>CM068369.1:494031691-494404191 GCA_034769895.1 Magicicada septendecula
ATGTTTAACATTTTAATATTATAATATATAATCCATATTTATTTTGGAGGGCTTGTGAAATGTTTAAGGGGAATTTAACATGAAGAATTGAATTACGCCTCATGGCGGATAGTAGCATGTTTGTTTTACACACAGTAGAGTCACATTCATTTGTACGTAATTAACAATAAAAGGTAATTTCAATGGTAACAAACAGAAACACGAGTGAATTATTTCAGGTAATATATTCCTTGACTCTGGTTCGTATAATACGAATTCTGACCTTAGGTAAGTACACATATTTGTGGTATTTCACTTTGCAACATGGCGGCCGATATCTTAATATACACCTCAAATTAAATGTAACTAATTAATTAATAATTTGTAATAAAGTAATTAATTACAATTGTTCGTTTTAATGTTATGAACAGGATATGGCTGAAAGAAACTTGCAGTCCATAGGCCTAATTGTTATGTTTTAAATATTAAGATATAGAAAATAATATTGACATGTAATCAGAACACAAACAGACTCAAAACCCAACACAAACAATTATGATAACAAAATAGAGCCCATCAGGCTGAAACGATATGTAGTTTAAATGAAATAAGTAAAATACCATAATGGCTACTTAGGCCTATGAAAATGCCTAGCTGTCAGAAACACACAAATACAATTGTAACAAATTCACAAGGAAATTTACAAATCAGAGGCAAGTAACTAGCCATTAATTATGTATAAATCATGTTAAAAGAGAAATGTTACTATAAAAGTTTAATGTAAAGGAAATATGTAATAATCAAATGTCAACATATTTAGACAAAAGTTAATATATAATAGAACATGACCTTATGAGGTATTGTTTTAATCTTTGAAAGGAAATAAATATAATAGTGATAATATTTATTACCCAGAAGGGAAGACAGAAGAATAAAATCAATCAGAAAATATATAATAAATTTGAATAAAAATTTCAAATATAATAACAATGCTTTTAATCTCGGCCTTAACCAATCAAAGGGTTTCTGTTACCATAGTTGGTTACTAATTTTCCGTTAAATTTACTTACTTGAAAAAATGACGCTTGGGCAAGAGGTACGCAATATTGAGATAAACCAAAATTTTATTTTAAAAAGTTTGAAAAACATTTAGAAGTCAACAGTATGAACCAGTGACGAGGAGATGAAGAGTTTCAAATATTAACAGATGTCCAGGAACCAAATAGACAAAATTAAATAGCAGAAATTCCCAAGACAAATTAGAAGAAGACGCCAGCAGCCTCTAGTCACCCCAAAATTGATGAATTTCCATTACCCCAGAACAACGATATACCGCAACCTTCTGAACTGATAAGTATCAATTAAATACAATAACCCCGGAATAAAAGCACTTTAAATATTTCTCATATCAATCAAAAAATTCTCACTATCAAGTAAAACTAATTTTCTTTCAATGACTGAATAATATAAACTTATGTAAAACAATTGTTAACTTAGAAATAACCTCGCATTAATGTGCGAACTTTGTAACAAATATTACTACACTGCCGAACAATTTGTAAACACACTTTATACCATTTAAGTACGGATAAGGTACGGTAGTGTACTTTTTCAATGTAACCATCTTTTATGTTTTCTTTATAATCCAAAGAACTCCAGATTTTGAGAGAGTTAATATATAGTGTACAAACAGACGCCATGTCGGCCTCAGTATAACTCATTTCAAAATCAATTTCGTCAGCCTAGAGATTTATGTTTCATGTTTTAAGCCGGAGCAATTTTATTGAAAACTAATTTATAATATTTTTGTCACATTGATTAATGACCAAACCATAATTAAAGTTACAGTACAGAGTATTACCATTGTTTTATTTCATAGGAAGTTGTATAATATATGTGTGTGTTAGCAATTTCACTGAGCAGACGACTAGCGCTCTTGCCAAGTGGGCAATACAGTAAGCTGTACAGAGGCGGGAATCATTTGAACGCTCCAGCTGTCAACGCTGATAACACCAATCTAACTTGTTAATTATCAAATTTAATTGTTTTAAATTAAACAATTTGGCGCCACCCGGGACTCGCAACCCCTATGAAATTACAGGTAGGTTGTACTGATAATTGTGACAATGCTGCGGACTTCGGTAGCAACAACCATTAATCCATTAATGTAACGACAGGTGTGAGACGAACACACCACACTAACACTTTCTACACATAAAAAACAGGTGTACACATTTTACAGATACGACCGAGTCGATTAATACGTTACAGATTGGCTTCCATCGCGGGGTTAAATAAGAAGGACGCCTCTTTTAATACGTTACAGATTGGCGCCCAACACACATTGGCACCTGTTAAAAACAGGTGTACACATTTTACAGGATACGACACTTTTCAGATCGTTACAAATTGGCTTCCATCGCGGGGCTTAAACATCAAGAACAAGTCTTTACATAGATACAAACCAGACTACTTCGTTACAATATAAGAAATTGCTTCTAAGGTCTCTAATTGAAAACGAGGACCCTACACAAACAATTCTTCACGTCCTCAACAAAGTCACCACAAAAGACATAATATACTGGATAGCTGCAGGATGGGAAAATGTCAAGCAACAACTACTCAGATAGTCTTAGTCTAAGTTATGGCCAGACCTTACCTACACTGACAGCCCTGAACAAGCCGATGTGTAACGGGGTGAATATGAGGGGTTTTTATTTTGTTAGATTTTATTAAATTTTATTGGTAAAACTTCACAATTCATTTCCCTATGTGTGGCCAGTCCCCGGTTGAATCCAACGCGTAGTTTCGAACAAAGGAACTGTGGTGAAACAATTGGAAAGGAATGTGCCAGTGACAAAATTCTTAGAACTTTGCGGCTGTGTGAGACCTGCGCCCAAATGCACTACACCAGCACGTGCGCAGACCCACGCCAAGAAGCAAACCAAACATGGCTTGGACGCAAAAGTTTTATTAGCACATGATCCGAGCTGGCGGAAATAAGTTAAGTCCAGCCCACAATTGTGATGTCGGCCAGTGCCCACCACATATCGTCGATGTCAAATACACGAAAAACCCATGTGTTGAAGGTGTCACAATTATGACTAACAAATAGAAGGCATTGCTTTCCGCCTAGTCGTATAATTAAAAGTGTAAGAGTCTTGGTGGACGCTCTCCCCAGTTCTCGCATAGACACATACCTGGCCAGGTATTCGATCAACGGGGCTCATCTATAAAATTCAATATGCAGTAAAAGTGTGCGCAGTTTTTCAAAAAATGTGGAAGCAATAACAGTTTTCTTTTAAAGGGTAGTAGTGAAACCCATGTCATAGTAAGAATGAATTAATAACTTATTTAGGATACATACAATGAACTAATAAGTGCGGAACCACGAGGTCGGCGAGGGGGTTACGTAACGTAATTCAACATGTCAATTAAATAAAAGGGGTTTGGTTTTGTAATAGTGTGAATGTGTGTATGTTAGCAGACTGGGCTGTCTGTTTATAATAAGGTAAGATGTCTTAAATAAGTTAATTGGTACCAGATCATGTTTCAACTATTTAAAGAAATTTGTATTCAATTTAAAATTTGACTAGAAGTACTAGATTGTTTTTTTTTAAAGATACAGGAATGACTAAAGGATAATTGATAAAGAAAATAAAAGAGAATAAATTTTAATTAATTTCTCTTCACAAAAAGCGAGTTGCGTAAGTTATTCACATAACCTGTAAACCATGCTTGCATTCTAACGTTCGTGTGACGAGACCCTGGCGGAGAAAACAATTTATAAGGTAGGTGGAAAATAAATAATTTTATGTATTTATATGTGTATTAATAGATTAACATCACAGATGAGAGAAGTGAAGGCTTGCAGCTCGTACAACAAATCCCAGGCTGTGAGAAAGCAGACATGATGAAAGCTAGGGGAAACTAGCAAACTAGGGGAAATCCCGGAAACTATGGAACAGCGGCTGCCACTCTGTTCGAGGAGGAACAGCAAAGCCAGGTGGTAGACCTGTTTTAAGGGTGTGTAATTATGTAACAAAAGATATGTTGATGTCTAACTCTTTCAAATGTAACGCGGAAGCAAGGACACAGAGATGTAAAATTCCTCCACCTATGCCGTCCTTGTGGAAGCACATGGGCACCACAGTCCAACAGAAATAACAATAGTGTGTGTGGCTGGGGGGGTTGCTCAGGTGAGCAACGAATTAAAATTTCGTAACGTAAAAATGATAACTCACTCTTGCACTAATTAAACAATTGTATTATGATTTGATAAATAGGTGTTCGTATGTTTATTATACTATGTTTATTCTGTCACATAAATGTATTATTTTATTATGTTAGAGATAAGTGTTGATAAAATGTGTAATTTGTATAATTTTGAAATGTGTTTATGGTAAGGTCATTCACCTTGCTAAGAAAATCAGCTGATCCGTTGTAGAATGTCACTTATAAATTGTTTACTAATTTCCAATGTAACTAATGTTTGAAGATAATGATTTTAATGTGTTAAAGATTTTATTTTAAATGATGAAAATAATTTGATATAGTTGAGAATTTTAAATGATTTATAAAAGATAGTAAAAGGTAGATTTTGGGTGATTAATATATTGTTAGGACATGTAGATCAGTCCATGTTGAGTTTAAGGTGGTAATAGAGAGAATAAATATTGTTGTGAATTAATGTTATGTAGAATTGGAGAAGTATTGATAGTGACACAGTAGCTATGGGGAATATATGTAGAGTATTGAGGGATATATTAATGTAATAAGTAAATAATGATATTTTGTTGTAATTGAAGTGATGTAATGAGAATGGTAATTAGTTGATGGGAATTTTGTAAGAGGGGATGGTGTGGTAGGAGTCCGCAACAAAAGGGTTGGGACAGGAAGGGACCGTTTAGCGTCAGAAAGGGTTGCCTTAGGTAGAATCCAGGAACCAGATTAAGGGAATGAGCTTTTGGGGGGGGGAACACACATCCTGAGTACAAAGGGGTAGAGAGTATTTTTTTTTATATAAGAGTAGAGTGTTGCGAATTGATTTGAGTAGTAAGTTGGGTTTAGAGATTGTTTGATAGATGTTTTGATAGAGAGGGGTGTCACATTAGTTAAAGCTGTTAGTGATATTCGAGTCAGAAGGGATTATGAATATATATAAATGCCCAGTTGTAAATCAAGTTAGTATAAACAATTAGATCACCCAAAGTAATGGAGATTGACAATGGTAAAGAAAGAGAGTTATAGTAAAAATATAGAATTTTAATTGAAACAAGTGACAATTTTAATAGAATTTGAGAATAAAGTAAAGTTGTAAAATGTGTAATTTTGAGCAATTTAAATATCAATTTTATTGTGAATTATAATAATATTATGGTAATTTTAAATGTCTTATTTTATTATGTTTGAAGGTAAAAATTTTAAAAATGATTAATGTATTTTATGATGTAGCCTGTGTATAACCTGTGTAGGTCAAGGTTGTGGACTTGACCTAGTTTGATCAGCTGATGGGTGATGTTGTAAATTAGACCAGTTTTGGCAATGAAGTAATGCCAATTTTGTTTCTTCATTAATATAAATAAATTTAAATAATTTTAATGTTGAGAAAATATATTTTAATAAATTTAATTTTTTTTTGGAAAAAAAATTTGATTTTTGTGCCTACCATCTAATTGGTGTTTTGAATTCTGATTATGTTATTGTTTAGATGTATTAATAGTGTTTCTTATTGAATGGTATTGTTTAGGATATATGTCTAATCAAATGTTAGGATAAGGAAGTTCATGTTTTAATTAAATGTTCCATTTATTTGTTTTCTAAGTATTAATAGTAACGAAGAGAATTAATCAATTCAGATAAAAGATTTTTTTTTGGTTTTGATGAAAATAATAATAGCATGACAAACTGATTTTGAACTTAAAAAATGGTAAAGTGAAAGATAAATATTTTGTGACTTTTAAATGATGAGTTTGTTTATAAAATATTATGAGAGTGTGTACAAGCCCAGAAACTGCTAAAGGCAGCCCAGTGTGCATGATAAGGGGGAACATATCGGCTGAGGATCTGGCATGATATAAGACCAGGGATTTGGATTTTGGGGGTGGCATGATAGAAGGTGAGGTGCGCTGTGGTGCGTGTCTGTTCGATTTCATGGTGTTGGGATCTCGTGCAGGGAAGTCTGATCTCGTTCAGATGCGGCCATAGTCGCCGAGCCAGGGGGGTAGTTTGCCCATGATGTATAAGAGCTAAAGGGGGTTGTTGGCACCATATCCTCACCGGTCCTCTTAGGGGTTTTAACAATGAGATTTCTTCAGTTTCGACAGAAGACCTCTCATTGGGGGGGGGGGGGGGTATTGTAACGGGGTGAATATGAGGGGTTTTTATTTTTGTTAGATTTTATTAAATTTTATTGGTAAAACTTCACAATTCATTTCGCTATGTGTGGCCAGTCCCCGGTTGAATCCAACGCGTAGTTTCGAACAAAGGAACTGTGGTGAAACAATTGGAAAGGAATGTGCCAGTGACAAAATTCTTAGAACTTTGCAGCTGTGTGAGACCTGCGCCCAAACGCACTACACCAGCACGTGCGCAGACCCACGCCAAGAAGCAAACCCAACATGGCTTGGACATGGATTGTTGTTTTGCGAAAGTTTTATTAGCACATGATCCGAGCTGGCGGAAATAAGTTAAGTCCAGCCCACAACTGTGACGTCGGCCAGTGCCCACCACATATCATCGACGTCAAATACATGAAAAAGCCATGTGTTGAAGGTGTCACAATTATGACTACCAAATAGAAGGCATTGCTTTCCGCCTTGTCGTATAATTAAAAGTATAAGAGTCTTGGTGGACGCTCTCCCCAGTTCTCGCATAGACACATACCTGGCCAGGTATTCGATCAACGGGGCTCATCTATAAAATTCAATATGCAGTAAAAGTGTGCGCAGTTTTTCAAAAAATGTGGAAGCAATAACAGTTTCTTTTAAAGGGTAGTGGTGAAACCCATGTCATAGTAAGAATGAATTAATAACTTATTTCGGACACATACAATGAACTAATAAGTGCGGAACCACAAGGTCGGCGAGGGGGTTACGTAACGTAATTCAACATGTCAATTAAATAAAAGGGGTTTGGTTTTGTAATAGTGTGAATGTGTGTATGTTAGCAGACTGGGCTGTCTGTTTATAATAAGGTAAGATGTCTTAAATAAGTTAATTGGTACCAGATCATGTTTCAACTATTTAAAGAAATTTGTATTCAATTTAAAATTTGACTAGAAGTACTAGATTGTTTTTTTTAAAGATACAGGAATGACTAAATTGATATAGAAATAAATTGATAATTGATATAGAAAATAAAAGAGAATAAATTTTAATTAATTTCTCTTCACAAAAAGCGAGTTGCGCAAGTTATTCACATAACCTGTAAACCATGCTTGCATTCTAACGTTCGTGTGACGAGACCCTGGCGGAGAAAACAATTTATAAGGTAGGTGGAAAATAAATAATTTTATGTATTTATATGTGTATTAATAGATTAACATCACAGATGAGAGAAGTGAAGGCTTGCAGCTCGTACAACAAATCCCAGGCTGTGAGAAAGCAGACAACACAGATGTCAACGAATGGTGGGCAGCTGACATCGAAAACCATAAAGTTTCACTGATGAAGAAATCGTATCTTTGATGCAACAAACATGTGATGACGATTCCGATGAAAATGAGATCCTGTGCCACAGCTCTCACACGCCAAAGCAGCAAGAGCTTTTGAACTATCGTTAGCCTATGTCGAGCAGCACGCCAATGCTACATCGGCACACGTCTTATTTATGAGGCACTGGCGGAACATCGCGGCATCTGCTGGATTTACAGCTTTGCATCAGAGAAAAATGACTGATTTTGTGCAACACCTTAAGTAGTGTCTAGTTATGTAGTGTGTATTTATTGTAGTTTTTTGTTTTATATACTTTTACTGGCACTAAACTGTAAGTACCAATACGTTTTCCATTCATTTTACAGACGCTAATTTCTTGATAACGAAATTCAAACTTTATTTTGCCATATACTGTATTTAAAACAATCTAAAGTACTTAGTTTTAATAAAAATTTCACTAGAAATGCATTAGTGTGTATTTATCTAAGCTTTTTATGTACAAATTATACTGATATGTTCCAGTTATTTTGTCGTATTTTTTTATTTCTTTGTCCAATTTTTAGACCCTTTTTACAAACTACCGGTTCGGATTAAGCGGGTTTTCGGACCTGCGGGGTTCCACTGTATTATAATACAGGTGCAGATTTGATTATCTGTTAGCTGTAATGTAAGCAAAACATTCACTTACAATTCAAACAAACCTCTGAAGATACAGAATAGTTTCTGTGAAACGTGCGTCAGGTAAAAATAAACCTACTTGGAGCATATTTATTTGAAGATATTAATATCAGTTAATATTATTACAAACTGAGTATATTATGCAAGTGTCACTATTATTTTTAATTGTCATTTTTATCAAATCTGTGTAAACGTGCAGTACTCCATTATTCGTATATTTTTATCTGCAATTTTGCATGTCTGGAATTAGCAGATTTCAAATTTTATATTATTTCTTAATGCTACTTGTCTTCAACATATGAATATGTATGAATAGACAATATAGCATTTTACTGCTACTGGTCCTGGTAGTAAGTGTATTTTAAAGTTCGAACAGAGATTAAAGAAACTGCTATAAATTATAGAAGGAAATACAAAGAACATTACAATGTAAGTATTTAATTGTAATAATTGTAAACACTTGGTTACACCGTCTTGTGACTTCTTTAAAAGTTTCAATAACTACGCGTTTCAAGGATAAATCCTCATCATCAGGTTATATAAAAACGCCAATTCTTGTGGACAAGTCGTCAAAAAATCAAAATGTTTACCAAACATCACAGTATGTATGTTATCTAAGAACACATTACTGTAGCACTTTACACCATGTTGCAACCTGGTGCGCACCACTACATGTGATCGACTACTACCTGTTGTTCGGCTACAATAATGTGTTCTTAGATGACATACATACTGTGATGTTTGGTAAACACTGTGATTTTTTGGCGACTTCTCCACAAGGATTGGTGTTTTTATATAACCTGATGATGAGGATTTATCCTTGAAACGCATAGTTATTGAAACTTTTAAAGAAGTCACAAGACGGTGAGTAACCAAGTGTTTACAAATATTACAATTAAATACTTACACACGTGACTTGGAGACTTTAATATAATGAATTACAAGGTGATACAAAAGAACAACAATATCTAGTTTCTTAAAACAAAAAAAAACTTAAGCAAACCAAAACATTAGTTCATTACTTACTGTGAAATATCTTATTCTGATATTAATTTTTATAAATTTCTATCATTTGTATTATTTCTAGTAAAACCCCTAATGGATTTGCTGGAGGTGAAGCAACTGAAATGGTTGGAAAATGCAAGTACGGCAGATGAAGGAAGAAAAATAAAACAGTACCTTGAAGTAAAGCAGGAGGGTCAGAATCAAGAGGAAGGCAAAGGATGATGTATCAGCCACACATTGGTGGAAAGAGTTTACAGGACATGAAGGCTACGTGCATGGGCAGGAATAGATGGAGATGATGAACAGAGTCACCCTACAACACAACTGTGGGGGGAAATGGACCAGATTAGGAAGAAGAAGAAATACTATTTCTATTTGTATTGTATACAGTACAGATATACGTATTCCATATTGTTACGACATTACAGAACATACTACGTGTTTCTCGGCTATTCCAGCAGAGCCTGGCTATAATGTGTGTGTGCGTACATATTGCTGCGACTTTGAGATGATGGTAATTACAAATGTAATTGTAAGTACACTTGTCACGCGCCCATAGCCGAGACTGATCCAGATTTCGGCAGTCCGCGCACACTATGTTCAAGGCGGCAAGCAATTATGCTCTAGTGTTTTCTAGAGTTAACTGCATGGAAGTAGTACCGTCAAGGTCACTCACTTTCACTGCTTCTCCCTGTCACCTCCACGCCCCTCGCCCAGTGTTGTTGCCGGCTAGTACAGTGTTTAGCGTTTTAGCAGTGTTACGAAAGCAAATTTCATACATCCACCTTATATTGCTCGTTTCAAATTTATTTATGCGTATCGTGTAAATGAATTTTTTTTATCAGGAATAATTAGTTGTGGGTAACATTACTCAGTTAAATTCTGGGCGCCAGTATTTGAGCTATAAAAATTTGTGTGAGCCGGCAACGTATTTTTTGTTGTCACGTAAATATCTACAGAATTTCTATCTTTGCATTTCTTCTCTTTCTTTGGCTTCTTTTGTTACGATTTGCAGTTCTCTGAATCTACGATTTATACTGCGATGGCTTTTCTTATGTTGGAATCTAAAGCTTTTAGCAATACACACCCTAACTTTACGAAGTACCATTAGGTCAGTTATTTTGTGTTTTCCGTACAGTGAACTTAGTTATTTAAAGTTTTACTGTTTTCTTCATGGGTGGTTATCCTACAGACTGACAGTTGTCTGAGAACGCTGACCTTGCCTGCTGCTGTCGCTTTAATTTTTTCATACTCACGGTCTTTTCCCTTTTGTAAATGAATCTGTTTTGTTCTCTGCACGGTCGTTCCTAAGCCATATGGTTCGGAAGTTCTGTTAGGTATATGTACACATTTGGTATGCAAATTGCGTATACCCTGTCGGCATGTCTTTTCGGTAAATATTGCTGTCTGACACTTTTATGAATGCCTTTGTCATTTTACACTCCCCTCAAAAATGTGTATGTTTACTGGCCGCGCTACTACCTTTCTTCCGTTGCACAAAGATAAATAGGACTGAGCAATTTCTGTAAACAAATTTGTCGCTGTTGTGGCAAAAGCCAATCCCATTTCAGTTACAGTACTGACTATTATTTATAATACTCATAAGGAATTCTATAGTTTATAAAATAAGGAAAATTTTAATTATAAAATTTGTAAGGACAATTCATAAAATATAGAATTATAAATTTAATTTCTATATTTAAAGATTTATAATATATTAATATATGAATAAGAAATTTTAAATTTATTTCATGAGGCATTTGTATTTGTTGTTTATAAAATTATCCTTATTTTCTTAAGACATCCAACTCGTTTCACGTTTATACATACGATTATTTTTATGCTACTTGTGCATGTAACGTCTTATAGTATAGTTCTAATTTTTTTTTACTTAATTATTAATAAGCAGTGCAGGAAATAAAAACAGAATATTTTTCAGAGTCACGAATAGTGCGGTGTCTCTTCAATAATTAAATGGGGCAAGCTTAAGACACAGGATGCGTATGAAAATTCGTTCAAACAAACTATAGCTGACGCATCGCATTGAATGTTATGTATAAGTTACGGAAATTCATTGTTAATTAATTATTAACAATGTATGAATTGTGATGTAATTATTATTAAGAATTATTGACAATGTATGTATCAGAAACTTTCTCCCTGTAAAATTTTACTTAAAAAAATACAGTAAAACGCAAGTTAACCTTACATTACACTGTCTTACAAAACCAGGACAACTGTGTGACACTCGTAAGATTTTAAAATGTTTTTTACTTTAAATAGCATTAAATTTTATCTATAAAATTTCTACAGTAGGCATCTATGAACCTTCAAAATGTATCGTTGTTTTTTCAGTCTTCTATTGTCATTGATTTTAGAATGTTCAACAGTTTAAAGCACAAAAAATGATTTTAATGGAAGCCATATTGATAACAACAAAGTAAATATTTAATTTAAAAATCACTTTGTTATATTCTTTACATTAAGTAGGCCTACTTACTAGTGTAGCATTTTTCGGAAGAAAGGGAAACTGTTGCTTAGTGGCAACGCTGTAAGTAAGCAGTGTGACCTTGACGATACTACTTCCATTCAGTTAACTATAGTAGTGTTTTTGACGCATATTATGGACTATTCTGGAATCTCAGCGGGGTATAAATACAAGTACTGAGCAATGCTCAGTCAGTTTTTAGTGGTGATTTATTCCAGTGTGGTTCGAAGTATTGTGGCGAAGTGTTATGTGTTTTATAATTGTGCGAAACTCTATTCATTGACATTATTATTGCGTGTGAACAATTTTTATTTAATTTGTTGTAAGAGACTACTTGTTGATTACAAACTGTTGTAACGGGACATTTTGGCCTATTTTGGGGTAATAAAGAAATTTGTATTTTTTTAATAAAGCAAATAACATTTTTTCGATAATTGGGAAATACCGTAAACGAAAGGTAAAATTCATTGGTAGTGGCAGTGGTAGCACTGCTTGTGACATTATACAGGAAAATTATTGAAACGACAACATCAACAGACCGCAGAACTGTGCCAAGGTCAACCAATGACATACAAAAACAGTGTAAACAAGTTATGTAACGGCATCGGACGATCTTACGTCAGAGCCTAGCCTAACGATGGAATGCAGTTATGAAACAAAAACAGTATGCTGGCGTAGTAATACGAACCTCAGAACAATAAGAATTGGTCATACAACCACGGCAACTTTATAAAATAGTGCCGTTTGCCTAGCCCCAGTCTAAATTCACCACTCGCGCGAGTAACATACGTAAAAGTTCCGGAACGTAAATCGCGGGCGCCCGCAACTTATAAAATGTGAATAACATATATATAAAATGTAAATTAAACACTTAACGGTTAATACAGTTATTACCGTTATATCAAAATGTGAAACAAGTAATACAAACTCAATAGAATCAGTAAATTCAGTGGAAACCGCTAGCTATGTTGTGCGGGTAACATCTTCAGGACTAAATGAACAGATAAGTAACATATCAGGATAAAACAAAACTTTAAATGGAAATTCAAATATTCAATATTTAAATAGACGGAAATAAAATTTTCAACATAAAATGAGATCTCTAAAGTAACTGTGTGTGTGTGTGTGTGTGTGTGTGTGTGTGTGTGTGTGTGTGTGTGTGTGTGTGTGTGTGTGTGTGTGTGTGCGTGCGTGTGTATGTGAGAATATATTTAAACAAAGAAGGCTGGTTTGTGTTCCCTTAGTAAATGTATTTTAAGAATTTGTTATGGTATTGTGAGTAAGTAAATTCGTATATAAGAGATTCAAGGTAGAAACAATCATTATTCACTAACAAGTTTTGTCTGTACGATTTTATTTTGTAAAAAGTCTTAAGAATTATTTGGGTTGCAAGGGGTTGAGTAGAAGAAATATGAAAAATAATAAAGCATTAATAAAATTTAATTATTAATGAACATAAATGATTGTTGTTATTTCAGCAACCATATTCTGTTCTCCCGGTTCGCTGATTCGAACCTTGGTAAGTTTTTCTTGTAGTTGGCAATACAAGATGGCGCCCGAAGAAATTATGTAGAAAGTAAACAATGAGTCAAAAGTAAAATCCCTTAGGTTTCATTAATATCAATAGTAATAATAGTACAATTGGCGCCCGAACAGGGACATTTATATAAATATAATTATATAAATACGGCCTACTGGGAGAGCAGAATGGTTGTTCGAGGTAAAAAATAAATTACGTAGAAATAGACGTAGGTGACGAGTGTCACATAAGGTTATGTTACAGTGTTACTGAAGTAGATGTATAGTAAATAAGCCAGAATTACGCAAATAACAATGATGAATACTAATGATAATATTAACGATGAAGTCAGCTTCACTGACAGCCAGATAGAAGGCCAAATAAGTAGCGACTCCGGAATTCAAACAACTGACAGTAGTCTTGAGAAGTCAAAAATAATACAGACAGTTGCGATTCATTCAACACCTATTTTAGGAAATCAAAATCAGAAGTCTGACGAAAATGATATGTTAACCCGATTGTACAATATGATGTACAATAGTGTAGAAAAACAAGATAGTAATTTTAGAGAATTGAAAAACGAGATGCAAGAATTTAAAAATAAGGTAAATGAGAAATTAGACATACAGAATACTGAATTAAATAAACGTTTTGACAATAACGAAAAAATTTTCAAGAACAAATTTAATGTGATAAGTAGCGATATGAGTAGTCGTTTTGACATGAATGATGCTAAGTTTGACGTATTAACTAAGTCACTGTGTAGTATTGAGAGCAAGTTAAGCGAAATATGTAGTGAAGCAAAAAGAGAAACAAATGAGTCAAGAGAGAGTGTATGTACAGAGAAAAATAAAACCAATGAAAATTGTAGTGACAAATGTAAAAATATGATACCAGAGAAAGAATTAATAAATAATAATGATGTTGTTGAAAATAATGAGAATAATAATGTAATTGAAAATGTAATATCTGAGAGTACGGATGAGTTTGTAGAGTGTGATTATGAGATGTTAATGTGTGTTAATGAGTTAGAGAGAAAGTGGAAAGAGAGAGTAGATGAGTATGTGGGGCAGAGGGTACATTTTCCCCTTATTTATGATGAACCAAGGTGTTCAAAAATGTTATTGTTGAAGGGCAAGAGTCCCTTGTTAATGGAAGATTTAAGTTGTTTCCCCTGTTTGTATGATTTAGTATCCTCTGCATGGAGTGAGAGAGAAAGTGAGATATGGTGTTATGGTGAGAGAGATTTAGATAGAGAGTTGTGTATTGAGAGAGAGATGGAGTTATATAAGTTAAAGAGAAATTATAATCAATTGAGAGAAAGGTTAGAGGGGGTGAAGATAAATAATATAAAATACTTACCTGTTGAAAGAGAGATAGAGAATTATTTTGATAATATCTTTATAAACGATAATGGCTTGCATGATGTAATAGTAGAGGAATATAAAAATGATAAAATAGCTTACCTGACGTTAACCAATAATACTGATGGAGACTGGACAATAATAACTTATGTTGACAAGGTTTATGAAATATTAATGGGGAATAACCCTATAAATTATAATGGCATAATGAATGAAATAAAGTTAATGGATTATTATAATAATGATAATGCTAACAAATTGTGTGTGGATAACAATGATGTATGTTATAAATATGTTCGTTATATATATGATGATGGAGGTTGAAATTAAAATGAGTGTATGGACATTGTTAAATATTGTAAATTTTGGTAATGACCTTGCAGACCTGGACAATGAAGTGTGAAACAATTGAACAGTTAATGACGAAAAATTTGTAAATAATGTAGTGAATTCAATTGTGTGTATTATGAAATGTTAGGTAAACAATGTGTATATGTAGTAGAAAATGTTGTGATAATAATAATAATATTATTAATATTTTGCAGTCTAAATAAATAAAAATAATTATGAAGACAATAATTGATTTGTAAATTTTTGATAATAATTGAAATATGTTGTGTTTTAAGAATCAATTGAAGTAAATAATTTGAGATGTTTAAATATTGTGATTGAATGTTATATGTTTGAATTTTTATAATGAATTTAAATTATTTGATGAGATTTCAATTTGATGACAATTAATGAATAAATAAATGTTTGTGGAATAACATAATGGTTAAAAATAAATGTTAATAAGGATTTTGAAATTTTGAGGAATCTAATTGCAGCAAAGGATAAATAATGAAATTATGATATATAAAAGAGTTAATGAAAAATTTCAAACAAGAATGTTTATAAGTTTTTATATAAATTATTTAAAGGAGAATTGTTTGTTTAATGTATGCTAATAGTCCAGGTTAATTGTGTTTATTATAATCCTATATTGTGTTTATTATGTCTTATTGTGTTAATTGCATGTAGTATGTTAGGAATTAAGGATTATAAAAATATAATATGTTTTCAAGGTGTTTATAGATTTTAAAATAAAATGAAATAAAGTTGTGATAGTTAAAATTTTCAATGGGTTGCAAAAGATAGAAGTTGGGTGATAGTAATTATTTGAGTAAAACGTTTAGGTCAGTCCGAGTTGAATATAGATGGGTAGTAAAGAGAATGAGAGAGGAAATACAAGTAATAGAGAATTTGAGTATAAGTAGAGACACAGTAGTAATGGAGAATTTATGTAGAATATTGATTGATATATTGATGTTTATAATTGACGATGTTATTTTGTTGCAGTTGGAGTGGGGTAATAAGATTGAGATTTTGAGGATGGCAATTTTGTAGTAGGGGGTAGTGTAATGTGGGAGTCCGCAACATAATGATAAGTTGGGACGGGATGGGATCGATTTAGTGGGGACGGGGCCGCCTTAGGTAGAATCCAGGGGCAAGAAAAGGGAAATGAGTTTTTTTTTGGGGGGAAACACTTATCCTAAGTACAAAGGGTTAGAGAGTATTTTTTTTTATATATTGAGAGAATGTGGCGAAATGAGTTTAATAATAAGTTGGGTTTAGAGAATTGTTTGATAGCTGTTTTGATAGAGAGGGGTGTCATACTAGTTAAAGATTTTGTAAGGGAGCGTTAGAGTAATAAAAGGGGTAAGATTATGGGTAAATGCCAAGTTGATAAAGTGAATTATAATGAATAATGTAGAATCACCCAAATGAATGAAATGGAATAATAATGGCAATGTTATGAAAAAAAAAAAATATATAATAATTTTTTTTGAAAGAGAATTAATAAAAGTCAATTGAGATTAAAAGGTAATTTTATGATTTTATATGCAAATTTAATGATGTTAAGTGTGTAACATTTTAAATACAAATTGTTTATTTTAAGATAATAATAATAATGTGAATTATGAATGTACTACGTTTTCTTATGTTATATTGTGTTTGTTAGTATTTAAGAGAATTTTATGAATTAAAAAAAAATTTTTGATGCAAACTGGGGATAAGAGAAATGTGTAATATGGAAATGGGAAATGTTTATTTAAATTCTGATGGGAATCAGGGCAATAATTTTGAATTTTGGGATAAAAGTTAACAAGAGAAAGTAGATAGAATGAGATTATGGAATTTTAAAATGGGTATCATGTTGTTGTTAGGTATTCTGATATATGTTAGAAAAAAAAAAAAAAAAAAAACCAGTGCTTCTTAGCGCAAACCAGCATCGCTAGGGGGAAACAGATCAGTTGGGGATATGGTGTTGTATAAGGCCACAAGTTGATATTGGATTTGTTGTTTCAGTGTTTGGTGATGCTGTGGCGGCGGTCCTGAGCTGGCCAGCGCGTCCGAGCAGGGGCGTTAAGTATCTGTCTGACTCTACGGTGTTGGGATCTCGAGAGAGAAGTCCAGTATTGTCATTCAGGTGCGATCACAGTCACTGGACCAAGGGTGAGTTAATTATATATATATTTTTTTTTTGTAAACCATACAGGGGGTTGTGGCGACATATCCTGGCTGATCCCTGTAGCAAGTATGAATGTGTCAATGAGATTTTTTATGCTTCGGCATAAAATATCTCATTGAGGGGGTATTGTAACGGGACATTTTGGCCTATTTTGGGGTAATAAAGAAATTTGTATTTTTTTAATAAAGCAAATAACATTTTTTCGATAATTGGGAACCGTAAACGAAAGGTAAAATTCATTGGTAGCGGCAGTGGTAGCACTGCTTGTGACATTATACAGGAAAATTATTGAAACGACAACATCAACAGACCGCAGAACTGTGCCAAGGTCAACCAATGACATACAAAAACAGTGTAAACAAGTTATGTAACGGCATCGGACGATCTTACGTCAGAGCCTAGCCTAACGATGGAATGCAGTTATGAAACAAAAACAGTATGCTGGCGTAGTAATACGAACCTCAGAACAATAAGAATTGGTCATACAACCACGGCGACTTTATAAAATAGTGCCGTTTGCCTAGCCCCAGTCTAACTTCACCACTCACGCGAGTAACATACGTAAAAGTTCCGGAACGTAAATCGCGGGCGCCCGCAACTTATAAAATGTGAATAACATATATATAAAATGTAAATTAAACACTTAACGGTTAATACAGTTATTACCGTTATATCAAAATGTGAAACAAGTAATACAAACTCAATAGAATCAGTAAATTCAGTGGAAACCGCTAGCTATGTTGTGCGGGTAACATCTTCAGGACTAAATGAACAGATAAGTAACATATCAGGATAAAACAAAACTTTAAATGGAAATTCAAATATTCAATATTTAAATAGACGGAAATAAAATTTTCAACATAAATGAGATCTCTAAAGTAACTGTGTGTGTGTGCGTGTGTATGTGAGAATATATTTAAACAAAGAAGGCTGGTTTGTGTTCCCTTAGTAAATGTATTTTAAGAATTTGTTATGGTATTGTGAGTAAGTAAATTCGTATATAAGAGATTCAAGGTAGAAACAATCATTATTCACTAACAAGTTTTGTCTGTACGATTTTATTTTGTAAAAAGTCTTAAGAATTATTTGGGTTGCAAGGGGTTGAGTAGAAGAAATATAAAAAATAATAAAGCATTAATAAAATTTAATTATTAATGAACATAAATGATTGTTGTTATTTCAGCAACCATATTCTGTTCTCCCGGTTCGCTGATTCGAACCTTGGTAAGTTTTTCTTGTAGTTGGCAATACAAGATGGCGCCCGAAGAAATTATTTAGAAAGTAAACAATGAGTCAAAAGTAAAATCCCTTAGGTTTCATTAATATCAATAAAAATAATAGTACACAGTTTAATTGTGATAATTAAAACTGGTTATTAGTGACTTAACTGATGTTTTGTATTTTGTTTTCCACTGTACTATAAGACGATCAAAGAGACCGTTGTAACAATATTGTATTAGAAGACATGCCAATTTTGTACAATTTTATTTATTAAAGTTGCATACTATTAACAATATGTTAGGAAATGTTGTTTAGTGTTGTAAGAAAAACATTAGGTAATAACAGCAACCTAATTTATTTTAAACACACACACACACACACACACACACACACACACACACACACACACACACACACACACACAAAACTTTAATGCTATGACATCAGATCACTTGTAAACTTCACAAATTAATGACTAAAACATACTAAAAATATTACAATTACTGCTTACTTTTCTTGGTCCTCGTGAGCAACAGAAATGTGAAATCCATTTTCCAGAGCCATTACACCTTGAAACAGCTGCATTTCCAATGCCTGCTGATTGTTATTGTCTTCCAGATATTGTAGCAATGCACAAACACAGTCGGTAGCTGCATCGTGGAGAACAGCTGTCGCCTACGTTTACAAACAGTCATCATTACTGTTACAAGTTTATTTAGAGACAAGAATTAATTTGTTGTTTTATCTTATACATGCTACAAACACTGACAGTTGTGTGTCCAAAAAAAGTAAGTTACACAATACGGTGTACTGTTTGTCACTCTTGGGGTTGTACACAGAAGTTAAAATAGCGTAGTCAGGCGAGCTGCACTGTGGTCAATACATAGCTCTGCCACTGCTTTGTATAAATAATTCATCAGTAACTAAAACTATGGTTTTCACTAAAATTTGTATGGAATTTTTTTCACTTTATTTTTATATACTGTAATGGGGCTATTTTGAACAGTATATTTTTTATTTTCAAGTTATCAATTATTGGGGACGGATCGGTTTGGACACCCTTTACGGTAACTCAGACATGTTGGTTTGGACACCCTGTATACAATCCTGTACCGGGTCGTACCTGGCGCACCAAGATATCAGCGTTGGAATATCAGCCTATGCGCACATGCGTGTATTTTCCGTTGGTGGAAAAATAAAACTTTTTAGCGAGCCAAAAGACAGAACGAAACTACATATACTCGCTCCACAAGTGATATCACGTGACGACTCATTAAAGCGTCACGTGATTTTTTCCAACCAATCACGAACATAGTTGCCATGGATGAAGAAGGCGTGGTTTATACAGACGCTTAGAAAAACTACGTTGTCGCCTTCAACACCGATAGCCGGCCGGCTGTACAATAGTACCACGTGTTAAAGCAAAGTTTTAATTATGGAAATGTGAGTGCAGAAACAAAAAAGCAGTGCAAAATGTGATTGGTGAATATCTAAATTAACAGCAGAAACTTTTCGGACAAAAAAGTGAACCCTATTCAGACAACAAGTAAAACAACAATGAACTAAATTCACCACGTGGTCGTTATGGATCTAAGTTCAGGAAAGTAATCATTTAAACATCTATTAACAAATTAAAATCAATTTAAAAGTGCTAAATCTAAATTATGGGGAATTTTACAGTATGAGAGGGAGAGAGTGAGCATATACTGGGTCGTTTTTTGAGTAGAAAATAGGTTAGTCGTAAGTATATATACATATATATAGTCAGTAATAAATAAATCTTGATAGCATGGCTAGGTGAATCACATACTGTTAGGAGGGTTATTTGTAGAAAAAGCATAACTACAGTAGAAATCATAATTTGACGTAGTTTCACAATTCAGCCATAAGGCGTATTTTAGTAAATATAAACCGGAAGGTAAACAGAAAATTTGTCATGCTATATAAATAAAATACCATTTTATTTATGTTTGTAAAATACGTGTGTGTCATTGCATTACCTGTTGTTTTTCTCTGCCTAAGTACATCAGACGACACCCTGGTTTATTCGCGATGAAGGTAAGTGGGACAAATTTGAATATTTTGATTTAAAAAGCAAGTAGAGTTTCAGTTATATAAACAGGTTTATAAACTTCAATATTTATTTTTAAACTCGTACTGCTTTAGTCGACGCCCGAAACAGGGACGAATTTTAAATATTTTAATTACTAAATCATTTGAACTGCTTTAGTTGGTGCCCGAACAGGGACGTTGTGAATTAAAAAATTAAAATAAATTAATTTACAACCTGATCGAAATGGCAGAGAAAAGCGAGAGTGCAAATTTATGTGAAGATATTGTGGAGGGGTCAATTTTAAATGTTACGCAAGACGATTTAATATCGACAAATATTAATGAGAGTGTAGACAATACAACACACGAATTAACGATTGAGACAGTAGACGCAAAACTAAGCGATAATGTAAATATATTTAATCAGTTAGCGTTAATAATGGAGATGATGTCAGGAATGAAAACTGAAATCAAATCAGAAAATAATAATTTAAAAACTGAAATCAAATCAGAAAATAATAATTTAAAAACTGAAATCAAATCAGAAATAAATGCTAGTAACATAGAATTGAAAACAGAAATAAACAAACAAGACCAAAAATTAAGAGAAACAGACAATAAATTAGAAAGTATGAATACAACTATTGCGGGCATGAGAAGTGAGATAATTATAAATATAAATAATATTCAAGACGAAATAAACGAGAGTAGAACGCGGAAGGAGGAGGTAGAAAATAACACAGTTACGAGTGATTGTGACGAAATAACAGACAACCAGAGTAATAATAAAATAAAAAATAATTACAAAAATGAATTAACAACTGATAGTAGTAAGATAGTGGAAAACGAGATATATAAAAATAATACAGTGAAAATAATTAGCGATCATAATAAGATAGAAACAGTGAGAGAGAGAGGAGAGAGTGTTTGTAAGTTACAGAGAGAGTTTGAAGAGAATGACCTTGTGAATGTAGGGCAGAGGGTAAATTTTCCCCAGTTATATGGTAAACCAAGCTGGTTACGAATATTTTTGAAGGGCAAGAGTCCCTTACAAGAAAGCGATATATATCTAAATAATTTTTTAATTTGTAGTAGGCATTTTTATGATTTAATACCCTCTGTACAGAATGATAGAAAAAGTGTGAATTGGTGTTATGATGAAAGATATGTTGACAAGAAGGTAATGTTATTTAAGGTTAGTAGAGATTATGACGAATTATTGCAGAGATTAGACATTGAAAGAGTTATTAATAATAAGTACTTACCTTGTGAAATAGTTAGTACAGCAATTGATGTAATAGACTACTTATTTTATGACAAAGCGAATACAGCAGCAGATAATGATGATAATGAAACTGTAATTGACATAACTATGACAGATCGTACTAAAGGCGACTGGACTATACTCGATGATAATAAATTACATACTTTAATAACAGGGAATAATCCTGTTGATATTGTGGAAGAATATAATAATTTGGATAATCTTTATATTAATAAAAATAATATAATGTGTTTAGTAAAGAATGAACTGTGTAAACGTAAAGCCAGATTTTTGTACGATGATTGGGGGTAGAGACAATGAATGTTTATTGAACGTTTAATCATGTAATTAATGGTTTTGGAATGGACTGCTTTACCAAATGAAGTGTGATAAATTGAATAATAATGACGAATAATTTGTAAATAAATGTGTAGCGAATTTATTTGTGTGTATTGTAAAAGGTTAGGTAAACAAGGTGTATATGTAGTAGAAAATGTTATGATAAAATAATAATAATAATAATATTAATATTTTGCAGTCTAAATAAATAATAAAATAATTATGAAGACAGTAATTAATGATTTGTAAATTTTTGATAATAATTGAAGTATGTTGTGTTTTAAATAATTAATTGAAGTAAATGATTTGAGAGGTTTAAAATATTGTGATTGATTTTGAAGGTTACATAATTGAATTTTTTATGAGATATTTAAATTATTTTATGAGATTTCAATTTAATAATAAGTAATAAACAAATAAATGTTAAATTGTTTAGTTTGTGGAATTCCTAGGTGTATAAATAAATAATTTTAGTGAGGCAGTGTGTTCAAACAAAATTTACTTTTATGTAATAAAATCTATTATGCAGTAATAAAATGTAATAAGGTCACGAGTAAATAGAATTTTAAAATGAAATTAAAAGTGTAAGTCAGGTAATTTTGGTAAATCTGAAAAGTGAATTGTTTATTTTCATGTAATACCAACATCGTTAAGTGTAAATAGATTAATTTAAGTGACCAAGTAAATATTTTGTTGTACTTATTATTTTATGTTAATGAAGTTCAAGGTAGGGAAAGTTCAGAAAGAAATGTATGGTGTTAAAACACCACCAAGACTAGAAATGTCATGTAATATAAATTGTTAATTCTAATTTTATAAAATATATTTTACTTGTGATTCCCCAACTTTTCGGGCGGTCACGGCCTCACCGAACCCTGACCGTGGAATTGGTTTAGCTTTAACAGCTATGGTTGGGGCTCATTGCGACATGTTCTGCCTTAACTGGCCATAGCTGTTATCGTTGTCAAGGTGAATTTTGAAATTGACAGGGGGGAATTAAGGGGAATCACCAAACTATGGAACAGCGGCTGCCACTCTGTCCGCGCGGGGACAGCATAGCCAGGTGGTAGACCCGCATTAGGGGCTTGTAATATGAACATTTAGATATTAGGATATCTAGTTTTATTAAAATGTAACGCAGAAGCAAGGACACGGAGATGTCAAAATTCCTCCAAAATTTCAGTCCTTGTGGACGCAACTAGACACCACAGTCTAGGGGGGGGGTCATAGTGTGTGTGGCAGGGAGGTTACCCAGGGGGGGTAACGAATTAGGAATTTGTTGTGTTTTAATAATGATGATTCGCTACTGAGATAACTACATAATTTTGTTTTTGATTTGCAAAATAGAGGCACTAGATACTTCATATATTGTGTTTATTATGTATTATTGTGTTAATTGCAGGTAGTATGTTAGGAATAAGGATTACAAAATAGGATAATATTTTATAAAATAAGTTTTCAATGTGTTTAAAGAATTTCAATGAATAATGAAATAAATTTGAGATAATTAAAAGTGTTCAATGGGTTGTCAAAGATAGAAATTGAGTGATAGTCATTGTTTGAGTAAAACGTTTGAATCAGTCCAAGCTAAAATTGTTAGTGGTATTAGAGAGAGAGGGAGAAAGATTATATACATATACCTGCCAAGTGGCATATCAAGCTAAAATAAATAATTAGATCCCCCAAAGTAAGGGAAGTGAGATTGTTAAATAAAGAAAGAGATTTAGAATACAAATATAAAGAATTTTTTTTTAATTGTAACCAGTGACAATTTTGATAGTGTTTGAAAATAATGTAAAGCTAGAAAGTGTTTATTTGAATAATTTGAATATCAATTTGAGTGTTATTTATAATAATATTTTGTTAATTTTAAATATTGTATTTTATTATGTTTTGTGTTTCAAGTTAGAATGTAACAGATGTTAAATGTATTTTCAGATAGAACTTGTACATAACGTAGGTAGGTCAAGGTTCTGGACTTGACCTAGTTTTGATCAGCTGATAGTGAGGTCATACTAGGCATGTTTAGTATGGAAGTTAATTCAACTTGTTTTTTGATCAATTTAAACAAACTGTAAATAACTTCAATATGGAAAGAAAATATTTTAAGAAATTTAAATTTTTTTGAATTTAAAATTTTTTTTGGGAAACTGGATTTAAAAAAAAAAAAAAAAAAAAATCTTGATTTTGTGCCTGCCATCTAATTGATGTTTTTGACTTCTGATTGTATTATTGTTTAGGTGTAGTACTAGTGTTTTTTATAGAATTGTGTGGTGTAGTATGTATGTATAATCAAATGTTAGAATAAATGAGTTTGATTTAGCAATAAATATTTTTGAATTTAAAAAAGAGATTAACAAGTATATGTATGAGCCCAGTATTGCTGAAGGTGACCCAGTGTGCATGATAAGTGGGAACATTGTAGCGGGTCAATTTTTGGGTGTTTTATTTTAACGGTTTGGGGCATTTATATATTTTTATTCATTTCGTTTTCGGTGAGGGGCCTTATAAAATATTACGAAATAAATGTATTATTGTGCAACGTATGTGTCAGTATAACAGACCAGAGTTGAGAAACAGAACAGTTGGAAACCAAGCAATAAGACGCAAATTCAGTTGTGTAATGCGGCAAAGGAATTTGCATCTCCACAAAATTCGCAGAAATCTGTACTTGTGTAAACAGCACACAGACGCAACTGTATCACCACAAATCTGAGTGACGCAGCCAGCCACAAAACCGGATGTCCTGGGACGAACAAAATCCAGAAATGTGCTTTTTGAGCGGCAGGAAGTCATGGCTAAATCCGGCTTTTCCAATGACGTCAGCGGAACCAAGCCCAATATCGGCCTCTGGACACACACACATACCAGCTTTAATCCATATATAAAGTGGTTACTTCCCAACAAATGAGGCCGGAGCGACGACGAAAACATCGTGGCAGTAGAGAACCCGTTTCCCTCCAGGAACAGGTACATGTACCTGTTACGTTCACCGTGACGGAACAGTCGACATTAAGTAGAGACGCCATACAGTCAACAGGACGCCAACACCGCTACAGACAATTACAGTTTCGTTTAGGGCCCGGTTGGTCGAGTTGCGTAAATGTAATTAATCCAGTAGGACCGACCGGGACCCGAGGAAGTGACTATGTTATAGACGAGTGCAGTGCAGTGGCCGTTGAAAAGCAGTTAATAATGAATAATGTAACCGGGAAGGCACGTGTTCGGTCGACCTCGCGCCATATAAAATGAGACGGGGACTTGTAAAGAATAAATATTTCGCTCGTGTATCTAATATTGGTTAAGGGTGTTTTAATAAAGTAAAATAAATATATGTGAGAGTGAGTGAATTGCAGGCTGGGCAGTCTGGTAGTAAGTAACAATCATTAAGTGGCATAAGTTTATAATTACATTTTAACCAGACAAAACATAGGGAAAAAAGATACTAAAGTTTTCAAGCAATATACTAAAAATTTAACTGTACAAATGTTTATTAAATAATCGCTCATTAAAAATAATGGTTACTTCCGATAAAATGTGTTAGACTAAGTTATTTCGTCATTACCACTGTCTTATTTCTGTGTTGAAAAAATTCGTCTAGACGTTCCGGAATCTTCTGAATTATTAATTGGGTGGGGTCAGATTGCTAAATTGTCCTTTTTATTTAAGGTGGAGTGTAAAGGTTTTCGATATGTTATCCTATGTAAAAAATAATCGTGGCGACCTTGGTCTTCTGGTGCAATTTAAATAGGTAAGTAGTTGCGACTGAGTACAGGTAAGTCCTGGTAGTGGTTTTATTTATTTTATATATTTCGGCCCTTTCATTTTTATTGTTACAAATGTCGACGCGCTGCCAGGATTTTCGTTTAATTATAATTTTATACGAGATAGACCTATTTTAATACACAGAAAATAGGATGTGGTAATGACGAATGTATAAAAATTTTATCGTACATAATTGAGTAGGTTAGGTTTATGTTATTGTGATTCACAATGTGGTAGGTGTTTAAGTATAGAAAGATAGTAGTTTCATATATAAAAGTGATACAAACGAACTTTAAAAATGTCTATAATACAAAGTAACGATAGTGATTTTGCATGGGACGAGTGGGAGAGTGAATTTCGAGGTGTTGTGGGTGAGATGACAAACGAGGAATGGGGTAATTTAAACGATAGGTTAACCCGAATGGAAGAACAAGAAGAAGGAATATTTGCAGAAATCAATAAACATAGTGAGAGGACCAACGATAAAGGTAAGATAGTCGAAGTAATAGTAGTAGAAAATAAGACAGAAAATAGGCCTAGTGATGATGAGGAGAGTGTGGTGGTGGTAAATAAAGGTAAAAAGACAAACCAATTTCAAGAAAATAAAGTGAGTGGATGGGGAGAATTCGGGAATAGTACGGAATTCATGCGCGAGTTTGCAAGGGTTTTGAAAGGAATGACGGAGGACGATTGGCGTAAATTAAATAATAAGCTTAGACAAATGGAAGAACAAAAGACGGGACTATACGCTTTCCTGAATAAAAATAGTGATGATACTAGTAAACAAAGTAACGAGGTAAGTGAAGGGGTTAGGGAGAGTAAAATAGTAGAAAATGGTAGTCACGAGATAAAAAATGATAACGGTGACGCAATTGAAAATGTAGCAATAGAAAGTGGTAACAATGTTGTTGATGGTAGTGAAGAAATAATTAACCAGGTGAGTGATAACGATAATGAATTAATAAATAACAATGACCAAATAGTGGGAGATGGTGAGTACAATCCTGAGGTAAGTGGTAGTAATACAATTAATTATAATGATGAAATAACATTAAACAAGAATAATGATGATGTAGCTGAAAAGGGGGTATCAAAACGTGATACAGTAGAAAATCGTGAAAATGAGAATAGAGTGAGAGTTGAGGTTGATCATGGAGTGTTAGTTAGTGTTTATGAGTTAGAAAGGGAGTATAGGGGTAGTTTAAATGTAGAAGGTGAACAGGGGGCAAATTTTTATGGGGTTAAATGTGAAGCAGAGAATTCACAAGTGTTGATGGAGGGAGGACAAGAGTTCCTCGATAATTTTTGTAGAAGACGAGAGTTCTTCAGGAGGTTATATATTTTTTTGTGTTTATCTGGTAGGGCCAGATGGTATTTAAATGATTTTGTAGTATTGCCCTCTGCACGGAATGGGAGAGTTCAGTGTGGTTATGAGAGTTGTTGTAAAGAAAGAGAGAGAGAAATAAAAATTTTTGAAGTTAATAGAGAGTATGAAATGTTGGTGCAGGTGTTAGACATGGAGAGAGATGATGAAAGAGAGAGAGAGGAATATCTGAATAACACTGTTATAAATAATGAGAAAATAGTTGACTGGGTGTTGAGACAATTTACTGACGGAGACTGGACAAAATTAACTGATAGCGACAAGTTGTATGAAATAATAAATGGTATTATGAAGGATTTAGAAATAATGGTCCATGAAGATAATAATCATAGATTCAAGATAAATAAAAATCATTTAATCTATAAATATGTAAGATACCTTTTTGACGATGGTGGCTAAAATAGAAAACAGTAAAAGACAGTTAAATATTTTGTTTTAAGGAATTTGACTTTGCTGATTTGGAAATTGAGATGTGATAACTGAAGAAATACTGAAGTAAATTTGTAAATATGTAGTAAAGCCAATGGTATGTGTTGTGGTTAAGTGAACAGTGTATGTAGGTAATTAATTGTTATAACAATAAGACTAATATTTTGGCAATTTAAAGAAATAATAACATTCATTTTGGAAACAGTAATTGGCTAATTGTAAATGTTTAATTAATTTAATTAAAACAATTTGATATATTTTAAATATTTTAATTGATTAGGTAAATGTTGTATAATTAAATTTTTTTTTTGTAAATTCAGTTTATGTTACGAGATTTGGAAATTTGGTAATGAATGATGAGTTGTTGGATTTAAACTAATTTTGTGTAAAATGTTTCAGAGATGATGGTGATTATGTTTTGTGGGCATATCATGTTAAATGGATTGTAAGTAGAAAAATTTTATAATCAGGTGTAATAAAAATATTTACAGGTGTAATTGAGATTCTAATTCAGTAATAAGATGTTATTTGGAAATCAGTTGGTTCAAGAAATAAAGATAATTAAAAAATTTTAATAATAAATGAAAAATGATAAATAATGATTATCAATAATAAATTTTGAAAATTTCAAGAAAGTTAAACGGTAAAAGGTTATGAATGGGGTAAATGAGTGTTGATGCAAATATTATATGATAATGTATATACAAATTTTAATTAGTTGTCAATTGTAATTAGTTATTATGTGGCTATTAAGGGGGTGGCCTGTGCTCTCTTAAATAGCGAAATGGGTTGGGGGTAGCAGTGAGTGTTACCTCCATCGGAGGCCAAACTGGCGATAAATGTGCGGCACACCTTATCCGTGTAAATAAAAAATTTTTACACACAATACTAAATAACGTGTCGCACATAAGAGTATTGATGGAACAGGCAGTGAAATAAAAGTTTAGATTTCCTCGACTTTTCGGGCGGTTACTGTCTTACCAGCACTAACCGTGGTTTTGGCTAGCGGCCAGCTATGGTCATACCAAGTCCCTTGACCATAGCTGACTTGAAATTGGTATATATTTGAAATTTAATGGGGGGACAATTAGAGGAAATCTCCCGGAAACTATGGAACAGCGGCTGCCACTCTGTTCGAGGAGGAACAGCAGAGCCAGGTGGCAGAACCGTTTTAAGGGTGCATGATTATAGAACAAGGACATGATGATGTTCACTACTTTAAACTTAATAGCGGAAGCAGAGACACGGAGAGGTAAAACCCTGCTCCAAAATATACAGTCTCTGTGGAAGCGAAAAGGCGCCACAGTCCTCCATAATTTGAAATAGAGTGTGTGGCTGGGAGGTGACGCAAAGGAGTCACGAATTTAAATTTTATGACATAAAAGTTTTTTTTTATTCAAAGTTTGATCAAATAAAACTGCTTGTGATCTGTTCAGGTAACTAGCTGCTTAGATATTTAAGAATAAGGTGTTCATGCTATAAGTTTAAGTGTATTATTTTATTGTTGCCTGTTAGATAAGCATTGATAAGAATATGTAATTTTATTATGTGTGTATTTTTTTTTTAAGCCAATAAGTAAATCGTCTGGCAGGCTAACATAAATAACCAGAATCAGAGAAATGGGAAAAAATGAGGTGAGAAGTGAGAATAAATAAAAATAAATGTATATTCCAGGTAATTTGTTCAATTTTAAGATGTATTTTCATTGTGTCAGGAGGATCAGCTGATCAGCAATACCATGTCACTGGTATATTGGTTTGTAAATGTTACAAGTAATTAATGTTTAATGTACTACAGATATTTTGAAGTAAAGATAAAAAGAATATGAGAAACAAAATAACAGTAATTTATGCAAATTAATAAAAGATAATTCATGGGTGATAAATGTTTTGTGGGACCTGTAGACCTGTCCCAATTTAATTAAAAGTTGACTGTGAAATGACAGAGATGATTATGCTGCAATGTTGTTTTTGAGTTGATGTGATATAACAGAATTTTGTGAAATATAGATGTTGACACGGTAGTTGTGGAGAATTTATGTAGAGTTTTGAATGATATATATTTATTTTTATAATTAATGAGGTTATTTTGTGTATTTGTAGTGAGGTAATGAGATTGAGATTTTTTGGGGATGGCAATTTTGTATTAGGGGGTAGTGTCATGTAGGAGTCCGCAACAAGGGTTGGGACGGGATAGGCATAGATTTTAGTGGGGAAGGGGCCGCCTTAGGTAGAATCCGGGCCGCCAAATAAGGGAATTGAGTTTTTTGGGTAGGGGAAACACGTATCCTATATACAAAGGGTTGGAGAGTTTTTTTTTTTATATATGTAGAGAAGGCGGCGAATTGTGTTAAATGATAAGTGGGGTTTAGAGTGTCTTGATTAGTAGATATTTTGGTAGAGATGGGTGTCATGGGAGTTGAAGTTGATTAATAGTTGGAGTCAAAGAGAAAGTTCATATATGTATACAGATCTAGTCATACAGTAAATGAGAATGAATAATTTACATCACCCACAGTAGATTAACGTAAGATTGTTAAGCAAAAAGAGAGATTTATGACAAAGACATACAATTTTTCATTTTTTCAACCAGTGACAGAATTTTGATAAAATTTGAAAATGATGTAAAGTCAAGAATTGTTTGTTTTAAATAATTTAAATGCCAATTTGATTATCAGTAATATTAATATTTTGTAATTTAAAATGTATTTTATTATGTTTTGTATTTCAAGTTAGGATATTACAGATGTTCAGTGTATTTTCAGAAATCATATATAACATATGTAGGTCAAGGGTTTTGGACTTGACCTAGTTTCGATCAGCTGATGAGGTCATACACCTACTAAGCTTGTATAGTAGGAATCCAATTTTAATTTGTTTGTTTGATTAATTCAAACCAATACTTGAATAATTTTAATAAATGTTGTTTAATAAATAAATTTAATAAAAATTTTAATGAATAAATTTAAATTTTTTTTTGAATTTTAAAATTTTTGGAAATTTTAAATTTTTTGAAAAAAAAAAAAACTTGATTTTCGCCTGCCAGCGAGTGGATATTTTAGATGATGATTCTTTTATTATGTGTGCATTAACCATGTTTATTTTATTGTATTGTATTGTATTGGTAGACTATAAGTGGTTCTCATGTTAGAGTAAGGATGTGTTTAGATTAGTAGAAATGTCTAGGGTAATTCATTTGAAACAAAAATTTAGAAAAACAAGGAAGAGAATTTTTTGATAAAATATTTTTTTTTGAATTTTGAATTTTTTAAATTTTTAATAAATCTTAAAAGCAATTTTTTACTTTTAATGTGTTATGGTAATGTGTAATGTTAGTGTGTGTGAGCCCAGTATCTGCTAAAGGCAGCCCAGCTTGCAAAAAGGGGATCCATATCGGCGGAGGAGCTGGGATAATTTTAGCCAGGGACTGAGGATTTTTGGGGGTAGCATGTTAGAAGGCGAGGCGCGCGGTGGTACGAATCTGTTCGATTTCTCGGTGTTGGGATCTCTTACGGAGAAGTCCAGTGATCTCGTTCAGATGAGTCCATGGTCGCTGAGCCAGGGGGTTCTTGTACCCATGCAGATTAAGAACCAGGGGGTTGTTGGCACCAGTTTCCTCACCGGTCCTCTTCGGGGTTATCGATGAGATTTCTTCTGTCGTGAACAGCAGAATTCTCATCGAGGGGGTATTGTAGCGGGTCAATTTTTGGGTGTTTTATTTTAACGGTTTGGGGCATTTATATATTTTTATTCATTTCGTTTTCGGTGAGGGGCCTTATAAAATATTACGAAATAAATGTATTATTGTGCAACGTATGTGTCAGTATAACAGACCAGAGTTGAGAAACAGAACAGTTGGAAACCAAGCAATAAGACGCAAATTCAGTTGTGTAATGCGGCAAAGGAATTTGCATCTCCACAAAATTCGCAGAAATCTGTACTTGTGTAAACAGCACACAGACGCAACTGTATCACCACAAATCTGAGTGACGCAGCCAGCCACAAAACCGGATGTCCTGGGACGAACAAAATCCAGAAATGTGCTTTTTGAGCGGCAGGAAGTCATGGCTAAATCCGGCTTTTCCAATGACGTCAGCGGAACCAAGCCCAATATCGGCCTCTGGACACACACACATACCAGCTTTAATCCATATATAAAGTGGTTACTTCCCAACAAATGAGGCCTGAGCGACGACGAAAACATCGTGGCAGTAGAGAACCCGTTTCCCTCCAGGAACAGGTACATGTACCTGTTATGTTCACCGTGACGGAACAGTCGACATTAAGTAGAGACGCCATACAGTCAACAGGACGCCAACACCGCTACAGACAATTACAGTTTCGTTTAGGGCCCGGTTGGTCGAGTTGCGTAAATGTAATTAATCCAGTAGGACCGACCGGGACCCGAGGAAGTGACTATGTTATAGACGAGTGCAGTGCAGTGGCCGTTGAAAAGCAGTTAATAACGAATAATGTAACCGGGAAGGCACGTGTTCGGTCGACCTCGCGCCATATAAAATGAGACGGGGACTTGTAAAGAATAAATATTTCGCTCGTGTATCTAATATTGGTTAAGGGTGTTTTAATAAAGTAAAATAAATATATGTGAGAGTGAGTGAATTGCAGGCTGGGCAGTCTAGTAGTAAGTAATAATCATTAAGTGGCATAAGTTTATAATTACATTTTAACCAGACAAAACATAGGGAAAAAAGATACTAAAGTTTTCAAGCAATATACTAAAAATTTAACTGTACAAATGTTTATTAAATAATCGCTCATTAAAAATAATGGTTACTTCCGATAAAATGTGTTAGACTAAGTTATTTCGTCATTACCACTGTCTTATTTCTGTGTTGAAAAAATTCGTCTAGACGTTCCGGAATCTTCTGAATTATTAATTGGGTGGGGTCAGATTGCTAAATTGTCCTTTTTATTTAAGGTGGAGTGTAAAGGTTTTCGATATTTTATCCTATGTAAAAAATAATCGTGGCGACCTTGGTCTTCTGGTGCAATTTAAATAGGTAAGTAGTTGCGACTGAGTACAGGTAAGTCCTGGTAGTGGTTTTATTTATTTTATATATTTCGGCCCTTTCATTTTTATTGTTACAACATATCGGTTGAGGATCTGGCATGATATAAGCCAGGGATTGAGGATTTTTGGGGTAGCATGATAGAAGGTAAGGTGCGCTGTGGTGCGTGTCTGTTCGGTTTTTCGGTGTTGGGATCTCTTACAGAGAAGTCCAGTGATCTCGTTCAGATGCGACCATAGTCGCCGAGCCAGGGGGGTCGTTTACCCATGAAGTGTAAGAACAAAAGGGGGTGTTGGCACCAGTTCCTCACCGGTCCTCTTAGGGGTTTTAGCAATGAGATTTCTTCTGTTTCGACAGAAGATTTCTCTTTGGGGGGGTATTGTAATGGGGCTATTTTGAACAGTATATTTTTTATTTTCAAGTTATCAATTATTGGGGACGGATCGGTTTGGACACCCTTTACGGTAACTCAGACATGTTGGTTTGGACACCCTGTATACAATCCTGTACCGGGTCGTACCTGGCGCACCAAGATAACAGCGTTGGAATGTCAGCTTATGCGCACATGCGTGTATTTTCCGTTGGTGGAAAAATAAAACTTTTTAGCGAGCCAAAAGACAGAACGAAACTACATATACTCGCTCCACAAGTGATATCACGTGACGACTCATTAAAGCGTCACGTGATTTTTTCCAACCAATCACGAACATAGTTGCCATGGATGGAGAAGGCGTGGTTTATATAGACGCTTAGAAAAACTACGTTGTCGCCTTCAACACCGATAGCCGGCCGGCTGTACAATAGTACCACGTGTTAAAGCAAAGTTTTAATTATGGAAATGTGAGTGCAGAAACAAAAAAGCAGTGCAAAATGTGATTGGTGAATATCTAAATTAACAGCAGAAACTTTTCGGACAAAAAAGTGAACCCTATTCAGACAACACGTAAAACAACAATGAACTAAATTCACCACGTGGTCGTTATGGATCTACGTTCAGGAAAGTAATCATTTAAACATCTATTAACAAATTAAAATCAATTTAAAAGTGCTAAATCTAAATTATGGGGAATTTTACAGTACGAGAGGGAGAGAGTGAGCATATACTGGGTCGTTTTTTGAGTAGAAAATAGGTTAGTCGTAAGTATATATACATATATATATAGTCAGTAATAAATAAATCTTGATAGCATGGCTAGGTGAATCACATATTGTTAGGAGGGTTATTTGTAGAAAAAGCATAACTACAGTAGAAATCATAATTTGACGTAGTTTCACAATTCAGCCATAAGGCGTATTTTAGTAAATATAAACCGGAAGGTAAACAGAAAATTTGTCATGCTATATAAATAAAATACCATTTTATTTATGTTTGTAAAATACGTGTGTGTCATTGCATTACCTGTTGTTTTTCTCTGCCCAAGTACATCAGACGACACCCTGGTTTATTCGCGATGAAGGTAAGTGGGACAAATTTGAATATTTTGATTTAAAAAGCAAGTAGAGTTTCAGTTATATAAACAGGTTTATAAACTTCAATATTTATTTTTAAACTCGTACTGCTTTAGTCGACGCCCGAAACAGGGACGAATTTTAAATATTTTAATTACTAAATCATTTGAACTGCTTTAATACACATGGACATTATCACAATGTCAATTACAAAGTACAGTACACAGATATACAAGATGTCACTCACGTGTTCCACGGATTTTAGTGGCCTATTAGAACTAATTGTAGAACTTGGAACACTAAATTGAATAATCGAATGTACCATTTATTAACCAGATGTCTTCTAGAGACTTTTTGAATACATCGACCATCTAAGGACCATATGCCAATTTCAATTATTTATTCTTTGTTCTTTTTTTTTCGCGACCCCAGCGATAGGTTTAATAATAATGTGAAATCAGTGTTAAATAAAACCAAATATATTATAACGAATGAAGAGAAAAAATATTTAAAAATGATAGATCCTAAAGCACCTAGACTTAGAGGCCTTCCAAAAATACACAAAAATAATATGCCTGTCCGTCCTTTAGTAAATTTCACATCTGCACCATCGTATAAAATTGCCAAAAAACTTCTGCTTTGTTAACCTATTGTCGTCATTCTTAGTTTTTATATTTATGATATTTTTGTTGCACTGTGGACATTAAAATGGCTGATGCTAAAGAGCAATGAATTTGCATCAAATTTTGCTTCCAGTTCAATAAAACTGTGTCAGAAACCCACTGAATGCTAACAGAGGCTGTTATTGACCAATCTTTTAAGCCAAGCAAGACGTTTTGATGGTATATGCATTATAGAAAAAAGGATAGGTAATCTGTCAAAAATTATTAGCATCCTGTGTGATGGTACAATTCTGGTACTATCATAATTTTGTAAATCTATGGTCTTAAAACCCATAATTATTGTATTTTTATTCTATAACCATTTATTTTGTAATAATAATAATTTTATTTCATAATCCCTACAAAGTTTTGGTGAATAAACTATAGAATATTTTAAACAACGCACTTTGGAGTTAACAGGATTTCGGTCGAATTCGCTGGAAAGCTACAAATGTCGCAAAAACTGTTTGTCACAGATAAGCAGTAAACAACCAAGCCCACGATTACGTCAGACACAAGGAATGCAAGACGCATTGTATGCGACTGGGCTGGGCTGCTGAACAATGAGCCAGTGACGTAGTTTTGCCCCACCTCCGCAATGTTTAACAAAGAAACTGTGTCATTTTCGCCTGGACCGTTAATTGGGCCGGTCGGCTATTCACGGCCGGCGTATTCACTAAGTGTTGCATTTAAATTTTACACCACCAAAAGTGGCTTAAATAACAGTGGTCCGATTAGTAACAAATCGGCAAAAGTATAATAATTCACGATGTGACCGTTATATGGTTTTGTGACAGTGCAATCGGTGAACTCGCGGTGTGCGAAGTGAAGCTAAGTATCAGCTACAACTATCATAGTAAAATGACCAATATTCAGTAAATGCATTTCAATAAAAATTATTCATAAAAATGAGCTCATAAAAAATAATAATTGTACCAGAGAGTGAGAGAGAGAGAGAGAGAGAGAGAGAGAGAGAGAGAGAGAGAGAGAGAGAGAGAGAGAGAGAGAGAGAGAGAGAGAGAGAGAGAGAGAGAGAGAATAACAAATACTATTTAAAAAGTGCTGGGTTGTGCAAGTAAATGTATATATATAAAACACATATGAAAATGTTTAATGTTTCAGAGAGTTTAAAAAATATAAATAACTGTGTAGGTATTTTGGAGGGCTTGTGAAAGGGAAATTTAACGTAATTTTGTCGCCACCTGGCGGAGAATAGATGTAATTGAATTTCATAAATAAACAGGGTAATGTCATATGGTAAACCATTTAACAAAGTATCATTATTTCAAATAACACTTTCCGCTACTAAAGTTCGCTTAAACGAATTCCTGCCCTTTAAAGGTAAGTAAAACTTCACGTTTATATTTACGTTCTTGCATATCAAGATGGCGCCCGATCTTTGAAATTAAATACAATTATTGGCTAAGTGCAAAGTGTAAAGATATTATATTTTATTAAATAATATAACATTTGGCTTTCCCGACCAGGGACACTACGTAAAATTTTATTTTATGTGGGTAAGCCTACGGAGAGAGCGGAAAAGTTATTTGAAGTAACAGACATATTTTTAAATACGTAAACATAACCTAACTTCCACGAGGTTATGTTATAAGGTTGTATGCATGCGGGTAATATTAAAATAAGTAAAATGAATACCAATAAAGGTGATAACGTAGATGAAACAGCTGCGAGTGAGATGGACGTTGAATTGAACCCAATTAGTCAGACCAGTGAAATCAATGTCACTGAATTAAACCCAGTTCCGTTAAACCCCATCTCAACTCAAGACGTAAGTAAAACAGATGATACATCTGCAATGATGCAGTTACTATTAAATAAATTTGATGAACAGAGTAGGAAGTTTGATAAATTAGACAAAAAGTTAGATGAGCAAAAAAGCGATTCTAATGTGAAATATACTAACTTGAATGACAAATTTGATAATTTTGATAAACACTTTAATGAGCAGAAAAATGAAATCAGAAATAGTTTTGAGGTAAAGTGTGATGAATTAAAGACTGAAATTAAAAAACGTAACGATAATCTTGATAAACAATGTGACAAAGTAATTAAAAAGTTGGATGAGAAGTTAATCCAAATAGAGAATCAGAAGGTGAGTAACAGTAATAATTTGAATAATGAGTTTACAGGTAGTAAGAATGATATGATATTAGAAAATGATAACGAGAATATTGGGAGTGATAATGAAATGTCTGTGTGTGTTGAGTCAGAGAGAGAGCTGAGAGAAAGTATTTTTGTAAAAAGGGTGCAGGGGGTAGAATTTTCCTTTGATGCTGTGTTAGGGGGTGAAGTCAAGTCTTCACGTATTTTTAATAAGGACGAGAGATTTATATTTGGGAGACGATAGGTCTACAAATAGAGTTCCTTGGTGTTTTTGTGTACCTCATAGGTGGTGCAGTAATTTTGAGTTAGTGACCCCTGCATATTTGGAGAGAGAGAGAGAGAGAGAGAGAGAGAGAGAGAGAGAGAGAGAGAGAGAGAGAGAGAGAGAGAGAGAGAGAGAGAGAGAGAGAGTAGTTTGGTATTATGGTAAGAAATATATTGAGAAAGAGAATAAGAGAGTAATAGAGATTTTTAAAGTAAATAGAAAGTATAGAGAATTGGTAGAAAGGTTAGGAGTAGAGATGGTGGATGAAAATAATGAATACTTACCTTGTAGTAAAATTGAGATAACAATAATAATAGATGATGAGAAAAATGATAACAATTACTTACCTTGGGAAGTAACAGGTGTAGTAATAGAAAAGTATGATGACTATATGACTAACAAGATTATGACATATGATACTGAGGGCGACAGAACTATACCCGATCGTGACATGGCATATGATAAATTAATGGGGAGTACATCTATTAATGTAAACGAAATCGTAAATGAATATAAAAAGTTTGATAAATATTATAATGATTATAATAATATAATTTATTTACTAAACAATAAGATAAATAGACCTAAGATTAGAATGCTATTCAATGATGGAGGATAGATTGTTTTATTGTGTAATGAACATTTAATATATGTGAACAGTGATTTTGAAATGGACCGCTTATGGACTGATTTTGATTAATGATATAATAATGAGTTTGGATTGTATATTTTTAATTGTAATTATGTCAATGTATTTATGTATTCTGATGTTGTGTATTACAGGTAAATTTTATGTACACCATGTATTATGTATTGTTATAATTAACAATTAACATGTTTTTATTTTGCTAAACAAGTGAAAGTAATAGTGAAAATTTTAAATAATTTAATAATAATTAAAGAGTGATTACTGAATTAATGTGGTACAAAAGAAAGTTGTATTAAATTTATAATTGCAGTAGTAATAAAGTTAAATTAGTAATTTGTAACGAATAAAACATTTCTAATGAATAATAAATGATTAAGTAAGAATATCTATATATTTGAAGATTGACATGTATTGTTATGAGTAGGTGAGAGATAAATTTTATAATGCAATTGTCAATGATTACAGAAATGTAAAGTGTTAAAAAGGGGATAGTGTCTGGGTGTAAATAAAGGCATGTGAGTTAGTCAATCAAAGTTAATGGGAGTTAGATAGTTAAGAATTTTGAAGAAAATAGTATACAAAGAGAGTATTAGATATTTTAGGGACACAGTAGTTAGTGATTATTTGTAGAGGTGAGTAAAGTATGTTAACTAACAAATACTTACGCCCCAGTGAGGGCGGCATCTGTTAACTAACATCTGATTTTTCTTTTTATATACATAAACTATGGTACTTATATATGTATAATGTTGGTCAAAACATGGTACACATGTGTACTTACCGGGATCCTTGCCGGTGAACATGTGCTTCTCCGTTTTAAACACTTTTTTACCTAAGGGGTGCCAGGATTCGTAACAGCGAGATTTGTTTAAACAGAAAAAGTGACACAATGAAGACACAAACTCTTTAGCTACTGTAACTACTCGTTTTAATTTCCCACATAATAAAATATACATTCGTAAAACATACATAAAGGCCTAACCCAAAATGGCTGCCAGTATTAACTCAAAAAACAAAATGGCGGCTATCTTTCTTCATTGTTTTCTTTTATTAATTTAATTAAATCAGTACTGAGAAGCCTCATCATTAAAATTAGTTAGATTCCTTTTTATTTTATACTGCAGTTAAAGTATCGTATATCAACACAAACCAATGCCCTATACGTATATAGGCATAGCCACGCCCTAGTGCAATCACACGCTCACTCACACGTTACTGTAATTACATTTTATACAATTTATTATTTCATTTATTGAGCTCATGAATAAATATAAAGAGAGATAAATTGTGACTTCTCTGTGGTAAGCGGATCGTCGCTCCCTCGCTGGTCTCAGATGTATCCCAGGAGTATGATCGGTGTTGAATTCATTACAAGTTAGATTTTTCTGCACTGACTCTACATTAAAGGTGTTATAATATGTACTTTGGTTTACTGTTCTCTACTACATGTTTGATATCACATTTTACAAGATTCTAATTGTTGTTCACAACTTTTGATGAAAATTAATTCCACCAGCGATACATCGCTGTGGCCTCTCTAGTGGACGGTGATGAACTGAGACCGATTAATGTACAATTTTATGCTTGTGTGCGTGACTTTGACGTCATTAAGCTCTGTTCTGCAGAACAACGCCCTAGTCGTACGCATTGTTTTCAGTGCGTCATTGTTTTTTCTATGACGGAATAACTTTATTGTCCAATCACAATCTATATGTAACAGACTTCATCACCATCTCCGCCATGGCTGTTTCCGACTCCCGCACGTTCCAACGGTGACCTTGGTATGATACACTGCCTGATTCTGCTTGGATCTCTCTTTATATTGGGACAATGGACCTAACCACTCTGTATGTTCATAGTTACACAATAAAACATTGCAAATCACCCTTATAACCCATAATTATGTAATGGGGTCAAAATGTACTGTTACAAACCCCCTCAAGGAAAATTTTTGCGTCGGAACACAAAAAATTTCCTTGACTCATTCACACTTTCCTAAAAGGATCGGTCTAGATATGTCACCACAACCCCCTGTATTGTTATTATATAAAATTTTATCATCATTTACCCTTGGTCCTATGATGCTGGTCGCACCCTCTGACCTTACTGGACTTCTCCGGAGAGATCCCTACACCATAAGGCCATGAGGCACTCTACACTCCTGTTCTGACGCGCCAGCCAGCCCAGGACTGCGGTCACAACACCACAAAACTCTGAAACATTGCATACAAAATTAAAATAGTGGTCCAGTACACTTCCATATCTACAACTGATATGTTCCCTTTTAGATACATTGGTTTGTGTTCGGGCATTGGTTTGTTTTTTTTCAAAAGTTTCACTTATCCACAACAAGACTTAAAATACCTCGATTTTTACCACCACCAAATTCAACTACTTCCTTGTAAGAAAATAAACAACCTATATAGGTAACTACATATAACACAATATATCAACAATTCTTTAGTATACCCCAAAATACCTTCACCTACTTATTTCTATAAATTCAGCTTACAACTATCATGGCAGACACCTTTACTTTAAACTTTGTTGCTCAACTTATAATCATTTACCTATTTTGTAAATGGCAGCTTACTAGACTATTTCATTTAACTTCATTCTTAACTTTAAACTTCCAACTTTAAAATATACTATATCTTAACCCTTGTTATCGTCATTACCCCTGTATTGACCTCCTAACCACACACTCTATTTCCATCAACATAATAAAACATCATAAAACATTGTACATTACATATTAACATTGTTACATTTACCTTACATTAAACAATTTAAATTTACATGATTTGTACCAAACTTTATAACATCAATTCTCAATTAACTTTCAATTATTTGACATTTGTTTAGATTCTATACAACAATTTCAAATCTATCCTTACCTTTCTGTTACAATTACCTTCCTATCATGAATTTCCCTTTTCTAACCCTTCTATCCTTACTCATTTGGGTGACTCTCTATTATTCATTTTTCTCTAGCTTATTTTGGCATTGTCAATCTAACCTTACTACCCCTTTTTTCTACTAACAACCGCTTCTAACCATTAATATACATTTTGACACCAATATCTCTTAATAATCCCCTTCACAAATCCCATTTAAAACCTCTGGCACCGCTCATTTTTGTACTAGTATGTGTGTATTCCCTCTAACCAACTCATTCCCTTATCGGTTTCTGACCCTTTCAGATAACCCTTTCCGGCACACAACGATCCCTCCTGGCTCAACATCTCTCGTTGGACTCCTACACCAATACCCTTATTACAAAATATCACCATCAACAACAAATATAATTACCACTCACATCACTCAACTCTACATATAATTACTAACCACTGTGTCCCTAAAATATCTAACACCTCTTTATATTTTATCAGCATCTCAACACTTTATTTTTCCTAACTCCCAATAACTCTATCTAACTAACTCCCATGCCTCTATTTTATCCTTACTACCCAAACTCTTTTACAACATTTCAACTTAATACATTAGAAAATTCATCACTTACCAACTAACAATACTTCCTCTCAATACCCAAATCTATTACCTGCTTAATCATTTACTAACCCTTATAACCTGAATCTCATAATATCATTTAAACTTCCTTTAGTTATTTAAAATCGTACAATACATGCTTACATAAAAAAAAATACATAAAGTACACAACAGCAAAAATACACAAATACATAGACATCAATACACAAAATATACAATTCACATAATCACTAAATCATTTGCCATAATCAGTCCTAATCAGTCCATTTTTAAAAACACTGTCCACACAATTAAATGTTCATAACACAATAAACAATTACCCCATATCGTCGAACAATAGTCTTATCTTATATCTATATACATTGCTTATTATTGAATCTCTTATATTAACATCATAAATGCATATACCCTTCAAATTTTCATTATTTTCCACAAACTCATTTAATCTGTCATGATTGGTCATTGTCCTGTCACCTCCAGTATAATTCGTCACAATCAGATAAGTTACTAAGTCATTATTTTCATTATCATCTCCTACTACTGCTATATCAGCTTCATTATAAGGTAAGTATTTATTATTTTTATTATATATCATCTCTACACCTAACCTTTTCCTAAACTCTTCATAATTTTTCTTTACTTTATATATCTCAATTTCTCTCTTTCTCTCTCTCTCAAAACATTTCTCACCATCATACCAAGCTACACACTCTTTCTCCATATATGCAGGGGACTCTACTACTTTATCACTGCACCACCTGTGAAGTGCACAAAAAAAACCAGGGACCACTTTATTTGTAGACCTTTTGTCTTCCAAATACGCATTGAAGGCACTCTCGTCCTTCCTAAACACACGTGAAGTCTTTACTTCACCCCCTACTACAACATTAAGGGACAATTTTACCCCCTGCAACCCCTTTATCTGTAAATTCTCTCTATACTTTCTCTCTAACTCATCAACACTTTTTATCACTTCATTATCAAATTCTACTCCCATTATACTTTTATCACCACTCTCAATACTCACACAATTATTTTCTAACACCATATTTGTAATTCTATTATAATTCTCACCACTACTTACCTTGTCTTTATTTCTATCTGATTTGTCTACCTTGTCAATGTTACAATTTTGTTTCTGTATTTCGTTTTTAAATTTTTCTAATCTCTCTTCTAATTGGTTCAATTTTACATCTTGCACATTATTTTGTTTTTTCAATTCATTTTCGAGGCTATCAAACTTCTCGTCAATCTCTTTTAACACACTATTTTGTGTTTTAATCAATGCGAACAGGTCTTCTAATGATATTTTATTTTCGACTGCCTTAGGCGTCGAACTCGCGCTTATTCTGTCTAATAAAACAGACTCTGTGTGTGTGTCGTTTACACCTAACATACTATTATTGTGTTCTGCCATAATTTAGCTGTTTCTATTACTCTCTGTATTTTTTTTTATTATATAATTATTGGTTGTTTTGTTTCGTCAACATAACCTTTTGTGTTTTTTGGTTATGTTCTGTTTTGCACCACCTTCTCTGTTTTCAAATCTGGCTGTTTATATAAATTAATATTTATATCGTCCCTGTTCGGGCGCCATCTGTTAACTAACAAATACTTACGTCCCAGTGAGGGCGGCATCTGTTAACTAACATCTGATTTTTCTTTTTATATACATAAACTATGGTACTTATATATGTATAATGTTGGTCAAAACATGGTACACATGTGTACTTACCGGGATCCTTGCCGGTGAACATGTGCTTCTCCGTTTTAAACACTTTTTTACCTAAGGGGTGCCAGGATTCGTAACAGCGAGATTTGTTTAAACAGAAAAAGTGACACAATGAAGACACAAACTCTTTAGCTACTGTAACTACTCGTTTTAATTTCCCACATAATAAAATATACATTCGTAAAACATACATAAAGGCCTAACCCAAAATGGCTGCCAGTATTAACTCAAAAAACAAAATGGCGGCTATCTTTCTTCATTGTTTTCTTTTATTAATTTAATTAAATCAGTACTGAGAAGCCTCATCATTAAAATTAGTTAGATTCCTTTTTATTTTATACTGCAGTTAAAGTATCGTATATCAACACAAACCAATGCCCTATACGTATATAGGCATGGCCACGCCCTAGTGCAATCACACGCTCACTCACACGTTACTGTAATTACATTTTATACAATTTATTATTTCATTTATTGAGCTCATGAATAAATATAAAGAGAGATAAATTGTGACTTCTCTGTGGTAAGCGGATCGTCGCTCCCTCGCTGGTCTCAGATGTATCCCAGGAGTATGATCGGTGTTGAATTCATTACAAGTTAGATTTTTCTGCACTGACTCTACATTAAAGGTGTTATAATATGTACTTTGGTTTACTGTTCTCTACTACATGTTTGATATCACATTTTACAAGATTCTAATTGTTGTTCACAACTTTTGATGAAAATTAATTCCACCAGCGATACATCGCTGTGGCCTCTCTAGTGGACGGTGATGAACTGAGACCGATTAATGTACAATTTTATGCTTGTGTGCGTGACTTTGACGTCATTAAGCTCTGTTCTGCAGAACAACGCCCTAGTCGTACGCATTGTTTTCAGTGCGTCATTGTTTTTTCTATGACGGAATAACTTTATTGTCCAATCACAATCTATATGTAACAGACTTCATCACCATCTCCGCCATGGCTGTTTCCGACTCCCGCACGTTCCAACGGTGACCTTGGTATGATACACTGCCTGATTCTGCTTGGATCTCTCTTTATATTGGGACAATGGACCTAACCACTCTGTATGTTCATAGTTACACAATAAAACATTGCAAATCACCCTTATAACCCATAATTATGTAATGGGGTCAAAATGTACTGTTACAAGTAAAGGTTAAACATTTATTTGTTGCTGATGATATTTTGTAGTGGGGGTGAGGTGATAAGGAGTGGCCAACGTATAGCATTGTGGCAGGTAATAGCGTAGTTTAAGGGAGTGTTTGCCGATATTTTGGAAGGGCAAAATATTATGAATGTATATAGCCAGTTAGGGAACACCCATCTTAATACAAAGACGCGTGGTGCCATAAGATTTTAAAATGGAATTAGTGAAGGTGTTTATAATTGAGAAATTGGTGTCATGATACGTAAATTTGGTTGTTAGTTAGAAGAAAGGTGAGTAAGATTATAAAAGTTAGTGCCTATATAATAAGTCAAAGCATAGTGAATACAGGAGCCACCCAGACTAAACAATGATAAGAATGTGAAAGGTTAGGTAGAAAATTCATAGCATGGTAATAAGAAATGAAATAATAATAATGTAATATGAATATTAATAATAAATTTGGATTTTTTTTTGTGAAGAATTAAACAATAAATAATTGATGATAATTAAATAAGTTTAATAACTAAAAGAATTAATTAATTAATTAATAGAAAAAGTAATGTATAATTTTATACACAAATTTCAAGATGTAGAATGTGTAAATTCTTAAATGTGAATTGGTTATTTCAATGTATTAACCGTATTAATGTATCAATGTTAATTATGAATGTATTATTATGTATTAGCATAGGAATTTGAACATGATGTACAAGAAATAGTGTGTGTGGAGGAGAAAGAGGGGTAAATATTATTAACAGCGCCAGTTTAATTAACTGTTAATAATAATAATATTAATTTTAATAATAAGATTTTATTTTTTTTTATAAAATGTTTTTCTCCCTGTTTGAGTAATTAATTTAAAGGGAGATTTTGGTAATTAAATCCATAAATTTGGGATTTATATATATTTATTATATCCATGTATTTCATTTAGATATTTGCTTCTTCTATAATTATATTAATTATGAAAACAGAAAGGGTTAATTATTATCGATGGGAATCGAAAAGATTTTTAAAAAATAAAGGATAGTCAATGAAGAGAATGGCACTTCTATATAATTCTTGTTGAGTTGAAGCAAACCCAGTGCTTCTTAACGCAAACCAGCACATAGCTAAGGGGAAACAGATCAGTTATGGATATAGTAATATACCAAGCCACTATTTTGATATTTTTGATTTACTGTTTCAGTGTTTGGTGATGTTGTGACGGCGGTCCTGAGCTGGCCAGAGCGTCAGAGCAGGAGCGTTACACGCCTGATTGGCCTTATGGTGTTGGGATCTCGAAGGAGAAGTCCAGTAAGGTCATGCAGGTACTGTCATCATCATCGGACCACGGGTGAATTATTGTATTTCTTTTCATATAAATTGTAAGGGGGTTGTGGCGACATATCCTGGCCGATCCCTTTAGGAAGTACGAATGTGTCAATGAAAGTTTTTATGCTTCGGCATAAAATCTTTCTTTGAGGGGGTTTTGTGACAGTACAATTCTGGTACTATCATAATTTTGTAAATCTATGGTCCTAAAAACCATAATTATTGTATTTTTATTCTATAACCATTTATTTTGTAATAATAATAATTTTATTTCATAATCCCTATAAAGTTTTGGTGAATAAACTATAGAATATTTTAAACAACGCACTTTGGAGTTAACAGGATTTCGGTCGAATTCGCTGGAAAGCTACAAATGTCGCAAAAACTGTGTCATTTTCGCCTGGACCGTTAATTGGGCCGGTCGGCTATTCACGGCCGGCGTATTCACTAAGTGTTGCATTTAAATTTTACACCACCAAAAGTGGCTTAAATAACAGTGGTCCGATTAGTAACAAATCGGCAAAAGTATAATAATTCACGATGTGACCGTTATATGGTTTTGTGACAGTGCAATCGGTGAACTCGCGGTGTGCGAAGTGAAGCTAAGTATCAGCTACAACTATCATAGTAAAATGACCAATATTCAGTAAATGCATTTCAATAAAAATTATTGAGAGAGAGAGAGAGAGAGAGAGAGAGAGAGAGAGAGAGAGAGAGAGAGAGAGAGGGAGAGGGAGAGGGAGAGGGAGAGGGAGAGGGAGAGAGAGAGAGAGAGAGAGAGGGGGGAGAGAATAACAAATACTATTTAAAAAGTGCTGGGTTGTGCAAGTAAATGTATATATATAAAACACATATGAAAATGTTTAATGTTTCAGAGAGTTTAAAAAATATAAATAACTGTGTAGGTATTTTGGAGGGCTTGTGAAAGGGAAATTTAATGTAATTTTGTCGCCACCTGGCGGAGAATAGATGTAATTGAATTTCATAAATAAACAGGGTAATGTCATATGGTAAACCATTTAACAAAGTATCATTATTTCAAATAACACTTTCCGCTACTAAAGTTCACTTAAACGAATTCCTGCCCTTTAAAGGTAAGTAAAACTTCACGTTTATATTTACGTTCTCGCACATCAAGATGGCGCCCGATCTTTGAAATTAAATACAATTATTGGCTAAGTGCAAAGTGTAAAGATATTATATTTTATTAAATAATATAACACCTGGTCAACCTTAGATCCATGCAGGTTCAGAAATAATGGAAAAAATTAATCTTAAAGATGTGAGCAAAATTATTCTTAGGTACAGTACATTTATGAACTCATCTCATCACACTCAATGCGTATGGGGCAGCCCAATGTATTTGGAAGGTGAATTGAGCATGAGACAAACTGCAGCAAAATTTGACCTGTGTGTGAGTTAAGAACTAGAAGAACATCCAATTCAAATGTATACGGGGAACGTATAATTACTCATCTGACCTTATCGCTTGGAGTTTATATCTTTCTCATAAAACAAAATTCCAACTATGAAGATGATACAAGGTTTTTGTAAAATATATATATATATATATTATAACTCTACTTCTATGCGTTATTGTTATGTCGTGTTGTGTGTGAGTACCTACCTGCTGTCCGATCTTGCGGATTCTTCCGACTAGGGCGTGTGGATTTTGGATTTGAAGTTCGCAAGCTAGTAATCTCAAATTTATTGCAATAACACACAAAATAGGTTACTTTAAAGGGGGAGAGTCTTGTGAGACTGGTAGGCTTTATCGTACAACAATAAAACACTGTTATATGGGGTAATAAAACGTTGTTTATTACTCCAACAACACACAAGAATAGAATGGTTATTATATTATGAATTTCTTACAGTCTAAACAATGAATCAATGTTTTTCGATTGGTCAATAGTTGAAAGAAACTAAACTCGTTCTTTGGCGAGTTAATTGCAATTTAAATTTTAATTTATTAATTGATTTGATCTAATTAAATTTCTTTAATTAAATTGAATTTAAATGTTCATGAAACAAAATATAAAACTCTGAAATTAATTAGAATAATTTTCCAAAATGAATTTGACGTGACAGTCTAGTTCACGTTATTTCATTTCTAGTGATTCGACTTCTGATATACTGCAGTATGATCTAATAATTAGATTGTCAGTTAAGATTTGTATAGCGCTTTTATACTACTTCTATTTCTTAACTATAACTTACTAATGACTTAAACTGCTGTACAGATTATCACAATGAATTTACTTTTTAATTACTAGAGTCTTTGCTTTTTGTTTGGCACCTGAATTATTTGAATTACAATGTTTTAATTGAAAAATAGAAAATTTGGTGTGAAAAATAAATAAGTGGATTTTGCTTCCCTGTTACTGAAGAGGATGTCGTTCCGATTTGTCCCTCGTCGATTCGAGTCCTTCGCTAGAGAAAATAATCTGCTTTGAGCTGCTGGATTCGGTCGTGGAGTTCAAATTTCAGCAACACTCTGCTTCCTTGCTGTTTGTGAATCTTTTAACGTCTGCGGTTGTCTGCTGGAACTGGTTCCTGTCCCTCGTCGATTCGCACGTTGCACGTCAGCGTGTGTGTGTGTGTGTGTGTGTGTGTGCTTCGTTGAGTGGTAGCTCTGCTCGTCAGCTGTTCACCAATGATTTAGACGGCCTCTCTGCTGTATTCTTGAAGTCTGGTCTTGAAGTCTGGTGGATCTCTTGCGTGCTTATGACTACTGGTAGTACACAATAAGCTTGGTTGATGTACTGAAGAGTATCTCGCCTTTACGCAACAATTACGAGCTATACAGTTGACCTGTAATTACTGTGTTCGTAATTGCGTGTGTGTTGACCACGTAGAGTCTTCTTGTTGATCTTCACCACTATGGTTACTAGACGATCGAAGAGTTACGTCTTAACTTCGTGAGTACTGGCAAAAGAGTGATGTTTCAGCCAGAAAACACCTCGCTGGTTGGGGCTCGCGTCAAGTGATTTGATTGGTTGGCACACTCTCCCTACTACATAAACTTTGAATTCCCTTGGTCCGTGAGAATGAAGTTAGGTTCCCACAGACGGAGAATTGATATTATTTCTAATATTACTATCAGCGGAACCAATTTGTCGCTCCGGATTTCCTGTGCTTATTTAATTTTGCAATAACTTGGTTGCAAACCAAGTTGTGTGAAATCTAAAATATACAATCTGTCAGAAATTATTATCTTTATAACATACTAAAATCTCATTACTGTAACTCTATTTTTACAGAAGTTATTCAATTATATTTAATTAACTCTTTCATTTGTTAATTATATCGCGTAAAATTTGCACACGTCATTATTAATATTTCGGCAAACATTTTGGCTATGTTGGATTTCGCCTTTATTTATTAGTTTCCGAGATATTAATAATTAACAGTTTGGGTGTGGCCGCTTCCTTGTACAGCGAACTGATTACATAATGACCACGTGTGCGTTGCTTTACAAAGCATTATTTTCAATGCTCTACATTCAAATGGAGTTTTGACTGTTATATTTTATTTAAATATGCTTTCAGTATGCGGGCAACCATATAACCCCAAATAGTTAATATTTGGTGCTGTTATAATATATATATATATGAGGATGATGTTTGATTTGGTCAAAGAGGTCCAAATATATTCTAAAGAGATGTTAACAGGCTAACATCAGCAAACTTCAGAGGGTGTTTCCAATCATAGTAGAATCCTCACACACTCATTTAATACAAGCTGAAAATAAATTATATTAGGATTTAAGGTAAAAAATTATTTTTTATAAACAAAAACTTGGAACATTATGTTAATGAACCATATTCACATACATCTTAAATATCTTATTTATAAAACAGAACTAAAGTATGGCACAACTTTTCACATTACAAACAATTAATCATAAATAATAAACTTAAAACTAATTAAAAAATTGTCAAATGATTTTAAAATTCTTGCAGTAAAATTACCGCATGGTAAAATTCTTGCAGCTGTTTGCGGAACCATTCGCTAACAGCAAAATCTACCTGAGCATCCGATTTAAACCACTGTCCTTTTAGTGATTTCTTTAATAGGCCAAAAAACATGATAATCACACAGGGACAAGTTGCAACTGTAAGGTGGATGTTGTAAGACTTAACACTTCATACGACCAAGCAGACCTTGAATAGTATGGGCTACATGGGGTCGAGCATTATCATGCAGAAGAATGACACCATTTGTGAGCTTCCTGGGACGTTTATTCTTGATGCTAACCTGTAAGCATTTTAAGCTGTCTGCATATCGCTCAGCGTTGATGTTGACACCAGGTTCTTTAAAATCTAAGAGCAGCACACCCTGATAATAAAAAAATACAGTCACCGTTACTTTTCCAGTCGAAGGTTGTGACCGACATTTTTTCGCCTTCGGCGATTGTGCATGCTTCTACTGCATACTCTGATGTTTGGATTCTGGTTTGTAGTGATAACACCATGACTCATCACCGGCAACAATTTGGTGTAGAAAGGCGTTACCCTGTTGATAGCACATCAAATGCTATAATGATAAGGCCGAACCCAAATTTTTCTGCTCATCAGTAAGCAGTCGTGGAATCGGCCTGAGCAGCAACTTTGTGACCTATTTGTGCATAAAGCAGTTTCCAGCTGTCTTACATTTTCATCTGATGCTGCAACACATGCAGGTCCAGGATGGACCAAATCTTTAGTGGATTCTCTCCCTTGTCGAAGTTTACTGCACCATTCAACCACTGCCACATGGGAATAACTATAGTCACCATATACAGCTTTCGAGCCTCCAGGTGGTCTAGTGGCTAACACGGGCGATTGATGCGTTCGTGGTCCCGGGTTCAATTCCCGGCGGCGGCTCCATACGGGCGGCGTGCACTCAGCGTCGTGAGGCAAACTGAGTAGGCGCTGAGATAACAGCGCCGCCTCCTGGCCGTGAATACCGCAACTAGTGGCTGGTGGCGCGTAGTACTAGCCATACACCGTCACACTAACACAAAAGCCGCGCGGTACGCCTTGGTCCTTAACGGACTGTGGAGCGGAGGTTTATTTATTTTATATACAGCTTTCATTCTCATATAAATTTCCATTGGCTGATGCTCCTCAGCGGCCAAAAACTGAATAAGGCACATACATTATCTTTGGATGGATTTTCTGTCATAGATGCTGTTAAGTATGAAGTGTTCGTGAATTGTCGATTTACTGTTGTAATTAATTCGTCAGGATGCAGAAATGATGAAGAGAGAGTGGACTGTAGTTAATACATTTATTGAAAATTATTCAGATTATTACAGCATTGAAATGGTTAGGAGTCAAATTTGAATATAAGATTGGCTAATGAGTGCATCGTAAATACTAGTCGTAAAATGTTACATTGAAGAATTAATTTAGTGAGAAAGCCTAGAAGGCCATATATAAAGTCTTGGGCCTAAGGCCTACATTAATTGTCGCGACAAAGAAGAAATGAATGTGACAGGATAGCAGCGAGCACAAGGGCGACCGCCGCTAGCGAACGTATGTAACGCACTGTCCAGATGTACAGACATGAATTGAGCAAATTAAAAGCGCAGATTAGCCAACCTATAAATGCAAAAATTACCGCGCTACTGTACATACCTGCCCGCAAAAAATCAATACATTTTTTAATACATTTTAGTAACTTATTATATAAAATACAGAGTTCTTAATAATGAAAGTTAATCTCAATAGGCTGCATTGAACCTTGAGTTGTAATCTTAGATAACAGTTGTGCATTAATTGTTTAGCGATAAGCTTGAATAAAGATAAGCGTTTAGTAGGCCAAGGTTGGCGTGCAAAGTGATTTTATGCATGATTGAATATTGCCCAAATATATTGTATGTATACAATATTGAACGATATAAAACATGAAAGTACATAATTTGACAATGTTTAATAATGAATGATCAGAAACTCATCACAAGATGGCCCGATAAATTGTAACCCTATGCAAGTCATAGATGGTTACCGTGAAATAGTTGAGGCCAGTAGACCTGTACAGAGTATTGCATACAATGAACAAATAAATTGTCACAAATTATACATGTTTAGACGTAAATCTAGCATGGCGTCAAAAAAGTTGAACGAGTCATGCTATACCTGAAGTTTCAGGAATTTACAATATATTGTTGTGTGAAAACAAGCTTAGATAGCTGACTGATTGCGAGCACATATGTAATGACATGTATGTCATAATTAAGCAGGAATAATAATCGTGCAATGCATAATCACAAAATACAAAATACCATATAAAAATACAATATAAAAATAAAATCTAGGCGTGGCGTGGTTACAGACAGTAGACGCAAAAAACAATATGTTTTACATAAATGCAAGTTATATAATAAATACAATAAACACCAATTTAGTTAATTACAAATATGAATAAGCGCAATAGCATAAGTAACAAATACGACAATGTGGTTACAAATGTAACACATGAGTTGAACAATTGAGAAATACATTCATAGAACAATAAATCACACATATTAACAATGTGATGGTACAATCATGGTACATTTTATAATTACCTAAAATATGGTGAGATCATAAATATTGTATTTTTCTATTTTTTGACATACCCAACCAACCCAACCTCAAACACCCGATATCGAATTTACAGTGAGTGGACTATATTACAGTATTTGCCAGGATTTGAACTAATTCATGACAAAAAACGGTGTCACATCACAAAAACAGTGTGCAGTTATTGCGATAAGCAGAGCCAACCCTTCGTTACCGTCAGAGGCTGAGAATGTGTTGACAACAACCAAACTGCGATGTCAACACGATAGACAAAGAAAATGTGACGTCAGTACGCCCCACTTCCGCAGATTTCAACCAGGAATTGTCGTCATTTCATCTGCAGCTCTGATTTGAGCCGGCCGGCCAAAACTCATTCACCAAGGGTGAATTTTTTAACTTTTTAGACCACTGTAGGTGGTTAATAAACAGTATATAATACCTATATTGTAAGATGTACTAAGAACAGTAATAGTTCGGTTTGGTGTAGGCGTCCTCGGCCAAAGAATCGGTCCCACGACGGTGGGTTACGTGGGTCAACACAAAAGGGTGTCCCGTCAAGCGCAGTAAAATACACCGATTGTGCCGATGTCGGTACGGTTCCAACCGTGCGAGGAGGTCAACACGGAAATTGGTGAGAACGTTCCTTTTACATCTTCAATACCAGATTTTGAATCAATGTAAAATCATTTTAAATTCAATACTAAAAAATCATTTAAATTTTTCAATATATAAAGGGAGCTCCACTATGTATAAAAGTTGTACCATGAGTATGTAAGCGTGAGTATTTGAGTGTGTGGGTTAAAAAATATTAAGTGTTGGGTTGTGCTGAAATTTCAATAATTTACGTTTAAATAATTATAACATATATTATAACGTATATCTTTTGTGTAGAGTAATATCATGGGGACAACGCCCATGGCGCAATATATATATCCATGTAACATTTATCATGTTTAATGTTAATAAATACTTTTATATGTTATTTGAAGTTTCGTTATTTCAGGTAATAGGTTTCACTGAACTGGTACGTGTTAACCGAATTCTGGCCTTAATAGTAAATGTCGATCATACACCGTACAGTACAGACACTTGCACAACATGGCACCCTAGATTGTTGTACAGACAAAATACATTGTACATTGTAATCAAACAATATAAATTAATATAAGAGATTACATTTGCGCCCTTAAGAACAGGGACTAATAGATTACATTGGCGCCCGATGATAACAGGAACTCGATATAAGACTTAATTTTATATGGAGTAATACCTACCAGGAAAGTGGAACGGTTACCTGAAGTAATTGCGTAAGTACATACACACGTGCGTAGAATAGGGTTAAGTTCCTAGGTTATAAATATACATGTTTTAGCAAGATAAAATAACAAAGATGAATACCAATGATAATATAACTATAGAAATCAGTGCTACTGACATAAATTTAACCAGTGAAATGGAGGTTCAAATAAATCCCATTAGTCAGAATGACGAGGTAAATACGCCTGTGTTTGTCGAAATATCGCAAACTGACAAATCCATTTCAACTAATTTAGACAGTAAATCAGATGAAAGTAACGCAATAATACAATTGTTATTAAAACTAGATAAAAAACTAGACGAACAGAAAAAAGATTATGATATTCAATTCAAAAATTTGAATGATAAATTTGACAGTTTTAACAGTAATTTCAATGAATTGAAAAATGATTAATGTACTCTAGATAATCTAAATAATACAGGTAGTAAGATTGTGGTGGTAGAAGAGGATAAACATGATAATGAAAGTATAATGAATGATAATGAAATATTTGAATTTATGAAGTCAGAAAGAAAGTTGAGAGAAAGTATTTTAGTACAAGGAATGCAGGGGGTAGAATTTTCTTTTAATGTTGTATTAGGGGGTGAAGACAAGTCTTCATGTTATTGTTATAAGGATAAGAATGCCTTTAATTTATATTTGATAGACGATAGTTCTACAAATAAAGTTTCTTTTAGTTTTTGTGTACCTAAGAAGAGGTGCAATGATTTTATGATAGGGACCCCTGCATATTTGGAGAGAGAAAGTGTATTTTGGTGTTATGGAGAGAAATGTATTAAGAGAGAAAGTATAGAGATATTGTGAGAGTAAGAGAGTAATAGAAATATTTAAAGTAAACAGAAATTACAGACAACTGTTAGAAAGGTTAGGGTTATATGTGGTATATGAAAATGATGAATACTTACCTGATAATAACAATAAATTGGAAATAACAAGAAATGAGAATAAAGACATTAGGTACTTACCTGTGGTGGAATATTATGGGGATAATTATAGTATAAACCGATTAATGACATATGATACTAAGACAAACGGAACTCTACTTGATCGTGACTGGGAATATTTATTTAATACCCGTTCAATAACATATGAATATAATGTATCTAATAAAATCTATGTATTAAATAAGAATTTATATAGACCTAAGATTCGTTTGTTGTTTAATGATGGTGGATAGACTGTTATATTGTGAAATGAACATTAAATAATAATATGAAAAGTGGTTTTGAATTGGACTGTTATGGACTGATTTCGATTAATGACACAATAATGAAGTTGGAGTGTATATTTTTATTGTATTTATCCATGTATTTTGATGTGTATTATGTATTACAGGTACCCCAGTGTGTATTATTATATATTTTATATATATAAAATGTTTAATAAGAATATTTTAATTAATGACTAATGAATAATAATGAATGTTTAAATAAATAATTATATTTGAATTTTGAAAAGAGGTATTGTTATAAGTAGGTAGGAGAGGAATTTTATAAGAGAATTGTCAATGATTACAGTAAGTGTTTAAACAGGAATAGAGCCTGGGTATAGATAAAATGCAGGTGAGTAATGCAATTAATGTAAAGGGAGTTAGAAAGATAAGAATTTTAAGAAAATACAAAGAGAATTATTAAATATTTAGGGACACAGTAGTTAGGGATTATTTGTAGAAAAGGCGTTTAAGTAGAGGTATAAACATATAATTATTGTTGATGAATTCTGTAGTGGGGGTGAGGTGATAAAGAGTAGCCAACCAATAGTGTTGTGGCAGGTATTAGCATAATTTTTAGGGAGTGTTTGCCGAATTATTTGGAAGGGCAAAAATATTAGAGATGTATATAGCCAGTTAGGGAACACCCAACCCAGTGCAAAGACGAGCGGTGCCATATGATTTAAATGAAAATAGTAATGGAGTATATAATTGAGATATTGGTGTCAATGATAGGTAAATTTGATGGTCAGTTAGAAGAAGGTGAGTAAAAATATAATAATGAGTATAGTGAATATAGGAGTTATCCAGACTAAACAGAGATAGAAGGTGAAAGGTTAGGTAGTTAGGGAGGTAGAAAGTTCAGAGTATAGAGAAAGTAATATATGAATGTAATATGAATAGTAACAATAAGTTCAAAATGTATTTTATTATTATAAATAAATAAATTTGATGTTTAATTAATAACTGCAATGGTAAATTTTAATTTAAATACAACTTTTAAGTAAATTATACAAATGTTAATGCATACCTTAGATATGATTAAATATGATTGAGTATTTAAAATGTATTAACTGTATTATTAATATATCAGTGTTAATTATTAATGTATTATGTATTTATTTGAAAACTTTTTAACATGATGTTATAATATATGTAGGAAGAGAAAAAAATTTTTAAATGGCGCTGTGAATAATATTTATCAGCCAGATGATTAACTGTTAATAATAATAATAATACTAATAATCATAATAAAAGTTTATTTTAAGAGTTATAAATAAATAAATCGATTTATTAAATTTCTTGATTTGTTTTTCTCCAAGTTTGGGAGATATATAATTATATTTTATATTATATGTATTTTATATTTTCAATTATATTTTATTCAATTTTTTATAATTTTGTGCTTATGTTACAATTATAGTAATTATAGAACGAAGATAATTATTATCGATAGGAATCGAAACAATTATTCAAGTTAGGGTTTGTAATATGCAGGAAAGATATTCTTTTTAATCCTTGAGATTTATTATTTTTATAATTTTTATACTTTCTAATTTTACTTAATATAATTTATAATTTTATAAATAGTAAGCCAACCCAGTGCTTATTGGCACAAACCAGCACTTAGCTAAGGGGAACCAGATCAGTTGAGGATGGAGTGATTCAATAAGCCACTATATTAATATTTTTTATAAATTGTTTCAGTGTTTGGTGGTGTGACAGCGGTCCTGAGCTGGCCAACGTGTCAGAGCAGGGGCGTTAAGAGCCTAAGTGGCCTTATGGTGTTGGGATCTCGCAGGAGAAGTCCAGTAAGGTCATGAAGGTACAGTCATTATCACCAGACCAAGGGTGAGTGATTATTTTTTTTATATATAAAATTGTAAGGGGTTTGTGGCGACTTGTCCTGACTGATCCCTTTAGGAAGTATGAAAGGGTCAATGAAAGTTTGTGTGCTTCGTCACACCATCTTTCATTGAGGGGGTTTTGTGATGGTACAATCATGGTACATTTTATAATTACCTAAAATATGGTAACGAGATCATAAATATTGTATTTTTCTATTTTCTGACATACCCAACCCAACCTCAAACACCCGATATCGAATTTACAGTGAGTGGACTATATTACAGTATTTGCCAGGATTTGAACTAATTCATGACAAAAAACGGTGTCACATCACAAAAACAGTGTGCAGTTATTGCGATAAGCAGAGCCAACCCTTCGTTACGTCAGAGGCTGAGAATGTGTTGACAACAACCAAACTGCGATGTCAACACGATAGACAAAGAAAATGTGACGTCAGTACGCCCCACTTCCGCAGATTTCAACCAGGAATTGTCATCATTTCATCTGCAGCTCTGATTTGAGCCGGCCGGCCAAAACTCATTCACCAAGGGTGAATTTTTTAACTTTTTAGACCACTGTAGGTGGTTAATAAACAGTATATAATACCTATATTGTAAGATGTACTATGAACAGTAATAGTTCGGTTTGGTGTAGGCGTCCTCGGCCAAAGAATCGGTCCCACGACGGTGGGTTACGTGGGTCAACACAAAAGGGTGTCCCGTCAAGCGCAGTAAAATACACCGATTGTGCCGATGTCGGTACGGTTCCAACCGTGCGAGGAGGTCAACACGGAAATTGGTGAGAACGTTCCTTTTACATCTTCAATACCAGATTTTGAATCAATGTAAAATCATTTTAAATTCAATACTAAAAAATCATTTAAATTTTTCAATATATAAAGGGAGCTCCACTATGTATAAAAGTTGTACCATGAGTATGTAAGCGTGAGTATTTGAGTGTGTGGGTTAAAAAATATTAAGTGTTGGGTTGTGCTGAAATTTCAATAATTTACATTTAAATAATTATAACATATATTATAACGTATATCTTTTGTGTAGAGTAATATCATGGGGACAACGCCCATGGCGCAATATATATATCCATGTAACATTTATCATGTTTAATGTTAATAAATACTTTTATATGTTATTTGAAGTTTCGTTATTTCAGGTAATAGGTTTCACTGAACTGGTACGTGTTAACCGAATTCTGGCCTTAATAGTAAATGTCGATCATACACCGTACAGTACAGACACTTGCACAACATGGCACCCTAGATTGTTGTACAGACAAAATACATTGTACATTGTAATCAAACAATATAAATTAATATAAGAGATTACATTTGCGCCCTTAAGAACAGGGACTAATAGATTACAACAACTGTGCAAGAAATGCATACATGGTTGTATAACTGCAAACCATGCGAATACTATGTAACAAATTTGTATAAAACAATACCACCGATAACATGACACATACCCAATACCAATCAAAATGTAAATGTGTAGGACATAGTATGCCACACAAAATATTAACATATAAATACAAAATAGCAAATATACCACCATGAAACTGTGATGAGTATAGAGATGACAGCACAGTGCATGGTTGTGAACTTACAAGTCACATGCAAATTTAGTATAGAAACACGCAATGGTGTAAATTGTCATGAAAATGTTGTGATGATACATATCACAATTAAGTTGACCAAATGGTCATATAATAAAGTAATAAAGCCAATGGCCGAGTAAAATAGCATTGTGCTAAATGATCATAATAACCTTGTGTCAAGTCTCGGCCCGCGCTGGCAACAGACATAGCTTATGTACTGGTCTCCGCAAAACACCAGTAGGCATGCGAATGTCTACGACTCTAATTAAGTTGTCTGGGCCGGGAAATGTGGCGGTAATTACACCAAATTTCCAGGCTAATGGAGGTAGGTTATCCTCAATAAGTAAAACTAGGTCCCCAATGGAAACATTATCCTTTGCGAATTTCCATTTGTGACGTTGTTGTAATTGGTGTAAATAGTCGCGAGACCAAGCCTTCCAAATGACTTGGACAAACTTCTGGAGAAGTTACCAACGTCCAAGATGAGAGATAGGAACATGAGATAAGTCTGGGTCCAGTATCGCCGTTAATGGTGCGCAAATCAAAAAATGGCCAGGTGTAAGTGGCACCGAATCATTTACATCCGATGAGATGGCAAATAAAGGGCGAGAGTTTAGACATGCCTCTATCTGAGACAAAACTGTCGTAAACTCCTCGAAAGTGAGTATACACTTGCCTACCACGCAAATGAAACTTTAAACTCTTTATGCCGCTCTCCCAAAGACCACCAAAATGAGGTGACAAGGGCGGAATAAATGACCATGAAATACCCTGAGAGGCCGTGAATGATTTGATTGATGAGGTGGCATCCTTATTATTCCAAAGATTGTAGAGGTCATGTAAAACATTGCGGGCCTTCCTAAAGTTTGTGCCATTATCAGAATATAACTGACTGGGTATGCCCCTGCGGGACATAAAACGACGTAAGGCAGCTATAAACGCATTGGCTGTAAGGTCGGAAACCAATTCCAAATGAATGGCCCTGGTTGCTAAGCAAATGAACAAAGACACGTATGCCTTAGAGAGAGTTCTGGATTTCTGCCTGCCATGACGAATCATGAAGGGACCACCATAATCAACCGCGCAGAATAGAAACGGCCGCGATGGAGTGACTCTAGGAGATGGTAAAATACCAAGCCTCTGAACCTGCTGTTTGGTACTAAACCTGAGACACTTGACACATTTACGAATGATGGAGCGAATGACTAACCTGGCATTAATAATCCACCAACGTTGACGAAGTGAGTGATGCACGAGTTGAGCACCAGCGTGAAGTAGACAAATGTGTTCGCATTCAATAATAAGGCGAGTAATATGAGCCGATGGATGCAAGACAATAGGATGCTTAGTGTCGTAAGGTAGTTGCGACTGCTGTAGTCGCCCGCCAACGCGTATTACTCCAGACTCATCAAGAAACGGGTCGAGAGAAGACAACTTACTCCTGATAGAGACAGAAGACCCATTAAGAAGACAATTAATCTCGGCAGCAAAGTGGATCGACTGAGATTGTTTTATGAAGAAATTAAGAGCATGATGAATTTCGACGGGGGTAAGAGCACCCGTTATTTTGTCAGCACTGGAGAGTCTAATATTTTTGATGAACCGAAAACAGTAAGCGTATACGCGTGTCAGACGGTGCAACGAAGAAAAGTCCTTAGAAAGGTCAATAGCCAGGGTAGACAATAGAGAAAGGTTGGGGGTTTGCTTCTCTTCCGCAGTGACTTCAGAAGATGACGGATTAGAAGGTAAAAAGGGTGGAAAAGGATTGGACTCGGAAGATTGAGACAAACAAGCGGGACCGTGCCACCAAAGCGAACAATCGCGCAAAACGTCAGGGTGACATCCCCTAGAGATAATATCAGCAGGATTGTGTCTAGAATTGATGTGATGCCATGTATAGGCTTGCGTAAAACGCTGAATCTCGGCAACATGATTAGCGACGTAGGTTTTCCACCTCGTGGACTGGGCATGAATCCAGTAAGGAGACACCATGGAGTCAGAATATAAATGAACACTATTAATAAACGAATAAAGCGCAGGAACGACCTTAGATACGAGTCGCGATAACAACAAGCAAGCACAGAGTTCGATGCGAGGTAATGACATCTGTCGTAGGGGAGCCACGCGAGATTTAGAACACAGGAGATGACAAGAGGCCGATGAATCTTGATAAATGACTCTAATATAAATACAGCACCCAAACCCCTTTTCAGAAGCATCCGAAAAACCATGTAATTCAACTATACTTGCCTCAGACTTGCAACGAATAGAACGTGGGACAACAATTTTGCTAATCAGACACAATTTATCGCACAATGAATGCCAAGCCAAACGTAATTGCCCGGAGATCGGTTCATCCCAACCAAGATTGCAAAGCCAGAGTTGCTGCATAAACTGTTTGTACAAGAAAACAATGGGACCAATCAGTCCAAGTGGATCGTATATGCCTGCGATAATCGATAGAATTCTCCTCTTGGAGATGCTTGATTCAACGGGGAATGATTTAATGTCAAACAGGAATGAATTGGCAGTGTTATTCCAGAGAATGCCCAGGGTACGCACATTGCCCTGTTTGTTTAAGGGGAGTGATAAATTGTCATGACTTGAGACCACCTTGGGTTCATTAGATGCCCATTTATGCAGCGTGAGACCGTATTGACTCAACAACGTACCTAAGTCAGATTTCAACTTGGTCAGATCAGAGATGGTGTCTGCACCGGTTAGTAAATCGTCGACATAGAAATCATTTGTTATAGCTAATGCTGCATCAGGAAAAGAAGCTTCATGGTCCTTACCAATTTGAATAAGACAGCGAGTGGCCAAAAACGAAGCACTAGCCGTGCCGTAGGTTACAGTTCGCAATGCAAAGTGTTTAAATTGTTCGAGGGGAGAGTCACGCCACAGAATACGTTGATAGTGACCATCCTTTTCAGATACCAGAATTTGTCGATACATCTTCTCGATGTCGGCGATGAGAATATAGTTATGCATACGGAAATGTACAAGAATAGAAAAAAGGTCTTGTTGAACATTCGGGCCTGCCAACAATATGTCATTGAGAGAAAGGCCTTTGGTAGTTTTGGACGAACCATCAAAAACGACGCGCAGTTTTGTGGTCGAGCTAGACTGCTTAAAAACGGCATGGTGAGGCAGATGGTAAGTATCTGACACCCCAGAATTGATAGAGCAATTATCGATAGCGTCATGTGGCCAAGATCCTTATACTCATTAATAAAATTTGCGTAATCGCGCACAAGCTTAGAATCACGCCTGAATCTGCGTTCTAAATTCAAAAATCTTGCTTCAGCATTGGTATAAGATTCCCCCAACTGGAGATGGTCGGACTTAAATGGTAGTGAAACAACGAACCTACCCTCTTGATTGCGATGAGTAGACCCCACGAAATGCTCCTCACAAGCTGACTCGTTATCAGGTGTATTATCAGGGATAGTTTCTGCTTCCCAGAATTTTTCGAGAGACTGGAAAATTTGACCGTCGTTGTTCCTAGCTAGGAACGAAACAGCAGGACCCTTATAACGGCAATGTTTGGGCAAATTGCCTGCCAAAATGTAGCCTAACTTTGTTTCCTGAATAATGGGAAAATGAGGACCGCGTACGTATTTGTTGGCTAAAATTAAATCTAGGTAGAATTGCGCTCCCAAAAGTATGTCGATGTCAGCGGAAATCTTAAAATGTGGGTCGGCTAAGAACACGTTATCTGGAATGTTGAAATGATTTATATCAAAAGATTGTGCTGGCAGTTTATGGGTTAATGCAGATAAAACCGCACAATTTGCCTCGAAGCTAAATCTTTGATAACGAGAAATAATGCGTATAGACGCGAGATTAGTGGCATGACACGCAGTATTATTTATACCTGTAATCGGCATGTTGGATTTAGTCAAGTTAAGCCGTAATTTCTTGGCAAATGATTCCGTACAAAAATTTATTTGTGAACCCGCATCCAAAAGAACTCTTGCGGTTTGTCTGTTGCCAGCCTGGTCAATGACAAACACAACTGCTGTTGATAAAAGAATATTATTTGTGGATTGTAATTTGAGTGAACAGTAATTACTGCTGCTGGCAGAGACTGGCTTCGGCACATTGTTTATGTGCAACAATGTATGGTGTCGTTTTGAACAGATCTTACATGCCTGCTTAATCTTACAATTAGATACAAAATGATCTGATCTAAGACAATTGGTACAACATTTGTGATTTGATATAAATTGTCCTCGCTCAGCGGTGCTTAGTGCACGAAATTTATCACACATGTAAATTGGATGATTAGATTTACAGCACAAACATGAATAATTACTTGACGCTGAGTGATAACTCTTAAATGTAGTGCTGCCAGTAGCGCTTCGTGAATTATGTTTGTCAGATTTTTTGAATCTTAAGCTTACTTTGTTGAGTTGCTGTCCGGCATCGATGGGCAGTGTATTTTCTAACAACTGCCTACGTGCGTTTAAAAAGTGAGTAAAATCTTGAAAGTTGGGAAGGTTATCCGGGTCTATAGACTCCTTCCATAATTTAAATATAGTGTGGTCAAGTTTTGCTGATAATAATTGTATAGTGATAATAAGCTCGAATGAATTCACTGACAGTTGCATTGCCGCCAGTGAATTAACGGAAGACGTTATTGTATTTGTGAATTCTGCCAAACTTTGGACAGAGTCTTTAATTGTTGACTTGACTTCAAGTAAATTTTGAATGTAGTACCTTGCTAGTATGAACTTGCTGTCATACCTTGCGGACAGCAAACTCAACGCTATCGAGTAGTTTTCATTACAAATAGGTAGTGATTTAATTAAGTCTAACGGCTCATTTTTTAGAGAAGAATGCAAATAATGTAGTTTCTGCACTGACGTTAGATCGGATCTTGCATGCACCAAGTCCAAAAAACTTGAATAAAAATGCTGCCATTCCAAGATATTGCCTGTGAAGCAGGGCAAACTTATCGGTTTTAATTGCATATGGGATTAATATGGGAGGTACAGTCTGAACATTAAAGGTATCAATTAATTGTAAAATATTAGCTTCTGTGGAATATAACATTTCTTCGACCTCAACTCGGTCTTCTTGAGCAGCGTTTATGTCTTTGCAAATAAGTTCGATTTCGGACTGTACCTCATCGTATTTCGTTGCCAAGCTTTTCAAACTTTCAAGTCTGACTGTTAAAAAGTGTTTGGTATTAGAGTTTCTATCAAAGTTACTGACAGCTGATTGTATACGCACTATTGCGGACTTTAAGCCGCCTCTCTTTCTGACTAACACTTTGAGGCCTTCTTCAGCCATTGTACGCACCTTGAAATGATGTTAGTGAGGTGATACCTTGTGGGCGATGTCCTGAAGCGTCGAGGCCGTGGAGAAGATGGCAAACACACAGCTCGGAGAGATGACTGCTTTGACTGACGTACTGAAGCTAGCAGGTGTAAGCTCTTGCAATGATGTCGTCAGGAGGCTCAAAGGCGACGAGCAAAATGCTGGTTGAATCATGCCACGGTCGTATCAGTGGATATGCTGAGTCGACCGTGATGGCCAGAAATTGGGGCAGAAAAATAATAAATAGGTGATTGATGTATCCGGAATCCAGGTCCAGAGCGACCAAAAAAATGTTAAGTATGAAGTGTTCGTGAATTGTCGATTTACTGTTGTAATTAATTCGTCAGGATGCAGAAATGATGAAGAGAGAGTGGACTGTAGTTAATACATTTATTGAAAATTATTCAGATTATTACAGCATTGAAATGGTTAGGTGTCAATTTTGAATATAAGATTGGCTAATGAGCACATCGTAAATACAAGTCGTAAAATGTTACATTGAAGAATTAATTTAGTGAGAAAGCCTAGAAGGCCATATATAAAGTCTTGGGCCTAAGGCCTACATTAACTGTCGTGACAAAGAAGAAATGAATGTGACAGGATAGCAGCGAGCGCAAGGGCGACCGCCGCTAGCGAACGATGTACCGCACTGTCCAGATGTACAGACATGAATTGAGCAAATTAAAAGCGCAGATTAGCCAACCTATAAATGCAAAAATTACCGTGCTACTGTACAGATGCCATTTTTCAACCCAGTCACAACGCTTAGAAAAGAGCAAACTGCAAATGTTTTTGACAAGTACTTAAACAGACAATATAAACAAATGAATTCCATTGCCATGGCGATGAAGTCATGGCTGCACAGATCAAACGTGTTTCTATTGAACAATTCTCATATATGTTTTAGAACATCAACACCTTACGTTGCTGGGGAATTTCTTATGAGAAAAATCAGCTGACTTTATGTTGTTTCAATTAACATTATGATTTTTAAGAAGCTAAAGCCAATGTTAAGTGAGACCAACTGTACAGCAAATCCAGTGAATAAATTCTATTTACCATATTCTATTCTATCTACCATAGAAAACTGGCTACAAACTGGCTGTAGCCAGTATTCTATCTACAAACTGGCTGAACAAAACATCCAACAACAGACGTAAATGAAAATTAAGGAGTTGTATTGCAGTGCTGTTTACTTATACCTCTAATTAGTTTAATGGATAATGTAATAAGCAATTGATATAGTTTTTTATTTTATTTTAATTGAGCATTCTAAAAACAAATAATAATTTAAAACATGCACTCTCACTCAATATACAAACTACAATTTAAAATCTCTCATGTACCTGGACGTTTAACAATATCTGGAAAGCATTGGCAACAACAGCATTTTCAGCTATTTCTGGTAGCGTAATCGCCTGTACAGACACCCATGACGTGAAACAACGCAATATTCTCACTTGCACTTGTCCGTTGTCTCCGCTTCTTGTTAAACAAACATTCTGTTTGTAAGAAAATTAAACAGGTCATCAGTTACTGACAAAACACTTTATTTTAAAACATAAATATAGTAACAGATAGAGACTTACTAATCACTTACCAGGGAGCTGTTCAGTAAAACTAAAACAATTAGTTAAACACAATACCTAATGATTATCAAACTTGATGTATCGTTAAAAGATTTAAAAACAAAAATATACTATTACACCATGGAACATAAGTATTTTGCTATTTCTTTTATGAATTTGCTAACTGCTATAATTTTTTATTGTTCGACTAAGCTTTTCGTCATTACTGACATCTTCAGGTCTTAAACAATACGAAGAATAAGTATTTTGGATCAATTTTTTTAAATTTTTATGTAATACTTCTGTTCTTTTTTGTAATAGTATACTTTAGTTTTTGATAACACTTGGATATGCCATGGACCACAAAAGCCAAGAATTAAAAAAAAAATTCAGATTAATGGTACTGCACATTAACTTCAAATTATAAGAACAATGTATTCAAAATGTTAAATAAGAATATTATGGCATTAGGTACCAGGGGGTGCAGAAAACGTCAACATTTCCCTAGAATACAATTTTTGTCGAAAATTTCCCTAAACAGCAGCAAATATACATGCAAGTTTAAGAGATCGATACATTATATTTATGTTAAGAACTAACATACAATCATATCAATTAAACCTTACTTATCAAGTTTATCATCAAAAACAATGTAAATAAGTTCATGTACGATGGCGGTGGCATAGTGGCTAGCGTGTGGTGCTGCTACGCTGTCGGCGCGGGTTCGATTCCCCCCGGGGCCATCTGATTTAGATACGACCATTCCCCTTAGCAAGGCAATGGTAAACCAGCGAGAGGTATCCTGCCTAGTATAAACCCCCCCAACTATGCCGTTTATGTCCGGCATTAAACTGTAGGTCCCGTATACCTGTGAGAGACTCTGTAACACACACCATGGGTATATGTGGGGAGGATACAAATCAGTCGAAAGACTGAAAACCCAATAATAATAATAATAATAATAATAATAATGTACGATTGTAAATGGCACCAGTTGTCATTGAGAAATGGCACCTTCCCACATCTTTGTGGATATTTTCCACTATGGAAATATCTGTCCAGTCCTATTGTTTTAAAAGCTGGAGATAGTGTTCATTCCAAGAAATGAAGACTTCATTAAAAACAGTATCAAACTTAATATGAGGTCATACTGCCTATCATCAAATAGGGTACAAAATGGTGAACGTGAATACCTTCTTCTATACGTGACGTACGATAACACTGATCCATTACCTCCACTCCCACTACAAAATGAAATAAAAATTCAAAGCAAATAACAAAATAGCCCCATGCCCTCCACCATAACAATAAATAAATAAATCTAATAAAATAAAAAAATAAAAAATCTGCTATAGAAGAAAGGATTCATAAAATGGAAAGAGCATATGGTATAACTAAAGATATTTACAATCAAAAGTGCATATCTAAGAATGCAAAAAAATAAGGCATTACAGTACAGTAATGAAGCCAGAATGCCTATATGCAAGTGAATGTCTAGCATTGAATTATAATTTATACAAACTAGAAATATTGGAAAGACAAATTATTAGGCCCACGAAAAACTTCAGAAGGTTAGAAATTAAGAAGTAATGATGAAATATATCAAAGTATAGAAAATATAACAGAAACAATGAGAAGAAGAAGACTATTATTTTTTGGACATTTATATAGAGTGGACAATAGGTTAACAAAGCAGATCTTCAAATATCTGTGGGGGAAGAAGTCAACATCAAGATGGATTAAAGAAGTCCAAAAGGAGTTAGAAAAATATAGTATAAATGCAGAACAAGCAATTGAAAGAGAAGTTTTTTGGGTTAAAGTGTTAAAAATGGAAGGAGTCTGAGGTAGCAGTGAGAAAAACGCAGGTTCAAAGTAGACTGAAGACAGGAAGAAGAGACACAGCGAAAAGATGAAAGAACATTGGAGAAAAAGAAAAGAATAAAGAACTGAAATTGGCATGTGGTCCCTAGATGGCCGATACAAAAAAAAAAGGTTCGACAACGCATCATACAATCAGTCAACTGCGTGCCGAGCAGAAACACGTATTTAAAACTTGTATTCACTGTCAGCCAGTTATAATGCCTTGCTGGTCAAAACTAACAATTCAATTTCATTCATGTGTCATTCCAGGTCAAAATTTTCCTGGGGCTTCCCTAATTTCTCCAAACTTCGTTCACATGTTTGGACATATTCTGCACCCCTGGTAAATGGTACATGTTAGAGGACGGGTGCTGTCACTCTTCTTTATCAGATGACCTCTCGCACCATTCGACTAAACAGGCTCACAACTTTATATTATTCAATTTCCTGCTTTTTATTTTAAAACTGACAAGGAGAGAACTGGCTTGACTCCTGACTATTATATAAATACGAGCACAAAATAAGGAACAAGTGGAAATATATAGCTCTTATTAATCAATAATTTGAACTAAGCTTTATAATTTTAGAAATAAATCAAAACTTTAAGCAATACAAATAAGAACATTTTGTGACTCAATAGTATTATCTGCTTGTATTACCAAATTTTTAAAGGTAGTTTAAAATGTGTTTTGTTATTCTGTTTGTAATAAAAGAACTGCTGTATAAAAATTCCAATATAGTTAAAATTTCCAATTAGTTTTATTCAACATAAACAAAATTTATTTATCTATTTGAGATGAACTCTTAATTATATCATTTTATTACATTTAAGTAATTTTTGTGTATTCTTTTTTTCTCTTTATAAAGATTACATACTTTAAATTGCTAAATAAAGGAAATATTTCCTTTTACATTTGTGTCTTCCCAAGGCAATGTTTGTGATACTCCTCGAGTTCTCACCTGTCTGTTATGAACTGCTGAGTCAGACCGGTGAGATTGCAGTCACTGTAGGAACCAAGAAAGCTCCCTGTAATCTACTCAGAATATATTCCCTTTTTGTATGTGATAGTTTAAATATTAAATAAATATTTTATTTATTTACATTTTGTTTATTTGATTTACTTATCAAGGAAAGAACTGTAGCGACAAGTGTAGAATATATTCAATAAAATGTATTTATTGGTTTATTTTTATATTACGTTAGTGGATTATTTCATTTATATTAAATATTTTATTTCCTTGTTTGTGACTGGTTTTGTGTATTTTTGTACATATTTCTTGTTACACATTGTTTTCGGACAATCTTTTACACATCAAATCACTGACAGTGATAGAGTGATTTTGATTTAATATTTTTTTTCTCCAATTGTCGCTAAACATTTGGTAACTTTATTTAATGATACATATTGTAACAATCAGAATGCTCAATTGTATTAATCTGAGACCTTACCACAATGCTTTACTATGTGATGAGGTTGTCGCATCAATTTTTTGTTTTTGTCTGTACCACAATAAATACTAAATTCCCATAACAATAATAATAATAAGAAGAAGAAGAAGAAGAAGTATAAGTATATATAATAGACAGCATCAACATGTCTTTTCATTAATTATGTTATCTGGCACTGTTTTAAATGAATACGGTATTTGGCCTTGAACGGGATACAGCTCCTGCGAGTACAATAGGAGTAAGTGCAATAACTAGTTGCACATGCTAGACGTTGACCCAGCACTGGACCAAAATGCCGCTGATCTGTAGAAAGTATTTCCTTTCTTTCCCGTTTATATCTCCAAGGCAGCCTGGATTTATCCCCCCCCCCAAAAAAAAAGCCTGGGACCACACCATGTATGGCTCAAAATGCAACAGGATATTACATTTCAAAGTTTGATACCTTAAAAAAAGGTATTTAGAGAGCAGAATGGATCAGGTAGAAAAAGAAAGTATCTAATATACAAAGAGAGTAACCTGTATGTATGATGAGTCCACAAGATACACAGCATGATCTGAAAGTACACGTGGTATCAGGTACCAAAGTCCCCCACACAGAGTTTACAGATAGGGAAGAGAAGTCAAGGTAGTCCAATAAAAGCTGATAATAACAACAACACCGTTTTTCAGTTCAACACACATTTTTTTATTACTTTTAACACAAAATATTTCACCCATACTATGATGAGGCTCCTCAGTGGTTTGAGTGAAAGACAGAGCAAAAAGTCTTGACCCACTCCAATTATATATTGTTACGACATTACAGAACAATCTACGTGTTTCTCGAATGATCCATTGGAATCCGGCTGAATGTTGTAGCGTACGTGATTTCAACATGCGCTTGCGAGACTTTTCTAGACGCCGCCAGCTTCGCTGACTATGTCAAGGCCGCAATTAATTACGTCGTAGTGTAGAGATAACGCGTAGTTGTGGGATGTTCTGGTCTGTGAGCAGGGTATAAATCAAGGCATCAGTGGCCTTAGTTCAGTTATTATCAGGTGATATTACTCTATGCGTTCAAGTGGTTATTAGTGCGGTTCGTAATATTGTGGCGAAGTGTTATATGTTTTTATAATTGCATGGGACAATTGTAGTACAATTGTGTTTTATTTTAGTTGGCATTTTTTTATTGTGTGTGAACAATTTTTATTTGATTTGCTGTAAGAGACTGTCTTGTTAATTACAAACTGTTAAATTGTGATAATTAGTGATTAGTGACGTAATTCGCGTCTTGTATTTTGTTTTCCACTGTACCATACGACGATCAGTAGACCGTCGTAACAATATAGTAAGCCTCATCCACTTTTTTTTTAAGGGGGTTATTGGAGATAGGGGTACTTTGTTGTAATATGGGCTTATTTGTAACACTTTGAGTGAGGCTTACTGTAGTATGAGTGAAAATGTTTTGTGTTAAAAAGTAATCAAAAGATGTGTGTTGATCCAAAAAACAGTGTTGTTATTATTAATGAAAACCAAAAACATTTATGACCAACAATAACAAGTTAGTTTGTAATGGTACATTTTATTGAGTGTAGTGTACAGACAGATTTTTGTGAGTTTGAAACCCGAATGATGGACCAAGTGGAATTTAGGTACGTGACTTTGCCATGGGAAGTGCATAATATTGTAGCTGGTGTACGTGCTCAAAACTCATTTTCACATATGTACCTTTAGCTGTAGGTATGCAAGACATTAATTTCACTGAACTAACATGAAGAAATGTGTTTCATTTTTGTGTAAGAGTAACTACAGTTCTTGCAAAATTTAGCAAAAGACCACGCTCATACAATTTGTAGCATGCAAAATGTTTTTTAATGTGTTTTCACGACTAAATTCCATGAAACCAGTTGTGTTGGTTGCATGAAACATAGTTACAAATTAAACGTAAACATAACCTCTGTGTTCCATGTGTCACCGGTGTCTTGTTGTGTTTCGTGCAAGTAGTATGTTAGTTCTGTACTCTGAAACATGCAGCAGAAATTCAATACACACTTATAGAAAGTGGTAGGAAAGTATCATTGTCTTTAAGATATTCTAAAATAAAGTATACATACACTAATGAAGAAGCCTTTTAATAAATTGTCACCACTATTGACAAAAGAAAGTTGATCAGACAGGTAATTACACTTCTTAAATTATATAATTATATTTACAATTAAATTGTATCTAACGTAAAATGTTTGATCCCAATTAATTAAGCATCTCTTATTGTTGTGTGTATTGTGTTCATATATGTACTGTAACACTCCTTTTACAATGTACAACATTAATATTTTATTAAATAGGCCTAATTATCATTAAATTCATTTTGTTACGACATTACAGAACAACCTACATGTTTATCGAATGTTCCAGAGCCTGAATGTTTTGGCGTACGTGATTCTCAGCGCATTTGTTAGACTGTGCCAGAAGCTGCGCGAACTGTATCAAGGCCGCAATTAATTACGTGGTAGATAGAGATAATGCGTAGTTTGGATGTTCTGGTCTGTGAGCGGAATAAATACAAGGCGGCAGTGGCCTTACTTCAGTTATAGTTGCGATATATTATATAGTGTGGTTCGAGTTTATTGTCAGGCGATACTCTGTGCATTCAAGTGGTTATTAGTGAAGTGTTGTATTTTATAATCGGGCGGTATAATTGTAATACAATTGTGTTTTATATTAGTTGACATTTTATTGCATGTGAACAATTTTTATTTGATTTGTTGGAAGAGACTGTGTTGTTAATTACAAACTGTGTAATTATGAAAATTAAAGCTGGTGATTAGTGACTTAATTGGTGTCTTGTATTTTGTTTTCCACTGTACCTACGACGATCAGTTAGAGAGTCATAACAATATTTTATTAAATAGTCCTAATTATCCTAAATTCATATTTACAACAGTAGTCATTTTTATATTTTCATAAACATACCGGGATGTTATTTCTGAAAATAAGATGCTCAAGTGGAAAGGGTCCAATCGAGTGAATTGATTTTCCAAATTTATGGTGACGATAAGAAAGTGATTACAAAAGAGGCTAAACATGAAGTCTGCAGTAATAAAGGTGAAATAGTACATGAAATTGAATTAACATAAGTAACAACTGACGATTACAGTATCAACATATGCCCTTTGGTGCTTAGGGAAAATCTTTTCTGTGAATTGTAGTGCATAACTGGCACAATCATTCTACAAATATTCAGTTCTAACATAAAAATACGTAAAATGCATAAAACTTTTATAAATGGCGATTCAATTAGGCCCCTAATGATAATTTAATTATCAACACTAATCTAAGTAATAAACTAGTTGTAATGCCAAACGGTAGTCCATTAACTAATTGAGCACATTCTAATTTCTGAGACACAAACACGATGAGTTACATTAATATAGTTTTTATTTTTATAATTTTTCGTATTAGTAATAAATTTTAGTAACAACTTAGTATTTGTGATTTGTAATTTGTTTCAATTTAGTTGACATCCTGCTGCATTAAACTGGGAAATTTAATAAGAGACGTGAATGAAAATTACAAATTTACATGAGATGTTAAAACTGTTTTATCAAGATTTATTTCATATATTTGTGCATTGCCACCTTAATTTATAACCTCAAAATAATTATAAACATTTTGTGTAGCATGATTCAAGCTCAGGGGTTAAGTTTATTTATATTGTAGCATGACAGATTATCCACTTTATAATGAATGAAATATGATCATAAATAAATATCAATTAAAATAAAATCAAGGAAAAATCTAAATAAAAACAAATAGGTACCACAATAAAATACAATCATAATTTGAAGAAATAAAAATAAAGAAAAAACAACTATGCAACAAATATGAGTAACGAAAAATAAACCAAAAAACTAAAATAAAGTAAGGAAATACCCAGGTAGGATAGGAGTAAGTAAGCAAAATACCCAGAACAAACCAACGTACATAATAAAACTATATTGTAGTGAAGAAACAAAGAATGAGAATCAGTAAGTCAGGCAAAACCCAGAACAAACCGACACCCCTAAAATAAAGACTGTTTTTCAAGAAACAAGCTAGGATATGAATAAGGAAGTAAATACCCTGAACAAACCGAAATACCTAATAAAAGGGAATGATTTTGAAGAAACAAGGTAGTAGGATAAGAAGAATACAAGAAATACCCAAGGGAAACCCAGTAAGAAGAAAATAAAAACCCCAAAAGAGATTAAAAGTCACCAACAAAAGTATAACACCCAAAAACAGAAACTAATGTAAAGTAGATGTAAACAAAAGTGTTTAGAGGTATAAGTAAAAGTGCACCCATGAAAGTTATTTTATAATGAATAAAAACAAATCTTAAGAATCCTCTATAAGTAAAATTCTTGATAATATAAAACTATAAAACTGATTAGTGATAGTATCAACTTTGTAATTTTTAATTCTTAAGCTATTTACTTGTAAGTGTTATACTTTCCTGACCTTACCCTTTCTCTGACTATATAATATAACCGTTCAAAGAACCTGATAATTAATATTAAATACAGATGTAAAAATAATCGACCGCCCTGAGAAACGAGTCGACACTACTGTTGAATAATCGATTAACACTCGATATATAATACAAATTGTTAATAAATCTGGAATTTCTGCAAATTGGTTTCTGTTTATTTATAAAATTTATAAATAGAAATAAAATAAAATTGAGATCACGGACTATCCGAAAGGCGGCCATTACCAAGGTGGAAGGAGGAGACATAAATAAGAAGAAGAACCGTCAATCGATTAGTGTTGGAGATAATACAATTAACGCAGAAATTAATTCTAAAAACTCAAAGTGATACAGTTGACAGAAACAGAAATAAAAGATTTGAATTTTTACACAAAACAATTACCAAAATTATTTACAAAATACTAAACAACAAAAACAATTAAAACAATATTTTTCAAAAAAACAAAAACACCAAAATTTTTTATTTTGTTACAAACGAAATCATTATTTTGTTACAATATTAACATGCTATTAATATTCTGTATCGTGTGGCTGCGGGGCTTGTGTTGTCTGTCATTATCCCCTGTGATTCATTTTTTCTACATTTTTTGTATTTTCAAATAAAATCCACGTGTATGAATGCAAATAAGTGCATTTTAACATTTTAGATTCTGTCTCAGGCTTCCACGACCAGCTTCAATGTTATCAGAACTTCGGCTTCAAATGTTTTGGGTGCAAACGTTTCGGCTGTCAAAGGCACGGCCGAAACATTTGCACCCAAACAACCTTCGACCACGGCCTTACAGCCCAGCAAGCCGAAGTTCTGATAACATTTTAGATGTTTGTTAAGTAATTATGTAATTCATCATGGTTTAAGTATTATGATTTCAGTACAGATTCCATATTTGTGGTGATATTTAGAACTTAACTTCCCAATGAATATGAGGAGTTTACTGTATAACAGGCCGCCTAAAATAGTTTCTGAAAAACTTAATTCCAGAATAACCATTAAGAGTCTGTAGATAATTCTAAATCTGGGACTGTAAACTTAATTACTGAGCGACTGAAATATCAGCGTTAGTTATAGGAAAAGATGGACAAGTGATCAAGATGATATGAATTAACTGCACAGAATAGTGACAATGGTTAAGACCAGGATTAATTCCAGAACAAAAGAAGGTAACACAGTTGTAATGCCATGAAGAAATGGAGGAAGTTTATCCAGCTGCACCTTCAAATCACAAATGTTGGACCAAAATCATAACCTACTATAGTGGAGATATAAAACACTTTGATTCAAATAGAAACAATTAAAAAATAAACAGAATTATCACTGTTGCACACCACTATAGAAAAATTATTCTGATTAGCTCTTTCAAGCTTCACAGCTCATCAGATCAGAAAAAAATCTGATGATCTGACGATGAGCTGTGGAGCTTGAAAGCGCTAATTGGAATAATTTTTCCATAGTGGTGTGCAAGAGTGATAATTCTGTTTGTGATTATAACCACTAACACAACTTTCTTAATTAAATTAAAAAATACACCTTAAAAAACAACACACAAGAAAACATGTTAATGGGCATTCTATGTATGAAATTTAAACTGACAAAAATCTACTCCTGGCATCATTAAAGTAAAACAAGCAAACAGTAAACATACACACATATGCTGGCACTTACCAAAAACTCTGAGACAGCAGGTACACATGTACTTAGATCCTGGATTACTTCTTGTCTGCGGTTAGCTCCAAGCCTCAACGTGCTGGAGTTGACCTCCTCAGGAAGCACCGTTAAGATCTCAAGTAATGGTGCCAACGATGTTGAACTGAACCTAGTGATTAAATCTAAAACTGGTTTCTGCCATGAGCCCATCTGTAATGCTAAATCTGCCAGTGCTAGGCATAACTGAAAAAAAAATAATAATAATAATTCACATCGAAACATCGATATAAATAATTTAAATTATGTACTAAACCTTTTGCTACTCACTACTAAGAGGACCCTTATAAATTTAATATAAATTCCAATATTTGCATGTTCATTCTGTTTTATTATAACATATTAATGGTAATAATATATCAACACATCAGTGTATCAGGATTTTTAACACGTAACTGCCACACATGGGTGCATAGGGCCCGAGGGAAATTTGTTGTCAGATTTGTGTCTTTGAGGTTGTTACTACTAAGCTACCTAACTGTGTATGCTTCTATCAGTCAGTTGGCCTTGCGACAGGTTGCGTCTTAAATGCTCTCGAAGAATCTTAAGTTAATCTTAGAACGCTTATTGAGGTGCTGGTGTGAAATGAAATGATAAAGTGGACTGTATAAATTCTTGCGATAATAATTTATTGGAAATTAACAAGACATAATTGCTGGCGCGTGCAGTTTTAACGCGGCATAAATGCCGGAGAATTAATATAGAATTAAATATGGAAAACTCATACCCATGTGTGAAGCCGATATCGCCTAAGTAAAATTAGTGCATGATGATCATGCTAAATTATGAAATATTGAAACTTATATAGCCGCGGCTTGCGAACAAAGTGTGTTGCCTGTACGGAGTCTTGCAAGGAACTAATTTAAATTTGTCTGCTGTCGGCCTGTCTGAAACCGGCAGCAGATAACAGATATAAAAATGATGTCACTACACGCACCTGCAATGCAGCAATTTAAAGTACAAAGTTTAACCACCTAGGTTGAAGAATAAATAACTAATAAATATTTTCATCCATAGGAAATATTCTATTTCAACCTAAATAGGCTTGTTCAAGAATTGTTTTTTAATGCTGACACAAAAAATCAAATATTTTTTAACATTATGTACATTTAATAACAAAGTCTGGAAATTTACAAAAACTGCATTCCAATATTTGTTATTTACAGTATGTACAGTCAGAGTTTAATGGAGTAACATTTTTTTCTGAATTGAAGTCATACACTCCTCTGAGAATTGGTAGGTTCTTCCAGTTGATGTGTGAGAAGGCTCAACAATTGGAAGCACATGAGGAATTGGCACCGGGCAAATGTTCTCTCATTTGGGCCAATGAAATGATGGCGATTGTCCTGGAGGATGCAAAAATTGAAATCACCTTCACTTCAATGATGATTCCAAAGTACCACACATTGTCATATTTACAAGCTACATCGCATGATGGGTTCAAATTTTCTTCTCTCACAAGTGATGTCTATTTATTCCTTAAATTATACGTAAAGGTGGGTTTCTCATCATTACTGATCCTCCTTGCTTCCAAGTTCCCTAAACAATCTAATGACTTAAAGTTATGGAAACTTCTGGTTCCTGAAAGTGTTTGTACATCTTCAAAGCGTTCCACAAGGTCAGAATGTATCTGATTTACAGGATCTTTAGAAAAAAAATGAAAATTAACTTTGGTGATGTTGAATTTACAAAACTCAAACAAATCTGCTGGAGATAATATTTGATGTCCAAGAGGTCTCTGTAGACTTTCCTTTCGTGCTAGCTTTTTAACAGTGCCTCCTATACCATCACACTCAGTTTTCCTATGGCTAGCTGCAAAGAACAACCACTGCGCCCTGATCATAAAATCTTTTTCATGCAGACAGAGGTTTATAAAATTAAATTTATTTTTATACTGGCCTGCACAGCCATCACTAAAATAGTGGATTTTTGTAACATGTGAATACTTTTCTTTAATGAATTCTGTCACAATTTCTTGAATTTTGTAGACCATACAAACATCATGTTTCATGTCGTCAGATATGACACAAAGAGACAAAACCAATCTTTCACCTTCAATACTTTTAAGGTTAATTATAATAGTCCAGTGCAAGAGTCAGCTGTCCAGTGGTATCATTGGGCTTAGTCCAGGATATTAAAAGAGAAATTTTCACTACAGTCAATTCATACTGTGGCAACGTTTGCATCACAAGATTCTTTAAGTGTCTCGAAATATTTTGATTGAGACTTTGCATGTAAGAGTGTGGGACAAGTTTTTCCAATTTAGATAAAAGGTCATCAATAAATTCACCAATTTTTGCAGAACATGTAATCATTTGTGTTCTGTCAGTTGAAATCCATTGATTAAATTCAATGGTGTTATCTTCAAATTTTGTTTGTAAAAAGTCTGCTAGTTTTTGTGATTATCCCTTTCCCTTTCTGTGCAAGGAGGATCAGTAGTGATGAGAAACCCACCTTTAAGAATAATTTAAAGAATAAATAGACATCACTTGTGAGAGAAGAAAATTTGAATGCATCATGCTATGTAGCCTGTAAATATGAGAATCTGTGGTACTTTGGAATCATCACTGAAGTGAAGGTGATTTCAATTTTTGCATCCTCCAGGACAATCGCCATCATTTCATTGGCCCAAATGAGAGAATTGCCCGGTGCCAATTCCTCATGTGCTTCCAATTGTTGAGCCTTCTCACACATCAACTGGAAGAACCTACCAATTCTCAGAGGAGTGTATGACTTCAATTCAGAAAAAAATGTTACTCCATTAAACTTTGACTGTACGTACTGTAAATAACAAATATTGGAATGCAGTTTTTGTAAATTTCCATACTTTGTTATTAAATGTACATAATGTTAAAAAATATTTGATCTTTTGTGTCAGCATTAAAAAAAAATCTTGAACAAGCCTATTTAGGTTGAAATAGAATATTTCCTATTGATGAAAATATTTATTAGTTATTTATTCTTCAACCTAGGCCTATACCTCAAAATTCAAAAGTGTCAAGAAAATGCAATTAGGGATTTTTTGAGTTTTGATTGATTACTTGAGAAGTTGTTGATATTGTTCTAACTTATATTTGTTTTAATATAGGGCCTGTTTGTTTTATAATCACTTAAAATTTTAGTTTTATTAAAAAAAAAATACTTAAGAGCCTTTTAAATTTCTACGGCTTAATAAAATCGCTGAATACAAAATTTTTAAAAACTTACCTTTAACAGAAAAAACAACAACAAAGGAATGAAAACCCCATCAATTTTATTTTTTCATATGATAGCCCATGTATTGAGGATTATTTTGAAAAAAAAAAAATTTTTTTGATTATCCATTTCCCTTACTGTGATATTCAATTTAATGCTAAACCATGTTTTTTACCAAAAAAACTACAAAGATGCAAATAAAACATTTTTTCCAGCCTTAGTAGTTTTACTTAAAAGTGTTGTGCATTTTTTTCTACAATCCTTATACTTTAGAGTATATAACTACAAAATTTCACAAAGATTGGATGATAAATAAAAAAGTTACAAATTATTTTCAAAAGGTTATCAGGTCTCGTTTCGCAACATCCGATTGTTAAAAACACCAAAATTTCAAAACTTTGAAAGCCTATACAATGAAAACGGAGAGAGATAGAGGGTTAAAATTTGGTGTGGTTACTTATCTCTGTAGGGAGAACAAATAAGCCAAGTTTCATCAAAATCTAAGATGGTGGGTGAGATGCTCTGGTTGAGAACTGAATGGAATGATCCTACTACCAGAATTTAGTCACAAGAGGAAGAAATGTACAGTCAGCATTATACGGATTTTCTAGGCAAACAACAAAATGCTATGGAGACTTCTCAGATGCTATGGTGACAAGACAGTTATAATAACATAATTTAGTATAGGTATTTTATAATTTTTTTGCTTACGTAGTAATGTGCTAAATACATCACATCGTCTAATATATGACCGCCTAAGATGTTTACAATTTTTTACTTGATTAAAAATTAATTTTATTTTCTGTTTGCTCCATTTTATAACTAAAAATAATTGACATATCATCGAATCAATGTGACTGGGTTTTGAAGGACAGATTATTTATGTAAACCTTGATTTATTAGTGTAATATTTTAACAAAACAATTGATTTGTTTAAAACAAGTGTATTCTGAATAATAGTGCATCAACTATATATTAAATAAACTACAGTTATTGAAAACAGAAATAGTTATTTTGATTTCTCTACCGCCGTTCTTCTGTATTAATAAAATATTTTATTTTATTAGGTGCCATAAAATATTTGTGTCTTAGGTAAAATATTTTTGATGTGGCAGATACAGGTTAATATAAATGTCATTCATTTCCATAGTCTGGTCAGTAAATGACTTTAGTTGTGCATTTTCATGAATTGTATATTCACATTATAAAAGAATGTATAATACTTTTGTGTGTGTGTACTAGTGACAGTTACTGCAGTCACAGTAACAGCTCCAGTTTTCAATGCATATAACTACATCTTACCTGAGTAACGATAACCGAGCTAGTAGATTCATTAATTTTAGAAATATGTTCCATGAGAGAGTCACGTAATGATGAATGCGCTTCTGTTGGAAGTTCATGAAATGATAACTGAATTTTTGTTCTCATTGTCTGTGCGGCAAAGTAACATGATTCTACGTCTGACTGCTGATGAAGTATCTCGTCTGCTATTTTCCATGCATATACCTACGGAAGCGAGACAAACAACTTTTTTTTACAAGAAACACAACAACTATATCAGAATTTTTAAATGTTTCTTTTCTTTTTACTTTTGGCAGTTTTTAATAATTTTAAATAGATGTTTATTTAGACAGTCAATAGCAGCCATGCCAATATGCCATTGAGCAGCAATATGGGTGAGAAGACACTGAAGTATGTTCAGTAATTAATAATTAAATTGAATATTGATTTTATGTGTAAAGGTTGATCAGGACGTCGTTTAGTGTACTTTGGCAGAGAACAATAGGCAAATACAAATAACAAAATGCGTATATCAAGAAAAATATAACATTATTTATTTTCTTTTGACAACATGAAGCAGGTCATGAAAACATTTATTCCACCTTAAGGCGTAAAACTGATCACCAATAACTATTACATCAAAATACGAATAAATATATTAAGGATTACGCAAACTCAACACTTCTTATTAGGCCTATATTCATATTCTTCACTCACACAATCATACACACTTCCATACTTTTAGGTTTTGTTGAGCTCAACTTATAAAATTTTGTGAAAAGCCAGTATTTAATTATTGTCAAAATATTTACTTTCCTTTCATGGTGCGTAGGGTTTCATCACATGGGACGTCTCCTTGCGAGTGCACTGTTTTGTTGTTTTACTTTTATATTTGATGGCCGAACTGTCAATTTATTCCCAATAGTCACTGATATAACTGAACATTTTATCCCAACAATGTTTTTTATTTTTAAATATATTAAAATTCACATTTTTTGATTTGCGGATTATGCAGGCGAAAGGTACTCAGCCGGCGGCGAGCGAACTGCCCACGTCCGCTATATTTAGATGTTATTTGCCGACTGGCGTTCAGTGTTAAAATTTCCATTCAGTGACGTCTCGGAAACCAGTTCATCCCGCTCCCCGCCATACGTCTCGTCCTCAGTATTGGAAAGTTCCGTTGGGCTTAGTATTACCTTTTCAACTTGCCACGAACTGATTTTCGTCAACAGAATACTAGCGGTGTTAGTCACTAGCTACAAATAGACTCTCGTTATGCTTCATAACCATATATGGTTATGAAACTCTTACTGGCAATCGCCTCACCTTATGGGGCCTCATCTTCCCATGTTGTTATTTATAAAATTTAACAATAATATTTATGTAAATTTTGCCCCATTACAATACCACCCCCAATGAGAGGTTTTATGCCGAAGCACAAAAGCTCTCATTGACACTCTCATACTTCCTAAAGGGATCAGCCAAGATATGTCGCCACAACCCCCTTACGTTTTATTAAAAATCCTGGTTAACTTACCCCCTGGTCCAGTGACTGTGACTGCAACTGAATGACCTTACTGGACTTCTCTCTCGAGACCCGAACACCGCAAGGCCAGACAGGCACTTGACGCTCCTGCTCTGGCGCGCAGGCCAGCACAGGACCGCCGCCACAGCATCACCAGACACTGAAACATGAAATCACAAATATCAAATAGTGGCCTGGTATAAGAACATATCCCTAACTGATCTGGTTCCCCTTAGCTGTGCTGGTTTGCGTAAAGAAGTACTGAGTTTTTTTTTTCACATGGATGAATACTTAGTCTAACATAATGCATTATAAGAATTCCATACCAATATTCTGTATAACCTTCTCTCGTTAACTCTTATCCCAAAATTCAAAATTATTGCTCTGATTCCCATCAAAATTTAAATAAACATTTCCCATTACAACATACAAATATCTTCCATTATACAGTTCACATTTCAAAATTAACAAACTTCTTATATAGAGTAAAACACATTAAATCAACATCAGAACAAATTACTTACTTAACAATCGTTAAGCATCTTCATATTACTCCTTAATACATCAAAATAAAATACTCCTCGTCAATACATCATTCATTTACATCAGAAAATCAATTACACACTCTACATTACTGATGTAACTCATTTTAATACCTAATAACTCGTTACTAACAACCTAGTAAACCACCTTCTCCATCTACACATAATTTATTAAATTATGAATTTATTTTAAATTCCTCCTTCCACACACACTACTACCCCCCCTGGACTGTAGCGCCCAGTTGCCTCCACAAGGACTGAAGCGGAAGGGGTGAACACTTTTTTCTTTTCTTTCTCCCCCATCCTTGCTTTGGCGTTATACAAAATTCGGCATTACTGATATCCCGGATACCAGTAATCCTACTAAGTTAATATTCACACTCTCTTAATCGGTCTATCACCCATACTTAGGTATATAGCCGTGTTCCAAAGTTATATCATCTTAGATTCCCCTGATCTTACCATCAGCTGTATTTCTAAATTCACCAATTTAGAATATTAAGCCAAATCCACGGTCAGGGTTCGGTGAAGCCGTGACCGCCCGAAAATGGGGAATCGCATTTACTATATCTTATATGGTTTAAGATCCCTACACACTAACATAATACAACATAATAAAACATAGTAAACAATCACAATGAACATAAACCTCATTACATTACAATAAACATCTCAGTTGCATCTGAATAAAATTTCCAAACATTCCAAAACTTTAATTTCAATTGAACCTGTTAATACTCAACCTTTAATTATTTACCACTTCTTATACCATTGGATTCTCCAAAAATTCTAATTTATAGAATATTGAAACTTTCAACTTGTGAAACTTACTTGTGTTTTCTTCTAGTACGCGTTTCGGCGTGGTGTTCGCCTTCGTCAGCTTTGAGACAGACTGCCATTAACTTGTAACAGTTTTTATTTTGAAAGGTATAGTGGGGTGGGGGGTGGAGGAAGGGGATTGGCGCGGGGACCCAAATTATTGTTAGTTTTTTGTATAATTGTGTCAAAAAGTGTGTGTGATTTATACTGTAATTGGTCCTTAAGCATGTTGTTTGGTTGTGTTGTGTGGTGTTTGTATATTTCATATTGTTCTGCTGTGTTAAGTTTTCGACCTTTGGGTAAGTAGTGTAATATTTCAAGATTAGTATCTATGTTGGTGTAGCTGTGGTTTTTTGTGTGTATGTGTGTGGCAAACACGGAATGTATATTGTTGCTGGATAAAGCTTTTAGGTGTTCAGAGTAACGAGATGAAAAAGATCTTCCCGTCTGGCCTATGTAGAAACTATTGCAGTTATTACAATTTAATTTGTAAACATCTGTTTTGTTGTATTTGTCTATGTCGTCCGTGTTTGTATCATTGATGTGTTTTTTGATGGTATTATTTGTTCTGTATGCTATTTTGTACTTGTGTTTTCTGAATGTGTTGGCGAGTTTGTGTGTGTTGGAGTTATGGTATGTGAGTGTGATGTATATAGTTTGTAGTGTGTTGTTGGTATTTTGTGTTTTGTTGTTTTTGTTTATGATGTGTTTGTGTAGTTTGTTTATTAAATTAGGGTTGTATCCATTTTTTATTGCTATGTATTTGATTGTGTTGAGTTCGTCATTACAGTCCTGTTTACTTAATGGTATTTTAGTTAGTCTATAGAGCATATGGTTGAAGGCCGCATGTTTATGTTGTGTTGGGTGGTTTGCTGTGTTGTGTATAACCATGTCGGTTGTGGTTGGTTTTCTGTATATTTTATACGTGTGTGTATTGTTAGTTTTGTTAATTGTTAGGTCCAGAAAATTTATACTATTGTTTTGTTCAATTTCCAGTATAAATTTTAGTTTGTGGTGTATTGTGTTTATGTATTTGTGGAAGTTTTCAACCTGTCTTGTGTTGCCTTTTAAAAGTAATATATCATCTACATACCTGTGCCAATAAATGATTTTGTTGGTGTATTTGTTGTTGTTTATTATGTGGTTCTGTTCTATGTTGTGTATATATATTTCTGCCAGTATTCCTGATATGGGGGATCCCATCAGGAGACCGTCTGTTTGTGTGTATATCTTGTTATTGTATGTAAAATAATTTTGCTCAGTTATTATTTTAGTGAGTGTGATGATCTCTTGTATGTGTGTTTCGGGCGTGTTGTTTTGTCTGAGTAAATGTTCTAGTGTTTGTATGGATTCTTGAATTGGGACATTGGTGTATAAATTGGTTATATCAAAAGATGCTAGTGTTGAATTGTGTGGGATGTGGATCTGTTGGTTTTCTTGACTAGTTCAATGTTATTTTTGATAGAAGTATTGTTACTGAGAGTAATGTTTTTTCTGATTATGTGGTTAGGTGTTTTGCGATTTTGTGGGAGGGAGCTTGTGTGTTGTTTATTAATGGTCTGATGGGAATGTTAGGTTTGTGTATTTTCGGTAATGCATTTAGTTTTGGGGGGTTAGGTTTGATTTGTTTAAGGTATTTGGTCCTTTCTGGTTTGATTATGTGTTTTGTGTTATTTATAAATTTGTTAATCTGTTTTTGAAATTTTAGTGTGGGGTCTTCATTTATTTTCGTTGAAGAAATTCTCAATTTTAGTGTTTAGTTCATGTTTGTCCATTATGACGTTTATGTTCCCTTTATCAGCTTTTAATATTGTTATGTTGTGTTCAAGTAACTTTTGTTTTACATTATTAAGCATTTTTATTTCGTTGTTGTGTCTTTTTGGTTGTATATGTGTGCGTTGGAGTTTTCGTTTTATGTCGTGATGTATTGGGTCCTGATCGTTAATGTGCGTGTTTTGTACAGCTGTTTCTGTGTCTATGATTATATCATGTATATGTCTATTATGGTTTTTGTTGTTAGTTGTATTGTTTTTCAAATTATGTTTCAGTCCTTTGTTTAATTATTAATGCCGGTATTGTCTGCCGTTAGCGGATCTGCCGCGCACTCTGCCGGCGTGCTGAGCACACCATGCTGTGCCCCTTAGCCACACATGAGTTAGCTCTAATGTACTTTGGTTTCTGCTGTGGAGCGTCTCTGCTTGATAATGTAAAGTGTATGGTGGAAATTTATCTAAAAGAAATGTATTAAAAAAATCTGTAAACTGGTGTGCTGTGTATGTGGGTTTTGTTTACTAATTGTGCGGGCTTTCGAGAACATTCACGAGCGAAAGGAAAAGGAAAAATCGTCATTCATTTAATTATGTTATATTCAACAGGATTAAGTCAAAATTCAAAAATTATTGTCGTTAACACTCACAAATTTATTTATTAAATGGACACACTAAAATTTAAAGTAACATACAGTAATATTAAAAATTGTACTGTATGTATATTTTAAACCTTTGCATGAAACTTAATTTTAAAAAAAATGAATCAAGAGTTTTTTGCTTCTGGGTTGACGATCTTTTTCTGGTACTAATATCCTGCCATTTTTGGAGTACAGTACATATTATTTTTCTAGCGGGGTACCTCGAACTATGGGGAATCTCGAACTATCGAACCTCAAACTATCGAGACTCTACTGTACTCTTTTCTGGACTGTATCACTAAAAGGGCTATAGGAAAGCACGATGGACTGGTTATATAAGCTGTACAAAAGAGATGAGCGAATTCAGTCACTTTAGTGAACTCGATCATTACACCTCAATCACTGAAGTGAATCGATCTTTTAAGATTCAATCATTCAATCACTAATTAATGAGTTCACTTAACTTCTATTGTTTGTGTTTTTTATGTCAGTAAAGTTCCTATATAGTCCAGTCAACAGGTATGGAAAAAAGGGCTTGCCTTGCAAAAGGTGGGGTAGAAGATTTTTTTTTTAATTTGTACATATTAGTACCAATATGAAAAAAATCAAGTTATCCAACATGGTCAACCCCGGGAGAACTTTTGGCGGCCGAAAAACCACGAAAATTTACTACTTTTTGTGGTTTTTTTCAAAATATCTCATAAATGGTTGAATTTAGCGATAATTCTCTTTATAAAAATTAAAGAAGATTAAATTTCCTACAACTTTCATCATTACAACTTTTTTGTAGCACGAATAGCAAGCGCGTTACAGCTTCTTGAAAGTCAGCATTTTTTCACAATTCAGAGATTCTGGAACATTCCATGGTATGGGAGGAATCATGTGTGTTACTCCACACCATGCACTTTTTCCACAAGAGAGTATGAAACGGCTCACACAATTATCAACAGCTGAAACTGTAAAAAAATCAGGACATGTCCAACTGCAAACGTTTGGAGGAAGCGGAGGATTACAAGATGTGACGATTGAAGATTTGCAGAAGCTTAATCCGATTTTGAATGAAATAGTACCATTGACCACTGATGTAGTCTGGCTTTATAGTAAACGGATACAAGATCCAAGTGTTCCTGGATGGAATGGCTTCATGGAACAGATAACAGCTTCTAAGGATTATGATCGTTCAAGGATAATATGCCTTCCATTCATCAACGATCCTCCCACTCAAATCGACACTATATACACATCACTTTTAATGGCATCAGAAAAATGCAAGCAACTAAATCAAAAGATGTGTTTCGTGACGTTCGATCAGCCATTGTATCTTAAAGCAAGGGACATTGTTGCCAATGGCGATCCTGAGTTGAATAATATCATTGTGAGTGGCGGTTTTCACCTTGCAATGTCATTCATGGGAGCCATTGGCACAATAATGGCTGGCAGTGGTTTACAGCAGCTGTTATCTACTATCTACGCTGAGAATAGTGTGGAGAAGATTATGAATGTACACGCATACTCTCGGGCTGTGAGAGCACATTTATTGATGCATTCCGCTTTGGCTTCTCTGGTGTGGGATACAATTGAAGTTACTGATTGTGAGCGTTCTGAAATGGCGAATATGCTTAATACATGTGATCAAACCATTATACTCACAGCCTGTGCCAATACTACCTCTCTGAAAAATATTGTTGCATAATTTAGACAAGCTTTGTGCGCTCTCGAATGTAAGGGACCTACTGCAAAATTATGGCTTCAATACTTTCGTATGATAACACTCCTCAAACAGTTTATCGAGGCTGAGCGAACAGGCAACTGGAAGCTTCATCTTGACACCGTTCAAAAATCACTACCATTTTTCCAAGCAGCTGGACATTTCTTATATGCTAAAAGTGCGCACCTCTACCTCCAGGACATGTTGAAACTAGAACAATTAATGGACCCAACTGAATTTCATGATTTTACCACCAAAGGGAAGTTTACCATAAGACACTCTAAGAAGTACTGGTGTGGAATTTGGTCAGATCAAACCATTGAGCAAACACTTATGAAAAATATGAAATCCCGTGGAGGGATTACACGTGGGAGAGGATTTTCAGACAACGTTTTGGCAAAATGGACTTTAGCAATGATAGTCATGCAGAACATTTGTGATGAAATTGAAAATTTCTGTGACATACATTATGAAACATCATAGCAACACGTGGACATGCGAAGTTCTCGTATCGACAGAGACAGACGTGACTCAATTAAACTGCCAGGAGTGGCTTTCACAACACCCCCCCTTTTCAGACACTGACACCATAAGGTCTTTAAGCAGTGGTATAGTTGGAGGGACAGATGTTAACTGTCATTTGGCCCAAGAAGTTGGCATGGAAATGGTTACGAAAATGGTCACTTATGGTAATTTTAAAAATGTGACTTTCAAGAGGAAGCACAAGGTGGTAACCCTAGCATCTGTTGTTAATAGTTTTAAAGCAGGAACCCTTAAAGTAACTGCTATTGATCCATTTACACTTTTTCAAAGATTGTGCCTTTCGAAACAGTCTGATGAAGACTTAAAAGTATTTTTATCATATCAACTTGCACCCTACCCGATGTCGCTTTTCTCTGAAGAAGGTATGCGAAAAGGTAATAAATCTTCTTTGTACAAGGCTTTCACACCAATCAACAGCAATGAAATGACAGAGAAGAAAGCGCTAGCTGTTGTAGATGGGGGATATCTCCTACATAAAGTTATTTGGCCTCACAATGCTTCCTTTGCTACCATATCTCAGAATTATTCTTCATTTCTAAAAAGACATTATGGATCTCAGGTTGTGGTTGTATTTGATGGATATCCTGCACGTACTAGTACCAAAAGATTTGAACGATTGCGGCGAATGAGGGTTCACTGTTCCCCTGAAGTAATGTTTGAATCCAACATGATCAATCAAATCCCTCATAAAGATTTTTGGCAAATGATCAAAACAATAGTCGTCTGATCAAACTTCTAAGCACAAATTTTGAAGAGTGTGGCATTGAAGTCAAGCAGGCTCAAGAAGATGCCGACTTACTAATTGTCAACACTGCCCTTTCGAAGGCCAAGGAACTTGAAAAGGTTGTTATAGTTGGGGAGGATATCGATCTGCTAGTGCTGATGACAGCGTTAGGACAGTCCTTCAGCAACTTGTTCTATCTAAAGCCTGGAAGAGGGAGTGCTGGTGATTTGTTTTTCTCAACTAAATCATTTAAGTTTGACCCCAGCAGTATCCTGTTCATCCATGCATTTAGTGGATGCGATACGACATCGGCCATCTTTGGCCAAGGCAAGATTAAATTGTGCAACATTGTCAACAAATTTCCTGAAATGAAGGGAGTCATTGAAGCATTCATGGATCCACTCAGCCATCACGAGGACATAACTGTAGCTGGAGAACAAATTCTGAAAACGTTATACACAGGCGACATTAATCATTCCAACCAATCCTTGGACACTTTGCGATTTAACCTTTTTGCAAAATCAGTGTACAGCAGAAAAATAAATCTTGCACGACTACCACCTATGTGCGATGCTGGACGCTACCACTCCTATCGGTGCTACCAACAAATTCAAAGTTGGTTAGGCAACGACATCAATCCGGAACAGTGGGGTTGGGAATGCAGGGATATATATATATATATATTAAATTTCTACAATTTGCATTTTTGAAGGTAATTATTTGCTTTTGTACTTCAAACAAGTTCGGCTATTGTGGAGTTTATTTAAATTTGCTTATTATTATTACTATAATCTATTATATCATCAATATTAATATATCAGTAATTATTGTTCATTACATCATTATGTATCCCTAAATAAATATCATTAATGTATTATATTTAAGTAATTAGTTGAATTACAATATTTATACATTCACATATTGAGTTTTTGCTTATTAGCACTCTAATATTTATTCATTTACATTATTTATATTCAAATATCGCATTTTTGTAAGTAAAACATCAGAGTAGAATGTATGAATTATATGCTGTAAATGAATGTGTGTATTATGCGTTGCAGTTACACAATACTATACATCGTCTGTTATTGGAGTCTGATGAAGACTGCTGTTGTCAGGCCAGAATTGTCAGTGGTGGCCGGGGGGGGGGGGAGGGGGGAGGAAAATAAAAAGTTGATAAACTTTCTGAAAATAAAGGTTCTAGTCAAATTTTAATAATTAATGTGCGTTATTTATAAGGAGTTAATGCTTTTTTTTTCGAAGTTGAGAAAAACTGTCTATCTTCAAAAAGCTGCAGCCAGCTTACTATTTGTGCTACAAAAATGTTTTAATAGTAAAAAATGTAGGAAATTTAATCCTCTATAAAACTGATAGTGCAGAAGTATCCCTAAAATTGACCGTTTTTGAGCTATCTCAAAAAAAAACACAACATTTCATAAGATTTCGTGGTTTTTAGGCCGTAAAATTTTCTCCCGTGGTCGGCCATGTTGGATAACTTGGTTTTTTCATGTTGGCACCAATATATACAAGTAAAAAAAAAAAAGCTTCTACCCCATGTTTTGCAAGGTACAATGTATTTACTGACTGGACTAATAAGAATTCAGTTATATCAAGTTCTCTAATAGCATTGTATTACTTGTTATAAATTCCTGATAAGACGAATGATTACACACCCCTCAAACAAATATTTTTGAAATTGTAAACAACTGTGAGCATGATTCGTCAGATGCCTATGAAGAATAAAATACCCTGAATCGTGAATAATTAATATTTATTTTATTTAAAAACTACATACTGCTTTTCCATTGTGTTGTGTTTATAAAAAATGGTGACTGCTAACGTTGTAATTGAATGAAATGAATTCCAGGAGCATCTAATGGTAACTCATTCACTGTCCGAATCTTTTACTGGCCAAGATTAAAATGCAAGTAGATGCATCTAATGGAGTCTGTTTGTGGTAACTCGATCACTGATCGAATCAATAAGTGAATGATATTGAAATAAAAGACCAAGATGGCTACTGCTCGAGTCATATAATTATAACTGAATGAAGTGAATGGCAGACGTCTAGTGGAGGCTGCTTGCGGTAATCCATTCACTGATCGAATCAGTAAGTGATTAAGATTAAGACACACAAAGGAAATGATTAAATCACCAACGTCCAAAATGACCGAGATTGATTAGAAAACTGTCCAGAGGCACCTAGTGGAAATTTTATGAACTACCACAGACAGTTTGAAGTGACCGTATTACTGACTGATTCATCTTTTAAAAGACTGATTCAATCAGTCATTCATCCAAATGATTTGATCAAAGTGATCTGTTCAATCCCAAATGACACATCTCTACTGTACATATTCAATCTGAGGACTGAAAAAGATCTTAATTTTACTTCCATATTCCTTAAGGAATGGAAGTATGGTGATGGCAAAAAAAATCGTGTTCGAGATTATTGCAGATTCTGATTCTACTACACTCAAAACATGAAAAAAAGTCGTTTTCCGAAAAGTGTCTGTGTCTGTGTCTATAAATTTTTTTTCTATGGCAAACGATAACTGCCGCAAATTGAAACACAATCAAATAATTTTTTGCATACAGCCCTGATTTGTAGAGTACTCACGACCTATTGTTTTTGGTGAAGATCGGTTGAGGGAAAGGGGTAGTTTACCTGCAACGGTTTTTTTTTATCAAGGGAATTTTTTTTTTTGGCAAACGATAACAGCCGCAAATTCAAACAGAATTAAATAATGTTTCGTATACAGCCATGAATTGTAGAGTTCTCAAGACCTATAGTTTTTGGTGAAGATTGGTTAAGGGAAAGGGGTAGTTTACCTGCAACGTTTTATGTTTTAACAAGGGTATTTTCTATGGCAAACGATAACAGCCGCAAATTCAAACAGAATCAAAAGATTATTTGCATACAGCCCTAAATTGTAGAGTTCTCAAGACCTATTGTTTTTGGTGAAGATCGGTTAAGGGAAAGGGGTAGTTTACCTGCAGCGTTTTTTTAACAAGGGTATTTTCTATGGCAAACGATAACAGCTGCAAATTCAAACAGAATCAAATAATTTTCTGCATACCACCGTGATTTGTAGAGTACTCAAGACCTATTGTTTTTGGTGAAGATCGGTTAAGGGGAAGGGGTAGTTTACCTGCAACGTTTTTTATCAAGCGCATTTTCTATGATGAACGGTAACTGCCGCAAATTCAAACAGAATCAAATAATTTTTTGCATACGTCAGTGAATTGTAGAGGACTCAAGGCCTTTTGATTTTGGTGAAGATCGGTTAAGGGGAAGGGGTAGTTTACCTGCAACCTTTTATGTTTTAACAAGAGTAAAGTACTTGAAAATTCATTTAAACTTTTTCAAACAATGGTAATTGTTAAAAATAAAATAATTTTGTTGCCAGGCAATAAAATTATAATTTTTTCATTTTAATGTAAATCTGTACATAGTATAAAGTAATGTCAGTCCGTTTGCTCTCTGTGTTTGAAATCGCTAATCTCAGGAAGTACTGAACGGATTTTATTCAAGTTTTCGCCAATAGATAGAGTGTCTATCGAGGAACATTTACGTGTATAATTAATACATATATGTTGTACATTAGCTTAGCTATCACGGTTTATGTCAAGTAAGTGGTATAGTTTACATCTTATATATAAAAATGAATGTTTCTTTGTTTGTCCCGTATGCGTTCCTATACCATTCATCCGATTGCGATGAAACTTCGGTGAGTTGTTGTGCGCACGTCCGCGAAGGTTTCTTCCACATCTCCTCCTAAACCACTGTACCGATTTCAACCAAACTTGGCACAAATATTTTACAAAACGGGAGAACCAACCTAGGATAGGTGTTTTTTTGATGGGGTCCTTTTGGGTGTTCTTTGGGGTCTTCCACATCGCCTCCTAAACCACTGGACCGATTTCAACGAAACTTGGGACAAATATTTTACGCAAAGGGAGAACCAACATAGGACAAGTGTTTTTTTCGATACGATCCTTTGGGGGGTCCTTTGGGGTCTTCCACGTCTCCACCTAAACCATTGGACCGATTTCAACCAAACTTGGCACAAATATTTTACGCAACGGGAGAACCAACATAGGACAGGTGTTTTTTTTCGATACGATCCTCTGGGGGGTCCTTTGTGGTCTTAAAAAACTATTAGATCTGGTTACTATGGCAACCCAATAGAATAGATTCTGTTCTAAATATATTATCGCATTAAATTGAAGACCACGCGAACGAAGTTGTGGGCAACAGCTATTTATTTTTAAGAAGCCTACTTTAATTAAACTTTATTAATTAAACTAACATTTTCATTACGTACAACGTAAAACTCTGTAGCGAAGCACGGGTATTCTGCTAGTCATGTATAAGAGAAAATATATCGTGCATGGCAGGCAAGCATATCTCAGTTATGTACTGTTTACATTTCCATTTTATTATTATCACTACCGCAATAAAAAGGCAGGGAAGACACACACACACACACACACACACACACACACTTCGCGTTATTTCTGGCCTCATTCATGTTTATTTTCTTACATTTGCACGGTTTTTAAATGGAAAGTGCCGAACCCATACCAACATAACGCATGCAAGCTGAAAAAGTGTCCAGCGTGGATAGCGATTTGCTTCCTGTGGATCGCTGGGCAGTGTAACTGCACGTGTTTACAGAGGAACGATTCATAGACAGACTTTTCGTCTTTAGGGAATGAACCCTCTGCAAGATGCTGAGGGTCCATGAGTGACTTCGGAGCGCTCCTTCTTTTCCGCGTGTTTGTTCTGTGAAATGTACACTGTAGATTCGCAGATTTATTCTAAGCAACGCTCAATAGGAAATGTTGAAAATTTTTGTCTACGGTGAACCCTCATACACACTAAACCTGCTCTGATGTTTTAATTACGGACATCATAATTACAAACTTGAGCACTACTTAATGGAGATCGATCATTAACTTATACAAGCCATTAATTTTATGCATATTTTTTATATATATGTGTACAACGTTATCGGCAACAAAGAAGTAGTTTTTGTTAAAATTTCTTCCCGGGATATTTGGCCGTAGTCCAATGTTTTCTACAAAACCAGACGTTTCGGCAATGCCATTGACTTCCATCATCAGTGAAAATCGAGTGCGATAACGTGAGGTGGTATATGTTAGTGACCACAGTACTGTGGTTAAGGCTGAAGCAGTAAGTAGAAAGAAGTAGTTTCTATGGTAATATTTCATTTCGAAAATGATTTTAAAAATAAATCTTAGAATATGGAAGTCATGTATGGTTCTCCATACCGATATTTATAATGTCCCAGAAATTAAAACCAGCAGCTTTAGGATAGTGGCCAAGTGCCGTACATACCAATTGGTCTACTACGCCTCTACACATATGTCACTAATAGTTATAAGGCAAAAGTTATACAGAAAAATTTAACAGTTATGAGTACAATACACAATATATTATACTTATGCTGGAAATATAAAATAATGCCATCAGATTGGACAGTAGTGGTTAGGCCTATTTGTCCCATCTATAAAAAAGAAGTAGGTAAGATTGTGAGAGCTACAGAGGGGTATGTCTTTTAAATGCCACAAGACTGTAAAATATTTATTAAGATAGTGACAATGAGATTGAAATCGTCGGTTGAAATCATATTACTGGAAGAACAGCACATATTTAGGACAAGAAGGTCATGTTCAGATAATGTATTTGCATTGAAGTGGATTACTGAGAAAAACAGAGAATACAATGTTGAGACATCACTTCCCATCTGTTAGAAATTATTAAATGTACGTACAAAGACTGAAGAATATGCATAGTTGGGAATAATATAATAGTAAGTTGAAAATTGTGAATTGAAGGCTGGGAGGGAGATGCAACCTTTCTCTGATATTATTTAATGTATACATAAATGACATTCTATGCAAGTGGAAGAAATGTTTGTCATTTTGTTAATTGGGATTTCAGAGATTACAGGAGTGTCTAATATCCAATAACAAAGATAATTTACTTTTATCTGTTGGAAATCTAAAATAATGGCTTTCTTTGGAGCATTCTCAAAAAGAACAAAAGTAGTGCTTGAACTAATGAACAAGTTTCATTGTTTAATTTCTTAGAATACAATGTATTATATCTTGGAAAGGTTGATGTATGGAATAAGACAGAAGACTTTGATACGATGAATGGCTCTATCAAGCATACATTAAGGAATAAAGTTTGGGAAGAGACGTTATTAATGTTTTACATGGTGATTTCCACAAAAGTCAACTGCAAAGTGCAGATTTGAGGTTCCTTAGATCAGCAGCCAGGTATACTGGGTTAAATAGGAGAAGAAATGAGGACACTCGTCATAAGTTAGCTGTCCAACCAGTGGATGACCTGGTGAGAGAATATAGACAGAAATGGTTTCATCACATAGAATGTATGGACCCATCAATAGCACCACACGTAAGTTCAAAATGTATGCCTAAAGAAAGAAGTCTGGGTCTGCCGATGAAAAGATGGAGAGATCAGTTGTGTCAACAGACGACATAACAGGCTATGAATCTTATACTTGCAAAGAGGAAGAAGTTATACAGCAAAATTTAACAGTTATTAATACAATACACAATATATTGTATAACAGATCTCTGAAAGAGTCTACAAAAATATTTCAAGATACGGTCTATTAGGCATGTGAAGAAATTTTTTACTGCTCACATATTGAAACATACTCTGTAGTGTATTAAAACAAATGGTGAGTGAATATAAACAAATGGCAAGATGTAGGCTGGTTGTCCAGCAGCTAGCCTCACAGTTGTTACACAGTGCTAGCCTCACAGCAGCTGACAACACAAAAGTTACTGCTTCTGCAGTGGACTGCAGTGGAAGTAAAACAACACTGCTACAGAGATCCATTATGGAATTAGTATAAAAATCAGTGGAGCCTACACTAGCAATTGTGTCTAACCTCACCTAATTTTTAATCTTACTATCCAGTATTTACTACCAATAAAGAGATTAAATGCAAGCATTTCAACAGTCATACATACCAATTATGAATAAAATACAATAAAATGGTAGTATACACAAAGTAAGATGAAAATGTCCAATATGCACCTGCACTTGGGTTAGAAACATTTCTAAAATAAGTTTTTTCCATACTCAACTACCTAAATCCAGGGTAAACAGTATTGGGCAAAAACATTCTCTCATCTTAGAAAGACGTGATGATACTCTTTAAGATGAGAGAATCCTCAGCCAATTACTGCATCTCCTCAAATCACAGACACAAATCTGTACTTTAAATAAGAGAAAAACCTACAATACCAGAATTTGATATAACATTGTATACAACACCGATCCCTCCGATATAACAACCTATTACAATAAGAAAATCATGTTCTTCACACTGACTCTATTTAACACACACGCCTAAAATACTAATCTTCCACCGTTTACTTATTCAAGCATTTTTAAAAATACATGTATTATACACTAGAATTACAAACATTATTATACTAATAACAAGACCATACAAACTACATTAATCACTCTCTACCCGGACCTAAAAAGTGTAAATTTACTCATGCACCCACCAACAAATGTAGAACAAAACACTTTTGCAGAAATTAGCAGGGTTATTTTAACATTTTAATTAATCGTAAATCGCCGTTAACATACCCGGTTTTTGCCATATTTATACAAATATAAAAATATACACTTACACATGAAACAAAATAATTTTGCACTTGCTTACTTTGGCGAAAACAAACGTCATTACATTAAAAATTAATTCAAATAAACACATTGGATAAACAAACCTCACCCAATACCACTAACCTTTCCAACCGTCATGCACTTACACACTATATAACAAGAAAAACGCGTTAACACGGAATTATTTTTGCACATGTTGCGTATCACAAAAATGTTGTCACTCATCATACCGATTTCTGTAGTTCTCCAAGCCAAGCCGATGCCTTTTCCTTTTGTGTTGTGTCGGGATTACAATACAAGGTGAACACTGCTTGATAGACCGTTTCAAGAGGTGGAGCAGATTCCATGTTAGCGAAAATTACTGTAATACACTTAAATCAAATACAAGACTTCATGAGTGTTATATAAAATAATCCACATGTAAACAATATGTAAAAATAATTCTGCAAAATTCAACTAAGAGAATTTACGCCATAGTATCGGCATACAACATCTGTTACTTGTTGGCTTGATTTTGTGATTTATTATTTTGAAAAGTTACCACCAGATGCCAGGCAGTGTCATTGTAGCCAACAGTAAAGTAGAACCTAAGCCTAACAACAACCAACAGCCCAATTTTTTGTTACACGTGGTAAAACATGTTACAGAAAACATGTATTATACAGAAAACATTCATAGTTTTCTGTATAATATATATATTATATGTAACAACTGAAAATTGGGTAAACCGCATTTGTTACTACGTGTTCTGACTTTGACTCCATTTCATGAAATGTAATAATGACTCAGAATTAAGAAAGGAAGTGTACAAAAAACGTGAAAACTGAGAGGAGGCCAAAATTGTTTTGATATTAACTATTTACAGTTAATGTTTAATACTAATTAAAAGAAATAAATTGTAATTATGTTTATTTGTCATACGACTTATACGATAGAATTACAAAGTTACGCGTGCTTCATCAAAAAATAAAATTTCAGTTTCTTCGTATTATTATCATCGTGTCGATTGGACCTATTTTAAAATCTTATCATGTCCTTACGAATAAAAATAATTACAATCTCTGCAAATTTTTTCCATTTATGTATCAAGGCGCAGAATTATAGTAAACCGTTACCGATACGCTCTGAAAGACTATTCTTTTATTTACGTTATTTCAGCATAATCGACTTTGAATATAAAACTATTTGTCAAAGGTCAAAAGATCATTATATCCTTTTAGGTTCATTGGGTATTCCTCCTCCTATCTCTACGATGCCGCACTTCTCTAACCATTATTGTGCCATTCGGTATTGGCTGTGTCTTTGTCTTACAGCTTGTATTAATTACCTACTTTGTACGAAAAAATGCCTCCTAAATATTTGTGCGTGTCCATCATAAGCGTTAGGTTGATTCACTATCCAAGAAAATGCAACAAATTTTGTATTACAAAAAAAGAGATGGTTTCTCAATTGTAATTTGGAGAAACCTATTGACGCTGCATCTCCTCCGCTGTCATCCTGGATGGACTTTCTCTGTTTCTGCCCTGAGTATCGGCCTCGAAGCCGCCAGTCTCGGCCTAGCATTCCACCGAAGATGGCTAAAGGTCAACACTAGCACAGCTTGAAACTTCCACGAATAATCTCATGGGAAGCCATCGAATCACTGCCTCGGACTTAAGGGCTATGGTACAGATTTGGTCTTGGCTAAAAAAATGTTATTTATATGAAACTGAACAGGTCGGTAACTTAAAATTTCGTAGACTGTAAAGCATCATATTTGGGTGAGACTAACATTTACTATGTCGTGGAGGGGATGACCATGAACAGTACTATAAAATTTGATATTACAGAAAATGGTGGGAAAGACCAAAGGGATCTGAGAAAAACCTAAAAAGGGATACTAATGGCTTTATAAGGATCAAACCATAAAGCATAACAAAAACCACATGGTTGAAGAAGAAAAGGAATTTCAAAGCACATGTAAGTTAATTGGTAGATAGAAGATTGACCAAAGTACAAGAAGATCAGGTACCAAAGAGTAGGCCCGGATCTATAAATTTTGGGCCCCCCTGCAAAAGATCAGCAAGGGCCCCCACCCTATAGCCAAAAAACCGACCAATTTTTTCATGAGTACTTGAGTACTTTATCAATTGCCTTACCAACTCTTATATATATATTGCAACAGTACAAATATGTACTAGTACTGTGCATTGGAAAATCTGCATTAATATCACGCAAATACATGCGATAATTATTTGCATGTTAATCGTATGATGAAAACAATCCCAGACCTGAATGCTACACTTATTGTGTGTGTGTGTGTGTGTGTGTGTGTGTGTGTGTGTGTGTGTGTGTGTGTGTGTGTGTGTGTGTGTGTGTGTGTGTGTGTGTGTGTGTGTGTGTGTGTGTGTGTGTGTGTGTGTGTGTCACCTGCTCTACAGGCTCAGGACTGTTAACTCACACAGAGGTTTTACGTGTGTAACGCATTGGTAGTTGTGATGAAAAGTTAAATTAGCTCCGTAAGTAGGCCTGTATTAGGCTGTATTCACAACGTTGTTACAAAAATCGGTATTACTGTATTTGATTGACAGATCATTAAAAAACCCGATTTCACTAAACTCGCTGTTGGCTTTAATTTAAAATTTCTCCCTTCTGTGAGCCCCTGGGCATCTGCCCAGTTATAAAAGCTACACTGTATATATAATGTGTGTGTGTGTGTGTGTTTACTGATAGCATATGACAGGCGTAAATGTCTATTACAATAACTAATTTTAACTTTAAATAAAAATAAAATAATTAAACTAATTACCTGAAGATGAGTTTGTATCAGTACTTGAAATGGATTTGTGGACTCCCCAATTTATAACTACAAAACTTAATTCTTTTATTAGAATTAATCCCCGATCCATCATTTAGTTGTATAAGAAGTCGCAAGCCAAGTAATACATAAGAAAAATTAATTCAGGATTAGCGTATTAACCGAGTAACACTGTTTTGACTGACTGACAATCAACTGTAATTTTGGAATTGTTTTGGCTTGAGTGCGACGGGGCAGGAGGAGGGGAATTCAAAGAAACTTGACATGCGCACACGTGCAGAGTTAATCATAGTGTTGATATTATGACAGCGCTCTTGTAAAGAAATATAAATTACTATTTCCTAGGAAAATGAAAACGCATTTATTAACAGCTGAAGTAGTTGTTACAAATGCGGAAGGAAGTGATGTTTTGTACATCTTAATTATTCTTAAAAAATAAAAATGTTTGCAACGTAACCTACCACCACCTTTTAAACCTTTGTTTGGATTTTTTCCTTTTGGGCCGTTCAGAGGTGTGGGCCCCCCCCCGCACCACGGGGTCTGCGGGTATACAGATCCGGGCCTGCCAAAGAGAAAGAACCAACATAAAACAGGAGATCTTGGGTATATTGAAAATTCAGTAACACACTATGCCACCAATGATACTTTATCAGTTATGTAGACTTGGATGGTAGGGAGGGTACTGTTTGTGTTCATATGTGGCAAAGTTACCCTAAAATGAAAACATCAGGGTCATGATTATACAGCAGGTACTACTAACAATAGTTATCAGATCTGCATCAGTTTGCTGTTTGCTGAAAAATATGTTGGCACCCATGTGTACAAAATCCAACTTAACTGTAAAATATGTTATCTGGTTGATACAAAGATTGTTATCTATCAACTTGTTACAAGATGTTTTTCATAGGTAAATACTTTGTGTGTCAATTGCTAAAATGACTAATTTCCAGAGGTGTGTATTATCTAAGAGATTCCTAATCATAAAAACCACTGAAAGGTTTTTTCAAAGATATTTGAATACAATTGGAACTATAGAAATTGGGGTTTGTTCCTGTAGTCAGTGGAAGTATCCAGTCTAGGAAAATGTAGACATGCCATGTGAACAACTTTACAAGTGTCTGTTGTGAAATGTAAATTTAACTTTTTAAATTAAGAGTGAAAACTGATCCTAGTAGTAACTTTTGCAGCTTGATAATGATGATAATATGACAATTATCAGATAATAGGATGTGCAATCATCTTTTTTTTAAATAATATTTCATATTTTCTGATCAAATATTTGCTACTTTTTTGTGAAGTATAATATATTCTTTCTCTTTATCAGTCTGCTTGTTAATGCCTTTCTTTGAACTTTTGGATCTAAAAGGAAAGGGTTTAAAGTCAGCATATAGGAATTTATTAAACTGGGAAGGTCTTTAATAAAAATCAAACCACTAGTTGGATCAGAACACCTAAGTGTTACTGGTCATCTCTCTGTTTAATAACAAACTTCTGTTATTTGTAGCATAGTCCAGGCTAAATTTGATCTATTTTAATATCTCTTGTACAGTCTTTTTGTATATTTATATAAATGGCAAGATATTTTTTGTACATCCTGTCCTTTTAATATAATCTATTTATCTGTAATACAGTTCTTCCATATGCAAGTCATGCAAGTGCCAATTCACTGCAAGTATTCACCCATGAACAATGCCAGAGCTGGCTAGGCTATATTTCAAAAGTCATTTTGGTGTAGATTATAGTCTAGCTTCCTCCTTCTCACTTGTTACAACAATCTGAATTCACATCTAACATGATTTGGGGGGGGGGGGGGCAAACCAAGGTTATGCCTTGGAGTCTGCCTGGAATCATTGGGGCAGTGTTCGGATGGTGGTGTTGGCATTACCCCAGAAAGACACGCTGGAGGAGACAATTCTAATCTGTAATGGGCAGAAAAGTAGGCTGGCAAGAATTGTAACCTCTGAATGGTTGTAAAGGCGGGCTAGTGAGAATTTTAACCTCTCCGAACAGTTAAATCTTTTAATTTTTCATTCAAGTTAAAAACTTGTAATTCTTATCTTTTGGGCTCATTCTTTATACGGTCAAATTTAGAACACTTTTTAACTCCTCTTAGGAACGTCATTTCTGAGGCCTGTATTTTACTTTCTTGTTTTTTGGTTGTTGTCCATAATTCACACCCATAGGAACTGCCATAACTATGTAAACTTTCATTTTGTATTTCAGCATACCTCGTTTCTAAAAATTCGGTTGATTATTCCACAGAGCATTTGGAACTTACTTAACATCAGTATCAGTATCATAGCCAATAGCAGAATTACAAGCAAGTCATCAGCAAACAACAGGACATTCAAATATCTGTCTCGTGATGTCTTAATACCAGGGTTCACTAGATGTTTCCATTTCCTTACTAGATAGTCAGTGTAAATGTTAAAAAGAGTTGGTGATATGCTCCACCCTTGTCTAACATCTTGATTGACAGATATTTGTTGAGATATCCTACAATTGTTTTTAACAGTTAAACAGTTATTGTTGTTCTGTTATATAGATCTTGTATAGTTCTTATAAGTTGTTGTGGGTATCTCTGTTCTTCTAATACTTGCCACAACATATTTCTATCTACTCTATCAAAGGCCTTCTCAAACTCAACAAAAGCTACATGTGTTTCTTTAATGAACTCACAATTCTTCTCAATAATTTGTGTAATAATAAAAGATCTGTGATTTGTGTCTGTACAAGATCTTCTCTTCCTGAAGTCATTTTGTTCTTCCAAAACAAGGTGCTCAGAAGTAGTCTGCAGATGACCATTGCATATATTTGCTAGTCAGTATCAACCAAACATATTCACCTATACAGTAGTTACTACAGTCATTCTGTTTTTCCTTTCTTAAAAAACACCACCCGAGCAGTTAACCAATCTTACAGGACATGTTACACATATTATAGAAATGTAATAATCTAAGTTTAAGCAAGATACCCCCATACTTGAACGTTCAATCCATCCTGTCCTGTTGCTTTTCAATTTTACTTCCATATTCCTTAAGGAATGGAAGTATGGTGATGGCAAAAAAAAATCGTGTTCGAGATTATTGCAGATTCTGATTCTACTACACTCAAAACATGAAAAAAAGTCGTTTTCCAAAAAGTGTCTGTGTGTGTCTGTCTGTAGATTTTTTTTCTATGGCAAACGATAACTGCCGCAAATTCAAACAGAATCAAATAATTTTTTGCATACAGCCCTAATTTGTAGAGTACTCGCGATCTATTGTTTTTGGTGAAGATCAGTTGAGGGAAAGGGGTAGTTTACCTGCAACGGTTTTTTTTAGCAAGGGTAATTTTGTTTGTTTGGCAAACGATAACAGCCGAAAATTCAAACAGAATCAAATAATGTTTCGCATACAGCCCTGAATTGTAGAGTTCTCAAGACCTGTTGTTTTTGGTAAAGATCGGGTAAGGGAAAGGGGTAGTTTACCTGTAACGTTTTATGTTTTAACAAGGGTATTTCCTATGGCAAACGATAACAGCCGCAAATTCAAACAGAATCAAAAGATTATTTGCATACAGCCCTAAATTGTAGAGTTCTCAAGACCTATTGTTTTTGGTGAAGATCGGTTGAGGGAAAGGGGTAGTTTACCTACAACGTTTTTTTAACAAGGGTATTTTCTATGGCAAACGATAACAGCCGCAAATTCAAACAGAATCAAATAATTTTCTGCGTACAGCCCTGATTTATAGAGTACTCAAGACCTATTGTTTTTGGTGAAGATCGGTTTAGGGGAAGGGGTAGTTTACCTGCAACATTTTTTATCAAGCGTATTTTCTATGGCAAACGATAACAGACGCAAATTCAAACAGAATCAAATAATGTTTCGCATACAGCCCTGAATTGTAGAGTTCTCAAGATCTGTTGTTTTTGGTAAAGATCGGGTAAGGGAAAGGGGTAGTTTACCTGTAACGTTTTATGTTTTAACAAGGGTATTTCCTATGGCAAACGATAACAGCCGCAAATTCAAACAGAATCAAAAGATTATTTGCATACAGCCCTAAATTGTAGAGTTCTCAAGACCTATTGTTTTTGGTGAAGATCGGTTGAGGTAAAGGGGTAGTTTACCTACAACGTTTTTTTAACAAGGGTATTTTCTATGGCAAACGATAACAGCCGCAAATTCAAACAGAATCAAATAATTTTCTGCGTACAGCCCTGATTTGTAGAGTACTCAAGACCTATTGTTTTTGGTGAAGATCGGTTTAGGGGAAGGGGTAGTTTACCTGCAACATTTTTTATCAAGCGTATTTTCTATGGCAAACGATAACAGACGCAAATTCAAACAGAATCAAATAATTTTTTGCATACGTTCCTGAATTGTAGAGGACTCTAGGAATTTTGATTTTGGTGAAGATCGGTTAAGGAGAAGGGGTAGTTTACCTGCAACCTTTTACGTTTTAACAAGAGTAAAGTACTTAAAAATTTATTTAAACTTTTTCAAACAATGGTAATTGTTTAATATCGGTATGGAGAACCATACATGACTTCCATATTCTAAGATTTATATTTAAAATCATTTTCAGCCAAACAGACAGGCTGTGTCTTACCTGCCTTTTTATTGCTGTATTAAATGAAAAATATTATATTACATTAAAATGAAAAAATTATAATTTTATTGCCTGGCAACAAAATTATTTTATTTTTAACAATTACCATTGTTTCAAAAAGTTTAAATAAATTTTCAAGTACTTTACTCTTGTTAAAACGTAAAAGGTTGCAGGTAAACTACCCCTTCCCCTTAACCGATCTTTACCAAAATCGAAAGTCATTGAGACCGCTACAATTCAGGGACGTATGCAAAAAATTATTTGATTCTGTTTGAATTTGCGGCTGTTATCGTTTGCCATAGAAAATACGCTTGATAAAAAAATCGTTGCTGGTAAACTACCCCTTCCCCTTAACCGATCTTCACCAAAAACAATAGGTCTTGAGTACACTACAAATCAGAGCTGTATGCAAAACATTATTTGATTCTGTTTGAATTTGCGGCTGTTATCGTTTGCCATAGAAAATACCCTTGTTAAAAAAACGTTGCAGGTAAACTACCCCTTTCCCTCAACCGATCTTCACAAAAAACAATAGGTCTTGAGAACTCTACAATTTAGGGCTGTATGCAAATAATCTTTTGATTCTGTTTGAATTTGCGGCTGTTATCGTTTGCCATAGAAAATACCCTTGTTAAAACATAAAACGTTGCAGGTAAACTACCCCTTTCCCTTAACCGATCTTCACCAAAATCAACAGATCTTGAGAACTCTACAATTTAGGGCTGTATGCGAAACATTATTTGATTCTGTTTGAATTTGCGGCTGTTATCGTTTGCCAAACAAACAAAATTACCCTTGCTAAAAAAAACCGTTGCCGGTAAACTACCCCTTTCCCTCAACCGATCTTCACCAAAAACAATAGGTCGCGAGTACTCTGCAAATCAGAGCTGTATGCAAAAAATTATTTGATTCTGTTTGAATTTGCGGCAGTTGTCGTTTGCCATAGAAAAAAATCTACAGACACACAGACACACAGATAGACAGACAGACAGACAGACAGACAGACAGACAGACAGACAGACAGACAGACTGAAATAATTTCAGAATAAAATAATTTTGTTGCCAGGCAATAAAATTATAGTTTTTTCATTTATGTATTTTTACTTCCATATTCCTTAAGGAATGGAAGTATGGTGATGGCAAAAAAAATCGTGTTCGAGATTATTGCAGATTCTGATTCTACTACACTCAAAACATGAAAAAAAGTCGTTTTCCGAAAAGTGTCTGTGTGTCTGTCTGTCTGTCTGTCTGTCTGTGTGTCTGTCTGTCTGTCTATCTATAGATTTTTTTTCTATGGCAAACGATAACTGCCGCAAATTCAAACAGAATCAAATAATTTTTTGCATACAGTCCGGTTTTGCAGAGTTCTCGCGACCTATTGTTTTTGGTGAAGATCGGTTGAGGGAAAGGGGTAGTTTACCTGCAACGGTTTTTTTTTAGCAAGGGTAATTTTGTTTGTTTGGCAAACGATAACAGCCGCAAATTCGAACAGAATCAAATAATGTTTCGCATACAGCCCTGAATTGTAGAGTTCTCAAGACCTATCGTTTTTGGTGAAGATCGGTTAAGGGAAAGGGGTAGTTTACCTGTAACGTTTTATGTTTTAACAAGGGTATTTCCTATGGCAAACGATAACAGCCGCAAATTCATACAGAATGAAAAGATTATTTGCATACAGCCCTAAATTGTAGAGTTCTCAACACCTTTTGTTTTTGGTGAAGATCGGTTAAGGGAAAGGGGTAGTTTACCTACAACGTTTTTTTAACAAGGGTATTTTCTATGGCAAACGATAACAGCCGCAAATTCAAACAGAATCAAATAATTTTCAGCATACAGCCCTGATTTGTAGAGTACTCAAGACCTATTGTTTTTGGTGAAGATCGGTTGAGGGGAAGGGGTAGTTTACCAGCAACGTTTTTTATCATGCGTATTTTCTATGGCAAACGACAACTGCCGCAAATTCAAACAGAATCAAATAATTTTTTGCATACTGCCCTGATTTGTAGAGTACTCGCGACCTATTGTTTTTGGTGAAGATCGGTTGAGGGGAAGGGGTAGTTTACCTGGAACGGTTTTTTTTATCAAGGGAAATTTCTATGGCAAACGATAACAGCCGCAAATTCAAACAGAATCAAATAATGTTTTGCATGCAGCCCTGATTTGCAGAGTACTCGCGACCTATTGTTTTTGGTGAAGATCGGTTGAGGGAAAGGGGTAGTTTACCTGCAACGGTTTTTTTTTTAGCAAGGGTAATTTTGTTTGTTTGGCAAACGATAACAGCCGCAAATTCAAACAGAATCAAATAATGTTTCGCATACAGCCCTGAATGGTAGAGTTCTCAAGATCTGTTGATTTTGGTGAAGATCGGTTAAGGGAAAGGGGTAGTTTACCTGTAACGTTTTATGTTTTAACAAGGGTATTTCCTATGGCAAACGATAACAGCCGCAAATTCAAACAGAATCAAAAGATTATTTGCATACAGCCCTAAATTGTAGAGTTCTCAAGACCTATTGTTTTTGGTGAAGTTCGGTTGAGGGAAAGGGGTAGTTTACCTGCAACGTTTTTTTAACAAGGGTATTTTCTATGGCAAACGATAACAGCCGCAAATTCAAACAGAATCAAATAATGTTTTGCATACAGCCCTGATTTGTAGAGTACTCAAGACCTATTGTTTTTGGTGAAGATCGGTTAAGGGGAAGGGGTAGTTTACCTGCAACGTTTTTTTATCAAGCGTATTTTCTATGGCAAACGATAACAGCCGCAAATTCAAACAGAATCAAATAATTTTTTGCATACGTCCCTGAATTGTAGAGGTCTCAATGACTTTCGATTTTGGTGAAGATCGGTTAAGGGGAAGGGGTAGTTTACTTGCAACCTTTTACGTTTTAACAAGAGTAAAGTACTTGAAAATTTATTTAAACTTTTTGAAACAATGGTAATTGTTAAAAATAAAATAATTTTGTTGCCAGGCAATAAAATTATAATTTTTTCATTTTAATGTAATATAATATTTTTCATTTAATACAGCAATAAAAAGGCAGGTAAGACACAGCCTGGCTGTTTGGCTGAAAATGATTTTAAATATAAATCTTAGAATATGGAAGTCATGTATGGTTCTCCATACCGATATTTCTCAGTTATGTACTGTTTAGGTTTCCATTTTATTATTATGACTACCGCAATGAAAAGGCAGGGAACACACACACACACACACACACACACACACACACACACACACACACACACACACACACACACACACACACACACACACACACACACACACACACACACACACACACACACACACACACACACACACACACACACACACACACACACACACACACACACACACACACACACACACACACACACACACACACACACACACACACACACACACACACACACACACACACACACACACACACACACACACACACACACACACAATTCGCGTTATTTCTGGCCTCATTCATGTTTATTTTCTTACATTTGCACGGTTTTTAAATGGAAAGTGCCGAACCCATACTAACATAACGCATGCAAGCCGAAAAAGTGTCCAGCGTGGATAGCGATTTGCTTCCTGTGTATCGCTGGGCAGTGTAACTGCACGTGTTTACAGAGGAACGATTCATAGACAGACTTTTCGTCTTTAGGGAATGAACCCTCTGCAAGATGCTGAGGGTCCATGAGTGACTTCGGAGCGCTCTTTCTTTTCCGCGTGTTTATTCTGTGAAACGTACACTGCAGATTCACAGCTTTATTCTAAGCAACGCTCAATTTAATTGTTCACTCTATCTATTTATGTTCAGGAATGATGTTTAAATTTGTTGTATCATTTTAATTTTTATTCATGCCTTTTAGCATTTTATAGGCTACAAGTTGTTTTCCATGTACATCATGTTCAATGTTCTCTATAAACTGACCCCATGATTCATCATGTACCTGTTTCAATAAACCCTTAGCTCTGTTTCTTTTTCCTTTATAGATGTCTTTAGCTTCATCTGCATTTAGTTGTAGATACATGTGGTTCGCCCTTGTCTTCTCTTCTATTGCTTTAGCAACTTCATCATTCCACAGTCTAATACCCCTTCTACTCCGTATTTTCTTCTTTTTACCTATTGCCTCATTTTCTGCTTCTTCTATACGACCTCTTATAGTTGATTGACCTGATCAGTTGTGGAGTACAAGGGTGGCCACTGTCACCTTCTCTTTTTAATTTATATTTAGACGATGTCATTCACAATTAGCAGATGAACATTCCAGAACATTTTATGATTGGTAACTCTACAGTTGACACATTGTTATTTGCTGATGACCAGACTATCCTGTCAAACTTGGAAAGCGGCTGTACATTCATCGAGTCAAATCTGCAAAGATTTTGGATTATAGATCTCCACATTGAAGAACAAGGTGATGGCTTTTCATGTAGCTGATCCCATATGAGGCAAAAATCGTAGACTGTACTCTTCTGGAACAGGTCAGTAATTTTGAATATCTGGGCTGTAATGTATTGTAACAAGAACCCTATCAAACAACCCAGAACATTATCCCCCACCCCCCGTTCAGTGTGTCAGGTGTTGCCTCTGTCAAGGCCAGTCACAAGTAGGTTCCAGTGTATTCAAGAACACTTGAAATACACATAAAGTGGCGTGAAGTGAGGATGGAAGATTTCTAGAAGGTGTGCGCTACCTATAAAAAGCCATAGCAGTCGGTTTGTCACTTCAGTAGTGATGAGCGATTTCTTTGGCACGGATCAAGTGTTTGTAGTGAAGTGTTGTTGTACGGAAATATTTATAGTTGATATTATTATTGCACGTGGACAATTTTTACTCGAATTGTTATAAGAGACTGTATGTTGATTACAAATTATTAATTGTGATAATTAAAACTGGTAATTAGTGATTTCATTGGTGTCTTGTATTTTGTTTTCCACTGTACCATGCGATAATCAGTAAGACCATTGTAATAGTATCTTACTTTACAAAGAATGATGTGGTGAAGAAGCTGTACAAATTCAACAATAAGCATGGGACCATCAGGAGAATTCCAAAACCAATCAGGAAAGAAACACACCTGAAGTTCTACAAGGTGATGGGCCCTCCCCACACTTCTCTATGGCTCTAAAAACTGGACTTCAACGGACAAGTCCCAGTTGTATTCAAGCGGCCGAAATGAGATTTCTCAGGCACGTGGCCCGAGAACTATTGTTCTAAAGTGTCTAGTTTTCGGCCACTCTAGAAAAGGCTAGATAATAATGTACTCCACGTACACACAAAAGGCTGAAAACTAGACACTCTAGAACAATTGGAAATACAGTATACAAACACACGAAAACACATAAAAACGATATCCTAAACGAACATACACAATTCAAATCACATGCATTATTCGAACATATCACACCCCACACACACAATATCGATCTTTCAAAACTCGATACCGTCGCCAACAACAAGACGGACAGTGCTCCCAACGACAGCCTCTGAAGAAGCTTTTTAAAAGCGAAAACCAATTAAGGCTATAAGGTAAAACTTTTACATGTTTACCCATAAAAAACTTTGTGTTCTGAGTTGGTAGTGAAATTATTATATTTAGTTAAGTAACGGACATGTCATGGACAAAGAAATCCCAGATCAAACCATTTTAGGTTGAATCCTTGCTGAAGTTGATGATGATAAGAAAAGTGTGTAACAAATTTTGGAAGACTCATAAAAGAGATTTTATAAAAATTCAATATGAAAATATTCAATGTTTCTGAAGCACACTGCTGGCCAGATTACCTTCCCTGTATGTTGTCCAAGAGTCATTTAATTTCTTGTAGTCTCTCCCCTTCCGATAACCAGCATCTCAGTAGTATACCCTCGGCTTTAATTCATCTGTTTCTTTCGGTTCCTCCTGGGCATATTTCCATATGAATTTTATTTTCCTTTCACTTCTCGTGATTCTTACACAGTCAAACCAACGCATTGTTTTCGTTTCCATTGTCTCTACTGCTGAAACTGTTTCCTGATGGTCATATTCTAAATTGCCCTAGTTTTTCCAGCTCCCATCTCGGGCATTTTTCTGTATAGACTTTGTTTTTGCAGCTCTTCCAAAAGAAAACATTTTAGTCTACAAAATATAGGGCACTACCAACGTACATCGAATTTAGATAATTTGTAATATAGTTTTGATACAATCTTATAACCAAATGAAAATAAAAAACCGGTTGTAGGAACCATACTACACTGCTCCTTATATATCGAGTATCGATAAAAACAGGTGTGAATCCTAAAACGACGAAATCATGTGAGGCATTGAATGTAACCTACGTCCTACAATTTTCCCGCCGACAGTGTTTCAGTTGGAAAACGGTTTCAGTTGAGTGGACAATGGTGATGTTTGTACAATAATGTAAGTTGTTAAAGTGATTATATAATCACTTTTATGTGTAAGCGAATAGTTATGGCATGATATAATTTTTTATACAGGAGTCTATATTTGTGCATTAGGTACCGTGCATTATATAGGTTACATGTTAATTTTGAATCGTAGAGTGAGCAGCAATGTTTTAATAATTTCGTCTAAATAATCGCAACTACCGCAACGGTAATTCTGTAGCTGACCTGTATCACCTTTGATTTCTTTCAAATTGTAGTATGTTTCAAATCCTAATGACTATTTTGAACTAGATTAAGTCCCGCAAACGTAAAATAACTAAGTAATTTGGAAAAAATAAAAGTGCTAAATACGTAACGCCGCGCCGCCATTACGTGGTTTCCAATCAACTAATCTTTTGCCAATATTACTATTGAATTAGCCTCCGACGCCTTCGGCTTCTTCGGTTATTAAACTATACATACCCCAAATAAAAACCATGTCGCAGCATGGAAATAGTTTACGGCCTCGCGGGTAACTTCCCGCGGCCTTCGGCCTCGGATCACATTGAACAATAAACGTAGATTTATCATGAATTATTATTACCTGTGCTTGAGAGAGGTTAAATGTCATTATAAGATAGACGGCACTCCGTGCAGGTGTATGAATTTTTTTGTTTATCGAAAACTTCTCTTTGCTTGTTTTATCTTTGCCTGTCGAAAACTTTCATGATTGCTTTTGTTTATGGTGAATGCTGATTATTCTAATATACTATATTTAAAGAACAAGTAGCCTAAGAAAACTTTGGAGTAAGGAAAGCCGATTGCTTCACAATTGTTTTCACTAACAACATTCCTGTCTTATATATTCGTTAGTCGTCCAAGCGCGTCTGAAATTTATGATTACGTTGTCATACTTTTTAGTACAACTCGAGAGGTCACCCTCGCAAGAGGCATTTTAGAAAGAGGTAGCAGGAGAGGAGAATTTAATTCACAGCCCCCCCGTCACTTTCCAACTAATACTGGTTTACAGCACAACCAAGACAATAAAGATTATTTCTCACTTGTAACTTCAGTTAGGCGATTGTGTTTCACAAAATAATTCTCCGACTATTAACAGTTTAGAATAGTTTTTAAAGAAAGTGTATAACTTTTGAACTAGCCAAGTAAGTTTTTAAAATAAAAAAAATTAAACTGTTAAGATTTTATTTAAAAGTGTTTAATAACTTGAACCATTTTAATAACTTTTCTCACGTTAACGTATTCTTCAAAAATAAATTAGTTGTTTGTTACATCAAGTCCTGGTTGCATACATTTACACACTGGTTGTGTTGTACAGCAATTTTATGACAGTTTTACTTCAGGGAACTTGGCATTTCTGGGCAATTCTCATCTTTTTCACTGTATTTTTCATCAGCTGTTACAGTCTGTTGTTATGGTTTACACAACATATCTTCAGACATTTTCAATATTATCGTTGAAAATCTAGTTTCTCTTTCACAAAAATTCATTCAACTACGTTACAGAAGAAAGGTATATATAATTCAGGCAATTCAATACCCTATGCTATTATGTTGTCTTTCTAATTATGTTCAGTTGCCTTATTTTGCTTTTGGTATGGTGGTGATAATATGTGAATGAAGGAATTCAATGATGTTACATGAACTGAAATCTAAACCAAGTTAAACACATAATTCTTCTTCTTCTTCTATGGCACCACAGTTCGCAGTCAAACCTTAGCCTCCATAATCATCCGCCTCCATTTTTCCCTGTCCTTGACGTTCAATGCCCATCGTTTTATTGAAAGTAAAATATCAGCATCCCTCGCCACTGTGTCAATTCAGTGATGTTGGGTCTTCCAACAGGCCTTCTATCCTCGATTTGACTAAACAGTACCTTCCTAGGTATTCGGTTGCCTTCCATCCTAATGATATGTCCTGCCCATTGGAATCTATGCAGTCGGATGGTGGTGGCCAGATCATTGTCTTTATATAGCTTGTATAGTTCCTCATTGTGACACATTCTCCATATCCCATTGACTTGGATTGGTTCATATATTCTCAATATTCTCCTTTCAAAGGTGTTGACTGTGTTAGTGGCTTGTTCGTTCAGAGTCCAAGTCTCACTGGCATATGTTATCACCGGTCTAATCATAACTTTATATCATGTGACCGTGACTGATGGTGGATATTCCTTGTCTTGAATATAGTTGTCAACAAAGCATAATTATTTATCATTATTTAATTATGTTTTGAGTTGTTTCTCTACTGAACTGACATTGTAGAGGGGTTATGATGAATTTATAGTTATTGCTACTGTACGAAGCAAAGTAAGCCATTAAATTACTCCATATTTATTTAAAATGCAATCATTTAAGGATTATTCTATACTTTTACTCTATAAAATAGTACAACAATGATGTTTGAATTTCAAAGTACCATATACAAAATAATTGCTGACTCTTTTGTGCCTGGTTACTTCCAGTCTGAGTCCTACTGCTAACGGTTAATATTTTTAAAAACATTACTAAATAAAACAAAATTACTAACATAAAAAACACTGGAAAATTACAAAATCGAATAATTACAGCATTGTTTAGAGTTCAATGTGTTGAAACATTGGAAAATCTAAAACCAAAAAATGTTTCTTCAGAGTTCAAAATTTGAAAACAATGGAAAATCAAAAACAAACAATTATAGAGTGGAACCCCTCAAATCCGAACTAATTGGGGCTGTAGCCTGTTCGGATTCGGAAAAGTTCGGATTAGCCGAAAAATCTGCATACATAGTATAGTACTCAACACTAGTTACGGTGTACGCGCCGCCCGGTAATGTCGCGTAGGGGTGAGACGAAGCCGCCGGAGTTGCTGACCTTGACTGCCCGTGAATCACTGTTGCTGTCGGGCGGAAGTGCGCTAAAAAATAGCCCAGTCCTACTACTATACTACTATAATACTATATATAATATACTATATAATATAATACTATACTACAATAGGTCTAGAAATCTTTGTATTCCAGTTAGTCCTCTGGCGTTTGTTGTCCTGTGCGTTTGTCTGCTGTTACCGTTTCCATCCAGTGTACATAGTTTGTTCGAGTTTTTGTTTAAGGTTTATTGTTTTTGCATTTGAAGTGAGCAGTGTAGATCAGGTTTTTTAGTTTTCTTAGATTATGGCAAGCAAACGAAAACATAGTTCTTGTACTTTAAAGAAAAACTCGAAGTGTTAATGCGACTAGACAAAGGGGAAAGTTTGACGAAGTTGGCTGTTGAATTTGGTGTTGCTAAGGCAACAATCAGTGACTGGAAAAAGAATCGTGCGAAAATTGAACAGTTTTGCAGTGCAACAAATGAAAAAACTTTGAAACAACGCCATCACGCAAAAGTTTCTGTAAATGAAGATATTGACGAAGCAGTGTTTTTGTGGTTTATACAAGAGAGGCAGAAAGGAGTTCCTATTAGTGGTCCATTAATTCAAGAAAAGGCATTGCGGCTGAACAAACTAATGAACGGAGATTTGGCATTTACTGCTAGCAATGGGTGGTTGGATCGATGGAAGAGAAGGCATGGAATCAGACAACTGACGATAAGCGGAGAGAAGTTATCAGCTGATAATACTGCTGCAAAAGAATATTTAGATGAATTCACTGATTTGATTTCGTCGGAAAATTACTTGCCCCAGCAAGTGTATAATGTGGACGAGACTTGATTGAATTTTAAAGCACTTCCCACTAAAAGTCTTGCTTCTAAAGAGGAATCATCTGCGCCAGGCTTTAAAATGAACAAACAGCATCTCACAGTTTTGGCCTGCAGTAACGCCACGGGAACAAACAAGCTACCATTAATGGTGACTGGAAAATCAGCCAAGCCACGAGCCCTTAAAAATATGAACATGATTCTCTCCCTGTTTATTACAGAAATCAGACTAAGGCGTGGATGACTGGTAATCTTTTTAAGGAGTGGTTTGAAAAGAAATTTGTTCCTTCGGTAACAAGATTTAATGAAGAAAATGGGACTGCCACCTCGAGCTCTACTTTTGATAGACAACGCTCCGTCACATCCTTCAGACATGCAGTTGGTGTGCAGAGACATAAAAGCAATTTTGCTACCACCTAACGTGACATCGCTGCTGCAGCCTATGGATCAAGGTGTGCTACAGAACGTAAAACTAAGCTACAGAAAAATGCTTCTGCAAACTCTTATTGAAGAAGATTGTTCTCTTTCTATTCTTGAGAAGCTAAAGAAGATAACAATAAAAGATGTGATTTACTGGGTTGCAGAATCCTGGAACAATACCAGTAAAAATTTACTGCAGAGGTCTTGGACGAAGCTTTGGCCCAGCCTCGAATTTGTGGAAACACCACTTACAACACGAGATGATGAAACTGAGCTCCTTCATCTCTTTCAAAAAGTACCAGGATGTGAGGATGCTGAAAAAAGTTGTCTGGAGGAGTGGGCAGCACTAGACGACAGTGAAGAATGCACCGAGCATGACATAGTGTCTGTGGTCCAGGATCAACATGACAATGTATCAGGTAGCGATAGCAAGGGAGAAGATGCCTCAACAAACGTGACTCATTCTGACGCTGCCGTCGCTCTCGACATCGCGTTGTGCTACGTAGAACAACACGCAGCTGCTACACCCAATGATGTCATGTTTATGCGACGCTGGCGCAACATCGCATCCTCGGGAAGGTTTATGTCACTTCGCCAGATGAAGATCACTGATTTTAAGTGAAAAAATGTAATGTAGTGTTTGTGTGTGTTTCTTTTGTGTTTTTCCTTGGCCATTCAGCTCTGATGTTAATGAAATGCTGTATGACGTTGTTTTTATACAGTGTTAATTCCAATATTTTTTCCATTTCAATCCTGTACATAGCAATACTTGTACATACTTTATTAATTTTTGAATGATTCTTTATGTAAAATTAGGTTACATATGATAGTTTTGTGTAATAATAAATGTGTTTCTTATGTCTTTGTGTTTTTTCAAATGTTGTTTTTCTTCAAAATCATGTTTGGATTTCCCGGGATTTCGGATTTCTGGGGTTCGGATTTGAGGGGTTCTACTGTACTTATTCTCATTCTGAGTTGATTCATAGAACTGCCAATATTGGATAGGGAATGCTGTTATTTCTGCACAATGAAAGTAGATCATCAATCTTTGCTCTTGATATTGCTGGTGGACGTGTATAAGCTTTTTTCAACTCAGGGATACTGTTCCTCCTCTTCCGAATCATGCGCTGTGCTATGTTGATCCGGCCATGATTCTCTTGTGTGTATGATGTTTTGTAAAACATCACGTTTGGTTCTGCTTTTTTGACTCGTTATCGTAATAAGACACACAGGTTATTCCAGTTAACATCTTCGCCATTTTAATCAGTCTTGAAATTTTTACCCATACTTTCTTGCAGACTTTTGACATCTAAGAAGTCTTCAGTTGACATTTCTACCGTTTTATAAGGGTGAGCTTTTGTTTTAGAGAGACTTATTATTGGAACAAGCTGGGAATGGATGTAGATTGCCATAAGTAACACGTTCCTTTTTTTTCAGAAATGTTAAAAACCATAAAAGTGTAGCAAAAGAGTCTTCTTTTATAATAAAACTGACTGACGTCTCCACAAGGAAGCGCAATAACAGCTTGTAAGTCGAAACAACAAACCTGGAAATTTTTGTTTTTCTCTGCGTTCTTTACATCACTTTCTTTCTCTGCTCTACTTAGTTGTTTTTCAAGAATGTGACTGTTATAAGTGGCTTGTTTCTCAATTTTTTCTTCAGCTGAACTATTTTTGTAGCTGTCACATTGACCACATTGATCTTTTTTTGGCCTACAAAAAGCAATGTTATACTCTGTATTAAAAATAGTTTCATACATACCATACTACTGTACTTAATTTTGCATATGGCTCTCCGTTTTCCTTGCATGCAGACACATACATGCGGTACATTGCTGCCAGTGTTAAACTTCCATCCAAATACTTCTTTGTAGAAGATGCGCGGCAATAGTGTGAATCTACTACCGCAAATGATTCTGTGTGCCTTTTAGTATCTGCATTCAACTCTGGAGGTAATTGTCTTCCACTCTTACCATGATGCTCTCGCTTATCTGGTTCTATTACACCTTCATCATTCTTTTTCTTACAAGCAGTGAAGATCATTTTGCTGCTAATATCTAAAGTTCTTAGAAAAAATAATTTACACACCCTAACTTTCGAACCACAAATATCAAAGTAATAGACATAGTTCAGTGACCTGTTGCTGTCAATTTTTTTGTATGTGTATTTAGGCTGTATTTCTGTCATACTTTGAATTAGGTAGTCCCAGAATTGTTTTGTTTTCTTCCTCTTCTTTTCCTAAACATAGCGCTGCCAACCATAGAAAAGGCAATAACTTTGGAAAATTTTCAAGTATACACTTCCATAGAGAAACAACTCAAAATGTTTGGTATGGAACTAAGTTGAAGTGTAGTTTCTGTTCTAAACAGAAACATGTCTAAATGTTGCTGTATTGAACTAGGTTTATGCAAGCAAAAAAATATTTCTAGAGTGAATTAACGCTTTTCTGGCCCACAATATTTATGTTTTGATTTGGTTCTTTACTGAAATATGTAGAGCAGCATGTGAACAATTCCTATCAAGCAATAACTCAAAATCATGTTTTTTGAGTTGTTACTGTCTTGAATATAGTTGTCAACGAAGCATATGATCTATTTGCAGCCTGTATCCTTTTCCTTATTTCGTTTATTTCTTCATTAACTTCTGCTATCCAACATCCCAAATATTTAAACCCATTAACTATTTCCAGGTTTAGTGGTTCGATTTCAAACTGTTCAGGTTTCCTTGTTTCCTTTGAGTGGTGATCATAACATTATACAGATTACTATTGGTGCATAATTACTGGATAATGCAAAAATAGTACAAATGTAATTTCAGAATTTAGGCAATTATTGTAAACAGTAATGCAGAAATTTGAGGATAAGGAATAAACATAAAATAGGTCTGTTATTATTACATTAATGTGTAGTGTACATAAAATTATATATTGCGGCAGTACAATCATATGCTGTACTGTGCATGTAATAGATTATATAAATATTTATAAATATTGTAGCACAACGAAGTTTTTGCCTTATTCTACAAATTAAGATCATATAGGAAAAGAAGGGAAGAAGTCATTTGAAAGGAGTAATATCAACTTAAATAAAAGTAACAGAAAAAAGTAATTACAATCATAAATAAAAGGCAAAATGTGTTAAAAAACAAATAGTATGAGTGTCATCTCAGTAAAATAATTAGTAGACCCAGTAAGATATAGAGTAGTAAGGAGTAACAGCCCAGAACAAATGAATTAAAATGAAATAATCTCAAGATACCCAAAAACCTATGTTAGAAACAGAACACTCTATAGCAGCAAACCACATAATTGAAAAGAACTTAAATAATATTAGCTATACCAAATTGGAAAATATCGGTATGGAGAACCATACATGACTTCCATATTCTAAGATTTATATTTAAAATCATTTTCGAAATGAAATATTACCATAGAAACTACTTCTTTCTACTTACTGCTTCAGCCTTAACCACAGTACTGTGGTCACTAACGTATACCACCTCACGTTATCGCACTCGATTTTCACTGATGATGGAAGTCGATGGCATTGCCGAAATGTCTGGTTTTGTAGAAAACATTGGACTACGGCCAAATATCCCGGGAAGGGATTTTAACAAAAACTACTTCTTTGTTCTTCGTATTGTTTAAATTAGCAGCCATCCTTACTATTTCTTTTATGAATTTGCTAACTGCTATAATTTTTATTGTTCGACTAAGCTTTTCGTCATCACTGATATCTTCAGGTCTTGACATCTTCAAGGTTGTTTAAGACCTGAAGATGTCAGTGATGACGAAAAGCTTAGTCGAACAATAAAAATTATACTTCTTTGTTGCCGATAACGTACACGTATATATCAGTGGCGAAGTTACATGGAGGCAATTGAGGCAATGCCTACCCTAAAAAATTCTGTAGAATAAAAATTATAAATACGTATGAACTACATAACGTAAAGATTATACATTGTTACTGCGACTGTCAAATTTATTAAACCGAAACGTGCTTTATTGAGCGACCGCTAGATGGTGACAGGTGAGATTCGGCATAGTTCGTTTAAAGCGAATGAGGCAACCTGAACTTGCCTCAGCGTTTTTTGTATACATCGTATGTAAGCAATGTAGTGGTGTGATAGGGAAGTGTAGGGAGGGGGGATTGTCCCGCGCTGTACACATAGAGCGTTGAGGCATGCCTCACTTCTGTGGTCCAAACAGTTAAGTTAAAGCGCCTGTGTTATTTCTAAGTGTTTATTTTATGCGGTTATTAAAAGTGTCACTGTTATTCCGCTGAACTAACAGATGATCAAGATTGTTATTTGAATTATTTGTAACATTAAACATATATATATATAGAAACACTTAAGTTTAAAAATTTGAAGTTCAATCAGTTGTATTATTGTGGATGACTAATACAAGGATTGTTCAATAGAAACACGTATAGAGCTGTAAAGCATTTTTTATTCAACGATTTTAAAAGAAGTCTCCAATAACATTAAGACATGAGTTCCACTGTTGCGCTAACCTGTAGATTCCCTGCTAGTAAAATTCTTACGGCTGTTTGTGGAACCATTCGGTTACAGAAAACTCTACCTCAGCGTCCGATTTGAACCACCGTCCTTTTAGTGATTCCTTAAAAAAAATTTAAGATAAGATTTTTACCTACCCATTCATTAACTACTAGCTTCGCCAGTAAGCAAATTGATGTCCATTTTTTCGGCTTGCACACGTTATGTTGGTGTGGGTTTTCTGCACTTTCCATTTAAAAAGCGTGCAAACGTAAGAAAATAAACATGAGTGAGGCCAGAAATAACGTGAATTGTGTGTGTGTCTTACCTGCCTTTTTATTGCTGTATTAAATGAAAAATATATTACATTAAAATGAAAAAATTATAATTTTATTGCCTGGCAACAAAATTATTTTATTTTTAACAATTACCATTGTTTCAAAAAGTTTAAATAAATTTTCAAGTACTTTACTCTTGTTAAAACTTAAAAGGTTGCAGGTAAACTACCCCTTCCCCTTAACCGATCTTCACCAAAATTGAAAGTCCTTGAGACCTCTACAATTCAGGGGTGTGTGCAAAAAATTATTTGATTCTGTTTGAATTTGCGGCTGTTATCGTTTGCCATAGAAAATACGCTTGATAAAAAAACGTTGCAGGTAAACTACCCCTTCCCCGTAACCGATCTTCACCAAAAACAATAGGTCTTGAGTACTCTACAAATCAGGGCTGTATGCAAAACATTATTTGATTCTGTTTGAATTTGCGGCTGTTATCGTTTGCCATAGAAAATACCCTTGTTAAAAAAACGTTGCAGGTAAACTACCCCTTTCCCTTAACCGATCTTCACCAAAAACAATAGGTCTTGAGAACTCTACAATTTAGGGCTGTATGCAAATAATCTTTTGATTCTGTTTGAATTTGCGGCTGTTATCGTTTGCCATAGGAAATACCCTTGTTAAAACATAAAACGTTACAGGTAAACTACTCCTTTCCCTTAACCGATCTTCACCAAAAACAATAGGACTTGAGAACTCTACAATTCAGGGCTGTATACGAAACATTATTTACTTCTGTTTGAATTTGCGGCTGTTATCGTTTGCCAAAAAAAAAATTTCCCTTGATAAAAAAAACCGTTGCAGGTAAACTACCCCTTTCCCTCAACCGATCTTCACCAAAAACAATAGGTCGTGAGTACTTTACAAATCAGGGCTGTATACAAAAAATTATTTGATTCTGTTTGAATTTGCGGCAGTTATCGTTTGCCATAGAAAAATATCGGTATGGAGAACCATACATGGCTTCCATATTCTAAGATTTATATTTAAAATCATTTTCGAAATGAAATATTACCATAGAAACTACTTCTTTCTACTTACTGCTTCAGCCTTAACCACAGTACTGTGGTCAGTAACATATACCACCTCACGTTATCGCACTCGATTTTCACTGATGATGGAAGTCGATGGCATTGCCGAAACGTCTGGTTTTGTAGAAAACATTGGACTACGGCCAAATATCCCGGGAAGGAATTTTAACAAAAACTACTTCTTTGTTGCCGATAACGTTGTACACATATATATAAAAAATATGCATAAAATTAATGGCTTGTATAAGTTAATGATTGATCTCCATTAAGTAGTGCTCAAGTTTCCAAAGTTTTAATATTATGATGTCCGTAATTAAAACATCAGAGCAGGTTTAGTGTGTATGAGGGTACACCGTAGACAAAAATTTTCAACATTTCGTATTGAGCGTTGCTTAGAATAAAGCTGCGAATCTACAGTGTACATTTCACAGAACAAACACACGGAAAAGAAGGAGCGCTCCGAAGTCACTTATGGACCCTCAGCATCTTGCAGAGGGTTCATTCCTTAAAGACGAAAAGTCTGTCTATGAATCGTTCCTCTGCAAACACGTGCAGTTACACTGCCCAGCGATCCACAGGAAGCAAATCGCTATCCACGCTGGACAGTTTTTCGGCTTGCATGCGTTATGTTGGTATGGGTTCGGCACTTTCCATTTAAAAACCGTGCAAATGTAAGAAAATAAACATGAATGAGCCCAGAAATAACGCGAATTGTGTGTGTGTGTGTCTTCCCTGCCTTTTTATTGCGGTAGTGATAATAATAAAATGGAAACGTAAACAGTACATAACTGAGATATGCTTGCCTGCCACGCACGATATATTTTCTCTTATACATGACTAGCAGAATACCCGTGCTTCGCTACAGAGTTTTACGTTGTACGTAATGAAAATGTTAGTTTAATTAATAAAGTTTAATTAAAGTAGGCTTCTTAAAAATAAATAGCTGTTGCCCACAACTTCGTTCGCGTGGTCTTCAATTTAATGCGATAATATATTTAGAACAGAATCTATTCTATTGGGTTGCCATAGTAACCAGATCTAATAGTTTTTTAAGACCGCAAAGGACCCCCCAGAGGATCGTATCGAAAAAACACCTGTCCTATGGTGGTTCTCCCGTTGCGTAAAATATTTGTGCCAAGTTTGGTTGAAATCGGTTCAATGGTTTAGGTGGAGACGTGGAAGACCCCAAAGGACCCCCCAAAGGATCGTATCGAAAAAAAAACACTTGTCCTATGTTGGTTCTCCCTTTGCGTAAAATATTTGTGCCAAGTTTCGTTGAAATCGGTCCAGTGGTTTAGGAGGCGATGTGGAAGACCTCAAAGAACACCCAAAAGGACCCCATCGAAAAAACACCTATCCTAGGTTGGTTCTCCCGTTGCGTAAAATATTTGTGCCAAGTTTGGTTGAAATCGGTACAGTGGTTTAGGAGGAGATGTGGAAGAAACCTTCGCGGACGTGCGCACAACAACTCACCGAAGTTTCATCGCAATCGGATGAATGGTATAGGAACGCATACGGGACAAACAAAGAAACATTCATTTTTATATATAAGATGTAAACTATACCACTTACTTGACATAAACCGTGATAGCTAAGCTAATGTACAACATATATGTATTAATTATACACGTAAATGTTCCTCGATAGACACTCTATCTATTGGCGAAAACTTGAATAAAATCCGTTCAGTACTTCCTGAGATTAGCGATTTCAAACACAGAGAGAAAACGGACCGACTTTACTTTATACTATGTACAGATTTACATTAAAATGAAAAAATTATAATTTTTAATGTAACTTCGAACTTAATGACTTCGAATTTTGTTGCCTGGCAACAAAATTATTTTATTTTTAACAATTACCATTGTTTCAAAAAGTTTAAATAAATTTTCAAGTACTTTACTCTTGTTAAAACGTAAAAGGTTGCAGGTAAACTACTCCTTCCCCTTAACCGATCTTCACCAAAATCGAAAGTCCTTGAGACCTCTACAATTCAGGGACGTATGCAAAAAATTATTTGATTCTGTTTGAATTTGCGGCTGTTATCGTTTGCCATAGAAAATACGCTTGATAAAAAAACGTTGCAGGTAAACTACCCCTTCCCCTTAACCGATCTTCACCAAAAACAATAGGTCTTGAGTACTCTACAAATCACGGCTGTATGCAAAAAATTATTTGATTCTGTTTGAATTTGCGGCTGTTATCGTTTGCCATAGAAAATACCCTTGTTAAAAAAACGTTGCAGGTAAACTACCCCTTTCCCTCAACCGATCTTCACCAAAAACAATAGGTCTTGAGACCTCTACAATTTAGGGCTGTATGCAAATAATCTTTTGAGTCTGTTTGAATTTGCGGCTGTTATCGTTTGCCATAGGAAATACCCTTCTTAAAACATAAAACGTTACAGGTAAACTACCCCTTTCCCTTAACCGATCTTCACCAAAAAAAATCGGTATGGAGAACCATACATGACTTCCATATTCTAAGATTTATATTTAAAATCATTTTCAGCCAAACAGCCAGGCTGTGCCTTACCTGCCTTTTTATTGCTGTATTAAATGAAAAATATTATATTACATTAAAATGAAAAAATTATAATTTTATTGCCTGGCAACAAAATTATTTTATTTTTAACAATTACCATTGTTTCAAAAAGTTTAAATAAATTTTCAAGTACTTTACTCTTGTTAAAACGTATAAGGTTGCAGGTAAACTACCCCTTCCCCTTAACCGATCTTCACCAAAATCGAAAGTCATTGAGACCTCTACAATTCAGGGACGTATGCAAAAAAGTATTTGATTCTGTTTGAATTTGCGGCTGTTATCGTTTGCCATAGAAAATACGCTTGATAAAAAAACGTTGCAGGTAAACTACCCCTTCCCCTTAACCGATCTTCACCAAAAACAATAGGTCTTGAGTACTCTACAAATCAGGACTGTATGCAAAACATTATTTGATTCTGTTTGAATTTGCGGCTGTTATCGTTTGCCATAGAAAATACCCTTGTTAAAAAAACGTTGCAGGTAAACTACCCCTTTCCCTCAACCGATCTTCACCAAAAACAATAGGTCTTGAGAAATCTACAATTCAGGGCTGTATGCGAAACATTATTTGATTCTGTTTGAATTTGCGGCTGTTATCGTTTGCCAAAAAAAAAAAAATTTCCCTTGATAAAAAAAACCGTTGCAGGTAAACTACCCCTTCCCCTCAACCAATCTTCACCAAAAACAATAGGTCGCGAGTACTCTACAAATCAGGGCTATATGCAAAAAATTATTTGATTCTGTTTGAATTTGCGGCAGTTGTCGTTTGCCATAGAAAATACGCATGATAAAAAACGTTGCTGGTAAACTACCCCTTCCCCTCAACCGATCTTCACCAAAAACAATAGGTCTTGAGTACTCTACAAATCAGGGCTGTATGCAGAAAATTATTTGATTCTGTTTGAATTTGCGGCTGTTATCGTTTGCCATAGAAAATACCCTTGTTAAAAAAACGTTGTAGGTAAACTACCCCTTTCCCTTAACCGATCTTCACCAAAAACAAAAGGTATTGAGAACTCTACAATTTAGGGCTGTATGCAAATAATCTTTTGATTCTGTTTGAATTTGCGGCTGTTATCGTTTGCCATAGGAAATACCCTTGTTAAAACATAAAACGTTACAGGTAAACTACCCCTTTCCCTTAACCGATCTTCACCAAAAACAATAGGTCTTGAGAACTCTACAATTCAGGGCTGTATGCGAAACATTATTTGATTCTGTTTGAATTTGCGGCTGTTATCGTTTGCCAAACAAACAAAATTACCCTTGCTAAAAAAAAACCGTTGCAGGTAAACTACCCCTTTCCCTCAACCGATCTTCACCAAAAACAATAGGTCGCGAGAACTCTGCAAAACCGGGCTGTATGCAAAAAATTATTTGATTCTGTTTGAATTTGCGGCAGTTATCGTTTGCCATAGAAAAAAAATCTACAGACAGACACACAGACAGACAGACAGACAGACAGACACACAGACACTTTTCGGAAAACGACTTTTTTTCATGTTTTGAGTGTAGTAGAATCAGAATCTGCAATAATCTCGAACACGATTTTTTTTGCCATCACCATACTTCCATTCCTTAAGGAATATGGAAGTAACAATAGGTCTTGAGAACTCTACAATTCAGGGCTGTATACGAAACATTATTTAATTCTGTTTGAATTTGCGGCTGTTATCGTTTGGCAAAAAAAAAATTTCCCTTGATAAAAAAAAAACCGTTGCAGGTAAACTACCCCTTTCCCTCAACCGATCTTCACCAAAAACAATAGGTCGTGAGTACTCTACAAATCAGGGCTGTATGCAAAAAATTATTTGATTCTGTTCGAATTTGCGGCAGTTATCGTTTTCCATAGAAAAAAAATCTACAGAGAGACAGACAGACACACACACAGACACTTTTTGTAAAACGACTTTTTTTCATGTTTTGAGCGTAGTAGAATCAGAATCTGCAATAATCTCGAACACGATTTTTTTTTGCCATCACCATACTTCCTTCCATTCCTTAAGGAATATGGAAGTAAAAAATCTACACACAGACACACAGACACACAGACAGACACACACACAGACACACACACAGACACTTTTCGGAAAACAACTTTTTTTCATGTTTCGAGTGTAGTACAATCAGAATCTGCAATAATCTCGAACACGATTTTTTTTGCCATCACCATACTTACATTCCTTAAGGAATATGGAAGTAAAAACAACTAACCAAATAAGAGAATCCAATACAAAAAATTAGAGATGATGTAACTTAATTATAAATAAAATAAGTGTGTGATTGCGGGGAACACCCCAAACCAGTTTTAAAAAGGACAACAAAAGACAATCATTAATATAAGGTTTTAATGTGTTTATTTATATAATTATTATGTGTTATTATTTTTTGTGTATACCATACAGTATATGTTGATAGTAGAAAATACTAGATATTAGTATGTAAGAGTTTATTGTACTTGAATCATGTTAATTAATGTTGTAATTTTGTGAAGTAAGGAAAGGTAAAATAATAATTCAAACGACCCATAAATAGTGAATCAGAAAATATAAAACTAATAAGGTGAATTAATAATAACATTGATAGGAAAATTGAAAATTGATGACCAAGACAAATTCAACTTTGACCATATAAATCAAATCAGAATATAAATTAATAGAACCTAGACCAAATTGATATAAATTATCCCATTCAGAATACAAATACTTTATCATAATGATAACAACAACCTATAATAGTGATTCAAAGAATCAATGTGTAAAATTGACTTAAATGGTGATTGTACCAGATAATGCCATAATAAGAAAAGCAAGCACTAGTAAAATACAAATAAATTGTTAAATGTTTAGAATAATGGCCAAGTAGAAAAAGTAAATTACAAGTATTTAATTAGTAATCGAATGTGAGTAAAATTGTAACATAAAACATATTGTAAACCATATAATGGGTAATTATGCGAATCAAAATAAGGCCTAGAAGTAAATTTCAAAGAATATAATTCAGAAGCTTAATAGGTCAAATTTAGTATTAACTTGTATAAAATAAAAGCAGGAATATTGTTACATAATTAGAATTACATAAAAGTACTAAACAAATAATTTATAGCCAATTAAATATAAAAAATGTAATTTTTTTCTATAAGATTGAATTATTAGATATGAACAGCTGATAGGGAACAATGAGAAATGAGACCAAAATCTTACAGAATTTTCTATATGAAGAACCAAATATAGTTTAGTTGATTGTTAAAAGCCAAGCGGGACGGACATGTCAGAATACATTCTAGAGAAAATGAACGGAATTTTTAACTAACACAAACTAAGATATAATATGAATTTATAAAAAGATAAAGAGAATATAAATTAAAGTAACAAATACTGTAATAATGGTTGGTGAAACCTTAAACTAAATTAAACACCATTAAATCGAGCTGTCACTATGTATGGACACGACAAAAGAATAAATTTAACCTAATACAACCAGCATCTGATTGAAGGAACCATTTGACACAGTACACCTATTACCGAACAAAAACCAAGTGGAGGAATAAACTACACACTACAACTGGTGGATATTCCAATAACAACATCACAGGAGAGGAATTAACCAACTGAGACGTTTATTTGAAGGAAAATCTCGTAGCTGAATTCACATCGCAGAACCACCCATGAAGACGGGCATCTTGTAATTCGCACAGGCTGATGGAGAAGAACGAGTGACGTCGGAACAAGCAGCTGTATCATAATATTTAAATTTTTCTATACACTATACTTTATTATTTTGTTTGTTAATGAATAAGTTTTTATATTTGTACGTATTGAATTCTCTTGCCTTTCCTGACTATTTCTACAGTTAAAAGGACCCTTATAATATAATAGTTTGATCTGAATAATTTTATATATGTAATAATCGACCTGGAACCTAGTCTTGAATCAGACTCGAGTTAGTCGCGGGAATTCAATTAATTACTTTGAACATAATAAATCTAATTATTGTTTTAAACATTGTTTTATTGATTATTGGAGTCATAATTTAAATTACATTAATTATTAAATGCTAAATGGGAACTTCTGAGGGAAAGGAACGAGCTGAAGAAGAAGTGGAGATACTGAATCGGCCGCTACATGCAATCAATTTGGCCACGAGAATCTATTTAACGCGAAGAAACAAATAATTCTTCATCAAAGCATACACAGTTATTAATCAGTTTTTTTTATTAATTGAATATTGACAATAAAACAATAAAAACAATTAAACCAATTAAAAAATTAAATCAATTCAATATATACAAAAAATAAAATAAAATAAATAAATCAATAAATAAAAATTTTATTATAATTATTTGTAATTAAATTTGTTTTATTACAATATGTAATAAATAAGCAGGTCTGAGATTGAAAGCTGAGTTGATGTTAAAAATACGGCATGTAGACATACAGGAACCGACCTGCACGATCACGTGATTATCGCTGAGAGTGTGTACAGTAGTAAATAATATGTGTGAGTGAGGCCGGTTCGAGCATGAAAGTTTGCAATCTCACCCTAAATAGGTGTTAAATTATAGTTTTTATTTAATTATAAGAAAACCATAAATGGTAGAAACAATTCAAAGACTCCTAAATATGTATAAAATTAATACACATGTGTAGTGAGAAAACGGCGTAAAAAGATCGTGCAGTGCGAATTCAGTGCAATTTTAAGGGCATAGTAATTACACGAATTATGCGATTACGATGGTAATTACATTGGACATGTGTAATTAAATTAGCCATCGTTAGAGGACCCTGTAGTGCACAGTAGACGTTGCCATTGGCAGAAATGTGCGAAAATATTAAATTGGACGATGGTGGGGGAACTGATGCCTCCAAGCAATTTCTGACAGGCAGAATTCTGTCCCAACATGTGCGGTACGATGGTCGAGTATAAATAAGGGCACGGAAGAAACCAAGTTCTTCTCAATCAGTCTTCAGTAGTGGCGGGACGCTATGTCCAGTATAGACGCGAATTTTAAATTTTTTTAATTGAACAGTAAAGGCAGATGGACGCTAGCTATGTTCATCTAAGTATCAAACATTAACTCTTAGTCTAGTTACGAATACGATTATAGAACATACTTGACGATGTCTACTCACAAACGTCCGTCACTCAAAACAAGCTACGAGGTTACATCATGCAGAGGAACACTATGTTGAACAGCAGAGGCGTCTGATAGAGCAACAGCATCTGGTGCAGAGCAACATATCACTCTACACTACAGCAACCATGAGGGACGAGTAACTGGAGGACAACAAGTGGAACCAAAAGAACGTGCAGGGAACTCCATCAGAAGAGGACCAACAGAGGATATGGGTACGATCTACAGAATCGAGTTGACAAATAATCAATTTATAATTTGTAAATGGGAGACTAAAGACATTGAAAAGACACTTTGAAATTTAAAAATAAATAAGAGTTATGTAAAATGTAAATATAGAGATAAGAGAATCTAATTTAAATTCAATAAATATTTTCTTTGATGATTAACAATTAATTTAGTCAAAATTAAATTTTATTTGAAGTTTGTAAAGCAATCAATGATTAAGATGTATGCAATGCATAAAGTAACGTAGTTGGAAGTTATATAAAGAAAATAAAACAAAACTGCAGTAAAGCACACAGTCAGATTGAGCAGTCGAGATTTAAGATAACAAATAAATATTTAGAATATACCTTGGTTACTATAGAAGATAAGATTTATTTTATCATAAATGTACTGCAACAATTGAATGTTTACGCAAACAATAATGAATATATATGGCGAAGTAAATGAGATTTTTTAAACACGCTTGTGATTTATGAATACAATTATGAAAACTCATTACAATCAATCAATGACTACTCTTATTACCATTACACCCAAACCCATTAATTGGTACACTTTACCAGTAATGTTATATACATTTTGGCACAACACAAATTAATTTATATTTGTTTTGTAATTTGTCTTGTTATAATATGTAGTATTTTAAGTTTGGTAATGTAACTAAATTACTATTTAGTGTTCATTTGTTTTCTTACTTTACAGTATGGCTGCAGCAAACAAGCCATTATATTCTGAACAGGAACTTTTCAATCATATTAAAGAATTTTTTGTGGATTTCAAAGTGACACTGAATGACATCAAGAATCCATCGCAACCATTTGTGATAGAATTTTACAAAAGAGTTCTGGTCGAGTTTGATATTGATGTTGACACAGTGTTGCAGGTGAGAAAAACGTCTGTCTCTCTCTCTCTTTCTGATCCTTGATTTTTAATACTTCTGCTGGATATTAATTGTTTGTTACTATCATTCGTTATAAATTATTCAGTGTTAGTACCAGTGATGGCTGGTGGTTGTAAAATTTGGGGGTTGCAGTTGGGTTAGATGGTATTAAATTGTTTTATTATCTGAATAGAAAATGCCCAAGTCTCCTCGCCTCCAAACAATGCACAAGGAAAGCAAAATAATGCAATTTTAGTGTCACACCCACGTAACCATGAATATTTATTGTATAACTCTTTTTTAAATTTACGATTAAATATTCTGTTACCTGATTTGATTTGAAACCCCTCTCTGTTATCTGTTTGATTAAAATTTGAAAGGTCTGGTGTAGGCTACCTACTCTCTTTAATTTCAGTTTTTTGTTTAATAGGACGTAAACTGAACTTTGTTAAGTTTACAACAGAATTAATTGCTTCCTGCCAGTTAAATATAATAAATATCTTACACTATGACACCTTAATTATTTATATGTACTATTATTTACATTTAACGATGAACTGGACTGACACTTAACTGACACTAACAACGAACTTCCAACCCGGCGCACCACGTGTTATTTACCAACAAACAGACTGGTGGCACCGTGAGGTACAAGCGGGGTTTGCAGTCCCTAATCATACCAAGCGAGCCTATACCGCTGTAATAGGAACAACCGAGTCTAGCCAGCCAGAGCACTACTCCATTGTATTTTCCCATATACAAAGCACGTCACAGTTGGTACTTGCCATGTACACCGCGGCAAGAGCGTGTACGGTTTTTAGTAATTGCTTTGCGCTTTTCAATCTGCAAATGATTAATTACGACAATTTAGCTTGAAAACACTATTATTACTTATTGTTTTATTCATAATTCTATAATTTAAAATACAATTCGGGATTTAATGGGGGTTGTGCAACCGTGCAACCTAAGCACGGGCCGCCACTGAACAGTAATGCCTTCAGTGGAATATGTTAAACAGAAAGTTAACTTCATAGCAGCCATTTGAGAAACATATGGTTAGTAAATTTTACTAACCAAAAATTTTAAAAGTTTTAGTACTGAACGTTTAACTAAATTTTTAAACAACTGGCCATAGTCTTTCTCTATGCTGTTATATGTAAAAGTATTAAAAGACAAAAATGTGCGTCTGTTTTCATTCATAATATTAGTAACATATTTGTAGATGTTTTGAGAAAAAATATTAATCAAATTATTAAAATTACATGCGTACACCATCCTGTTATGCTTATAATATGTTGTATGTTTATATAAATTAAATTGTAATGTTTGTCACCAATTCTACATCGGCCAGACGGGAAGATCTTTTTCCTCCAGATTTTCAGAATATTTAAAAGCCCTCACCACAAATTACATACATTCCACATTTGCCACACATTACAAAACGAAAACCACAGTTACACAAACATAGAGCACAACATGGAAATATTACACTACTTACCTAAAAGTAGAAAACTAAACACAGCTGAACAATTCGAAATATACAGATATCACACACTACAACCAAACAACATATTAAATGAACAATTACATTATAGATCACATACACTATTCGATACACTGATCCAAACACACAATTTGAACCTCAGCGCCAATTCCCTCCCACCATCAACCCCCACCACACACACCTATAGTCTATAACCGTTATTCTGTAAAATGACATTCACCATTTACTCCCACTGAGTAAGAGGCACATCACCTTGAAACGTATGGGGAAGTGATAACCAAAGTAAGTTCATATGTGAAAGTTTATGTATATAATAATATTATAATATGTATTTAAACATTTTGTATGGCCTTACTTGAAAGTAAAATTAACTTGATAATATGTTTTTAACGATAGGGCTAAGTAATATTATAGTGAGTATATCTTGAAGTTTGTTAAAAAAAGGGTAGTGACCCAAATATATTTTCCTTGAATTATTATAGTGAGTAGGTGAAGAATTCAAGCTATTCTAATTTGACTTAAATTCAAGCTAATAACAGGAAATTATGACATTCATGATTCAAACTGTAAGATTTCATTTGGTAAATAATGTACATTGTCCAGCCTTAGTTTGTTTCTGTAAGAACACATGACACAACATGTGTTATATTTGTTGTTATAATTACACACATGATGCATCAACAGCATATCGTAACAACAGATTATGTACAAAATGTGTACCTAAACTGTATTCTAAACAATACCTAGGCATTTGTAACCTAGTAGGTTTATTGGCAAATAATTTCTGTACTATGAAATATAATAGTGACTTTATGATGTAACTACTATGACACAGTTTACAAAATTGTAATAAATGAAGAAAATATCTTCTTATATTATATTATAGGGTCATTCCATATCAAATCAACCAGGGGTCTGAACTTCAGTGTCTCAAATATTGGTAATTTTTTGTATATTTGTTGTACTTATAAAGTACTTCAAAAATACAAAGTTTCAAATTTTTTTGTTGGGTAGTTTTTTTTAAAAGATTTTTTAAAAACTGCACAAAACGCCATTTTTCACATTGTTTTGAAACAGAAAACTGTGTATAATTAAGGAACCGTTAGACCTAGAAAGCTCGTTTATAGCTCATTTTAAAGGTCTTTGTAAGGGCTTTAATTTGATATGTAACACAACCTACTTTGAACAAAAACCTTTTTTTGGCATGTTTTCAAAAAACGTTTTTTTGAAAATTTCAAAAACACCATCATCGAATTTTTTCAAAAAAATATGTTATTTGTAAAGACATTGACTAGAAATATGCAAAGTTTGAAAGTGGAGAAATGATGGGTTTTTTTTTAACAAAAATTTAAAGGCATCAGTGTGGAGGTCGTATTCACGTAAATTTGCATTACAATACCAACAGTTACATTTTATGTCATTTTTAGTTTGCCTTAGTACCATAATGATAAATTACAAACAATTACTAAGACTCACCTACAAATTCTCTTGAATAAAGTGTCCCATATTGATCTTGCAGTGAAATGATTTTAAGCAACAAAAAAACTCATTTATTAGTTGTATATTTTACGAATTAAAACATATCTGTAGAAGATTCTAGTCTATATATACACTACACAGTGCAGTCTTATAAGAACAAATCATGTTTGTAAATTAAAATAGTGCTTTTGAATATTAATCATTTAGAGTTCACACATAAGTTAATAATAAGTTGTTCACATTTTCTTCAACTGTTGTTCAAGTAAGTGAGATGAGTCTGCCATTTCTTCTGTGGTCAAAGTATACGTTCTTCCTGTAGCGGTTCTAGGTTCAACCTTTTTCAGAAGGGTGTCTGTTGACACATCCAAAATATCCAACCGTGGTTGAGGATAGAAAAATGATGCTGCAGGTCCTCGGGGATGTAAAAAGCTCACTTTAACTTCATTTGTCTCGTTGTTTTTCCCTAGGATGCATGCAAGCCACCAGAAGTTATCATACATGACAGTTACAAAACCTGATTCAATTTCTTCTAATTCAGCTGTTACACTATCTGTTATAACTGGTGCTTGTAGCTTTCTTTTAGTACTTGAAGAAAACAATTTTGTTGCCATTTGTGTGTCAGAAATAGGGATAACTGCAAGTAAATTATGGGTCCCTTTTATAGTTTTTGTTTTATCAAAACGTGTTGCTAACCTTTCTTCATTTTCATTGTGTTCTTCTATTGTACAGTATTTAAACTTGATGCCTGGTATGTTGGTTGCTGCAAATTCATATAATTGATGCGGTGTCATTATTTGCTGGTCATACGGTCGCTGTAAACTTGCTTTCATAGCTAATCTTTTAACAGTCCCCCCTAGACCATCACAGGCACTTTTACCATGTGATGTGGCAAAGAAATGCCACTCAGCATCAATGCCAAAGTCTTTTTTGTGCAAACAAATGTTCTGGAAATTCTTACGGTTTTTATATTGTCCTGCACAACCATCTGAGAAGTAATAAATTATTTTAATCCCTAGGATGTCTTCTTTTAGGGCATTAATCAGGTGCGTCTGAAAGAGATTGAATGCAACAGTGTTGTGGGTAAGGCACTCTGATATAAAAACGTAATTTAAGTGCTGTATTTTACTGTCTTCTCCTCTATAGTAGACAACAAAGGGATGGAGTGTTGCCTGGCTATTGGTCCAATGGCCAGTTTGAATAAATGAATAATTTTCTGAAAAATCACAGGTTACAACCACTTCACCTTCCTCTAAGTTAGTTTTTGTTTCACGGTAAAACTCTTTTTGCATGTTTGCTAAAAAAGAGTGTGTCTTTAACTTTAAAATAGCTTCACTGAAATCTTCTATGAATTCATCCTTTTCTTTTACAACAGTCTCTAATGTACATCTATCTACAGACATCCACTTTTTAATTGTTACACTATCTATCATCTCATCTTCAAACTTCTGGCGCAGTAAAGCTTTCAAAGGTTCTATCCCGGGACACTCTTTGCATGTGTTCAGATAACAGATAGGTTATAGATTCTTTGCTGGTACTTTTTCGAGATTTTCTCGGACACCGGTACTTTTTGGTTGATCTACCGGCCGCTCGGCGCGCTCGAGAACATGGCGTTCTAGCGTGCGTGGCATAGAAAAATAAATCAATTGGTGTCATAAACTTTTAAAACTGTGATTAATTTCATCAAAATTTTTTTAGGCAAGTCTTAGTAATTGTTTGTAATTTATCATTATGGTACTAAGTCAAACTAAAAATGACATAAAATGTAACTGTTGGTATTGTAATGCAAATTTACGTGAATACGACCTCCACACTGATGCCTTTAAATTTTTGTTAAAAAAAACCCATCATTTCTCCACTTTCAAACTTTGCATATTTCTAGTCAATGTCTTTACAAATAACATATATTTTTTTTAAAAAATTCGATGATGGTGTTTTTGAAATTTTCAAAAAAACGTTTTTTGAAAACATGCCAAAAAAAGGTTTTTGTTCAAAGTAGGTTGTGTTACATATCAAATTAAAGCCCTTACAAAGACCTTTCTAGGTCTAACGGTTCCTTAATTATACACAGTTTTCTGTTTCAAAACAATGTGAAAAATGGCGTTTTGTGCAGTTTTTAAAAAATCTTTAAAAAAAACTACCCAACAAAAAATTTGAAACTTTGTATTTTTGAAGTACTTTATAAGTACAACAAATATACAAAAAATTACCAATATCTGAGACATGAAGTTTCAAATTAAATTCTTCATTGGTTGATTTGATATGGAATGACCCTATAATTATTTCCACTCCCTGAAATCATCTCTCTCTCTCTCTCTCTCTCTCTCTCTCTCTCTCTCTCTCTCTCTCTCTCTCTCTCTCTCTCTCTCTCTCTCTCTCTCTCTCTCTCTCTCTCTCTCTCTCTCTCTCTCTCTCTCTCTCTCTCTCTCTCTCTCCCCCCCCCCAAGTTGTTTCCTGTGAATTATCATTTTTCCCTTTTTCTCGTTCATTTGTTTTCGTGAAAAAAAAAAATGAAAAAAATGTTCTAGTGCTTCAGTCATTTTCTAGTTTTATCAGTGACTGAACAAAAAATCGTAATTGGTCCCACTGTTGCCTTGTAGATGTTCATCTTTCTTTTGGGTCTGTTCTTAGTGAATCAAAGAAGGAAGTTTAATTTGTGTATAGCACTTTTTACCAGAATCACTTGATGTCTTATGCCTTTCTCACAGGTTCTGTACTGACTAATAATCTTACTTACAGTGGTGCGACAACCCAGTACTGAGTCAAGACCTCCTTTAACAGCCTCCACCAGTTGTACCAGTCAAATGCAGTTGCTGTCCAGTTCCGGGTCCCAAGGATATGGCGCCCACCGTCTTCCCAATGTAGTTTGGGTCTACCAACCCTCCTGGTGCCATAGATCTGTGAGTGCCTTTCTGGATATTTCATTCTCCCCCATTCTGATCACATGTCCAGCCTACCTGAGTCTACCAAGTTTTGTAACTTTCACAAAATTCGGGTTTGTTCAGAAGAGTGTTCAGTTCTTGGTTGGTAATTTTCCTCCGTTCACCTCCCACACATATTGGACCAAAAATATTGCGGAGGATTTTGGGTTCATGAACCAGCAGGCTTGACTCAGACTTTCTAGAAATGGTCCAGGTCTGAGAACCATAGGTGAGTACTGGGTGGATCAGTGTTTTATACAGGAGCTTGACACTCCTGGGAATTGTTCTGCTCTAGAACAGGGGTCTGAGACCAAAGAAGCACCTATTAGCTGAGGTGATTCTTCGCTTTATTTCTTCCATCGTTTCCCCATTGGACTTAACTTGGCATCCTAAATATAACTTTTTCGAAGGAATATATGCCAATTTGGATGTGCTCTCCTTCTCTAGCTTCCTGTCCTGTGACTATGTATTTTGTCTTGCTTTCGTTTATGAGACCCAACCTCCTAGAGCAAGAAAGGCTTCAATGACTGCTCGAAGGCACCTTCCGATTATATCTAGGTCATAGGCGTATCCTAGGACCTGCAGCTACTGTTGAATACAGTCCCAGAGGAATCTGTTCTAGGATCTCTCATAGTTTTTCTAAGGCAAGAATGAAGAGAAGGCAAGCAAGAGCGTCACCTTGGAAGACTCACTTTCTATAGTCAAACTCTCCTGATACTGATAAGTCATTCTGGATCCTCACCATGCCCTCCACTGTCAGCATTGTTATCCTACACAATCTTATTAATTAATTTCTTGTGCCTAGTTCTTCAAGTGCTGTGAAAGTTCTTGTCTATCAATACTATCGCCGTGACTGATAATACTTCACAGATATGTGTATTGTTCACATTGTCTTTTGATTACGTTGGCAGGTAATTCAAGACTTGCAGGTTGAGTTTATAAAGCTAATTATTCAGTTTTGTTGATGTTCAGATTCAATTCCCATCTGTTCTAGTTTTCTGTTACGTATCTCTTGTATGTCATGTCTTCTACATCATTAGCAATCATCACCTCCTTGCCATTCTCAAATATAAATGGTGCATAAACATTACACCATTGTGGTACAGCAGGCAGCACAGTGGTAATGTTCAGGAGTAACAATCTCAATGGCTGTGCTATGGTTGTGGGATTGAGTTAAGGTCACAACTCGGTCTGCCTGGCCACCCCTATTGATGGGGACAAATAAATGTATACACACATTGTAAAGTTCTGGTCTCTTCTTTGGTATCCTTGTGATAAAGACATTTGGGAGGCGCACTTTTATAAAAACATTCGACACATTCTTCATTAAGAAATTATGTAAAACACAGCATGTCATGATTACCTCAATGTTGTGTAGTTCCAAATTAATTTAAGTATGAAATATTCATAACTGGGGTGGCAAAGTTCCAAATACGTTCTCAATAACATGCCTTGCTAGTGATTTGTGATAATTAAATATTTTCCTCTCTGCTTGTTAAAACAGTTTCAACATATCCACTCAAAAGAAAGGCATCGTTGACTATGAAAACGTAGGGTTGCACTGTGGACGTATTTCTTATGGCCTAGTATCTTTGCCTGGGATGTTTAATTGATCATTTTGATGCTTAAAAAAAAATGTGCCTTGTGAAACTTTGCTGTCCAAAACTCTGCCATTTGTTCCAGAATCGCATATTATAAATTTATAATCTGCATCCACTATTGCCAATAGAACTGAACCTTTGTAGTTATAAAACTTTGAACCGCTTCTGTTTGGAAGAACAATATTGATGGGTTTTCCATCCAAACTGTCTACATAGATACTTGTAAGGATCTGCAAGTGACAGATTCCGTCTTGAGGCAGACCAGAGAGTGTAGGTGCACCCCGCCCCCCCTTTATGGGCTTGCCTTGAGGCTGCACGCTTTGATGCAGGCCTCCCCGATTTGCCGGAGTGTGTGTAGGACTCCCTTAAGGATGGACAGTATATTCATTAGTTACAAAACAACTGTCACAAAAAAGAAGCTTAAGTCAAGCATATCACATTTTCAATACTGAAGCACTGGATACTGGCTATTCAATATTAAATATTGATAGCATTTTTTTAGAAAGTATATTTTTTTGTACTTGAGATCATCTTGCATCCAACTGTGTAATTTACCTTTCATAAAAAAACTTTCTGTGCTACCATTTAAAGGTTTTTTTGGAAATATTTATTTCACACACACATGTGCATCTCATAGTATTTATAATTTTTTGCATTATTTGATGGCATAATATGTTCTAGCCACAAATGTGTCAGACAGCCAAGTTACTCCATCCAGAGGCGTATACAGACATTATATCAATCAGGAATCTGGTGTGTGCAATCAATTCATTTAATATATTCAAGATTTATCAAGGATTCAGACTTACGGATTTACTGAATCCAAGTGAGTAGCAGTTTAATGCAATGATAGATTAATGTAGATATTAACCTGTAGGTATTAACATGGTCATAATTAAAAAACATGAAAGTGAAAGAGATTTTTTGAGAACAGTATCTCTTGCGGTATCTGTGTTTAGAATTGCATGAAAAAGTACTTATGACTGAATATTTTCGACAACAACCGGGTTTGTGTAAGACATAGACTTAGTGGATTCATACTGTTCTGGGCTTTGACTATGTGTGCTTTTTTATTTATATGTAGTTTTTTTTTTGTATCGCCTTCTAAGAACCACATGCAAATTTCAATTCTTTGTTCTTTTCTTTTTCTTCAATATTCTTTCATCTTTACACTGTGTCTTCCTGTCTTCAGTCCACTTTACGTTTTCTCTCTCCTATCCTGGACTCCTTCCATTTTTAACATTTTTGCCCAAAAACTTCTCTTTCAGTTGGTTCTTCTGTTTTTATATTATTTTTTCTAAATCCTTTTGGACTTCTTTAATCCAACTTGATGTTGACTTCTTCCTCCACAAATATATGAAGATCTGCTTTGTTAACCCATTGTCGTCCATTATATATAAATGTTCAAAAAATAATAGTTTTTTTGAAGTGAAACTTCTTTTGGCACGGTAGGAAAAATTTTCGTTACGCGTTACGCGTTGTGCGTTATATGCATGCATATGTGTTTAGTAGTATACCAAAATGAGGAAATGTACAGTTATATATAATTATTGTTATGAATATTTTAAGTTAACGATATGTAAAAAATAATCTACCTAGTCCTACATAATTTAATGACATATATGTTAAAAATTGTTTATGAATACGATCGACGTCATTCTCAATCATTATTATACGTTGCTTTATCACGTGTGACGAGTATTGAAGGATTACATATTACGACACAGAACAACGAGAAGATATTCTACCATGGCCGAAGACGATCATCATTGACAATTGATTTGCAAGAGGAATTTAAATGACTCACTAAACAAACTAGAAACTATAAATGAAAATTTAGTTAATTTCATCAATAACAGAAAAGGTTTATCAATATTCACTTTTAATTGCCAAAGTCTTACAGCTCATGCTGTTGATCTAAAAGATATAGTTGTGAAAAATTCAAATGTCATAGTTTAATCAGAAACTTGGCTAGCCAATGAAGATGACGTATCTGTTCTTAATTTCAACTGCATTGTGAAATATAAAAAACCAAATATTAGAGCGGGAGGTGTCGGGATATTTCAAAATTCTGACGATATTATTAACATTATAACTCCATCCATGGATTTTTCCGTTACTCAATCTGATGTCTATGGTTCAATGGCATCTACAGTTGGCGATTTGTGTATGGCTGAATGTAAAATGGAAAATGGGCAAAAAGTTGTGATTGTAGCAGTGTATATTTCTCCTAATAAAACATTAGATGATATTATTGATTTTCTCCATCGTTCATTATTATTGTATACATCACAAGGTGCCGCCATACTTCGTAAAGATTATCATAAAATACCTATGATTTTAAGTGGAGATTTCAATATCAATTTTGCATTAGACAAATCTATAAAACTGGTTGAATTTTTAAAAGATAATTTAAACCTGTCTATACAAAATGATAAAAAAATGTCTACGACAAAATCGAATACGACAATTGATGCAGTATTCACAAGGTTTCTGGATAATATTGAATGTAAAACATACATTTCTTATTTTAGTTACCATAAGCCTTTGGTTACAAAAGTGTATGATGAAATATCACTAAATATTAACGAAATAGATTAATAATAATAATAATTTCTGTAAATATTGTAACCAAATTTAAAAAGTTATATTGGTTGAATCTAATGGAAACGTAACGTAGCCTCACTTCAGGTTCGTCAGCTTGTGACGACAAGAATATTTCGTTACGTACAATGTTATTGTGGATCAGGGTACTTGTATTTATGTCGTGTGCACTTGAATTACACCGTCCGTTAGAAGTGTCAACTTGTAATATGGATAAATAATGTAGCGACAAACTCGCACTGGAGTCGTCTATGTGTAATTATAAATGTGTTATGTTGAACGGCGAATGGTTTTTGTAAATTGCCGCTTACTCCCACTACGCTGCTTCCTTTCCGTGACGTCACTCAGCGATACCAACTATCGGGTTCACTGCAATCTGCGAATTTTATTTACTAAATACAACAGCAATAATAACGACACACAGTTACCATCAAACATATATCCTGGTGGAATCTTTTATTCGAAAACAACACTGGTTAATGGTTTAATAATTTTAAACAGAATAATCGCAATTGTAGTACAAATTATAAATCTTCTCTTTACCAGTTGGCAGCAGTAGTAGCCAAACATTCAGTATTTCTATTAGACCAAAACAATGCTTTTTGTTAACGTTTTTAAATAAAATATATCAATTATCTCAGGGCGTATATGGTTCGGGGGTTATAAATTAAACAAAATATTACACTATTAATCAAAATTCAAGTTTACAATTACAGGATATTACAATGTTAGAGTGATAGGTGCACACAGAAATCGTATAGTGGTTACCAGTTTTAAAAAAGGTTATGCCCAGTTCAGACTTTGTTCGTTATTATGTAAATTAAGAGTTCTCGTTGTGTTTAAAAAGGTGTTAGTCTTATATGGTGTTATTAGTGATTGTTTTTAGTGTTTGTGTTATATGGTGTCTGTAGATAAATTGATTATTACTTAAAATACGTGTATACAAAGGTGTGTGTTGAAATACGATATAATGAGATGTCAGATCACCAAATCCTCTTCTTGTACTCTTCTTGGTTGAAGATAGGGCCCACGTACACGTCAGATCTTCCTTCTCGTCCCTCGTCCACTTCAAATCTTCTTCCTGGTTGTTATTTCTTCTAATCCATATAATGGGTAGTCTTCTGTTATTGCAAAAAGTTCGTGTAGTGTACTTCTAACAGTATTTATCTAGTTGTATTGTTTTTTCACGTTTTATAATATATAATGTAAGACGATTTAAGAACGCGTCTATCTGCTAAGATCGTTGTCAAAGAAGTCTCTCTTTATTTATCCCAAATTTCTGGTTGCTAAGGGTAAACTTGGAACCTGGTTGGCTAATCCGGATCTACATTGTCATATACTTTTATTATTTCAGAATCTAAATTTCGTTCAAAATCTTTAATTTAACATAACTTTTCTATACTGAATGGGAATTTAAAACCATTATCAGCATTATTTTGATCTTCACATTTGTTATATTTAGACACCAAACATGCCTATTTTTACTTCCATATTCCTTAAGGAATGGAAGTATGGTGATGGCAAAAAAAATCGTGTTCGAGATTATTGCAGATTCTGATTCTACTACACTCAAAACATGAAAAAAAGTCGTTTTCCGAAAAGTGTCTGTCTGTCTGTCTGTCTGTCTGTCTGTGTGTCTGTCTGTCTGTAGATTTTTTTTCTATGGCAAACGATAACTGCCGCAAATTCAAACAGAATCAAATAATTTTTTGCATGCAGCCCTGATTTGCAGAGTACTCGCGACCTATTGTTTTTGGTGAAGATCGGTTGAGGGAAAGGGGTAGTTTACCTGCAACGGTTTTTTTTTAGCAAGGGTAATTTTGTTTGTTTGGCAAACGATAACAGCCGCAAATTCAAACAGAATCAAATAATGTTTCGCATACAGCCCTCAATTGTAGAGTTCTCAAGATCTGCTGATTTTGGTGAAGATCGGTTAAGGGAAAGGGGTAGTTTACCTGTAACGTTTTATGTTTTAACAAGGATATTTCCTATGGCAAACGATAACAGCCGCAAATTCAAACAGAATCAAAAGATTATTTGCATACTGCCCTAAATTGTAGAGTTCTCAAGACCTATTGTTTTTGGTGAAGATCGGTTAAGGGAAAGGGGTAGTTTACCTGCAACGTTTTTTTAACAAGGGTATTTTCTATGGCAAACGATAACAGCCGCAAATTCAAACAGAATCAAATAATGTTTTGCATACAGCCCTGATTTGTAGAGTATTCAAGACCTATTGTTTTTGGTGAAGATCGGTTAAGGGAAAGGGGTAGTTTACCTGTAACGTTTTATGTTTTAACAAGGGTATTTCCTATGGGAAACGATAACAGCCGCAAATTCAAACAGAATCAAAAGATTATTTGCATACAGCCCTAAAATGTAGAGTTCTCAAGACCTATTGTTTTTGGTGAAGATCGGTTGAGGGAAAGGGGTAGTTTACCTGCAACGTTTTTTTAACAAGGGTATTTTCTATGGCAAACGATAACAGCCGCAAATTCAAACAGAATCAAATAATGTTTTGCATACAACCCTGATTTGTAGAGTACTCAAGACTTGTTGTTTTTGGTGAAGATCGGTTAAGGGGAAGGGGTAGTTTACCAGCAACGTTTTTTTATCAAGCGTATTTTCTATGGCAAACGGTAACAGCCGCAAATTGAAACAGAATCAAATAATTTTTTGCATACGTCCCTGAATTGTAGAGGTCTCAATGACTTTCGATTTTGGTGAAGATCGGTTAAGGGGAAGGGGTAGTTTACCAGCAACCTTTTACGTTTTAACAAGAGTAAAGTACTTGTTTACTTCCATATTCCTTAAGGAATGGAAGTATGGTGATGGCAAAAAAAATCGTGTTCGAGATTATTGCAGATTCTGATTCTACTACACTCAAAACATGAAAAAAAGTCGTTTTCCGAAAAGTGTCTGTGTGTGTGTGTGTGTGTCTGTCTGTCTGTCTGTCTGTGTGTCTGTCTGTCTGTCTGTCTGTAGATTTTTTTTCTATGGCAAACGATAACTGCCGCAAATTCAAACAGAATCAAATAATTTTTTGCATGCAGCCCTGATTTGCAGAGTACTCGCGACCTATTGTTTTTGGTGAAGATCGGTTGAGGGAAAGGGGTAGTTTACCTGCAACGGTTTTTTTTTAGCAAGGGTAATTTTGTTTGTTTGGCAAACGATAACAGCCGCAAATTCAAACAGAATCAAATAATGTTTCGCATACAGCCCTGAATTGTAGAGTTCTCAAGATCTGTTGATTTTGGTGAAGATCGGTTAAGGGAAAAGGGTAGTTTACCTGTAACGTTTTATGTTTTAACAAGGGTATTTCCTATGGCAAACGATAACAGCCGCAAATTCAAACAGAATCAAAAGATTATTTGCATACAGCCCTAAATTGTAGATTCTCAAGACCTATTGTTTTTGGTGAAGTTCGGTTGAGGGAAAGGGGTAGTTTACCAGCAACGTTTTTTTAACAAGGGTATTTTCTATGGCAAACGATAACAGCCGCAAATTCAAACAGAATCAAATAATGTTTTGCATACAGCCCTGATTTGTAGAGTACTCAAGACCTATTGTTTTTGGTGAAGATCGGTTAAGGGAAAGGGGTAGTTTACCTGTAACGTTTTATGTTTTAACAAGGGTATTTCCTATGGCAAACGATAACAGCCGCAAATTCAAACAGAATCAAAAGATTATTTGCATACAGCCCTAAATTGTAGTGTTCTCAAGACCTATTGTTTTTGGTGAAGATCGGTTGAGGGAAAGGGGTAGTTTACCTGCAACGTTTTTTTAAAAAGGGTATTTTCAATGGCAAACGATAACAGCCGCAAATTCAAACAGAATCAAATAATGTTTTGCATACAGCCCTGATTTGTAGAGTACTCAAGACCTATTGTTTTTGGTGAAGATCGGTTAAGGAGAAGGGGTAGTTTACCTGCAACGTTTTTTTATCAAGCGTATTTTCTATGGCAAACGATAACAGCCGCAAATGCAAACAGAATCAAATAATGGTTTGCATACTTCCCTGAATTGTAGAGGTCTCAATGACTTTCGATTTTGGTGAAGATCGGTTAAGGGGAAGGGGTAGTTTACCTGCAACCTTTTACGTTTTAACAAGAGTAAAGTCCTTGAAAATTTATTTAAACTTTTTGAAACAATGGTAATTGTTAAAAATAAAATAATTTTGTTGCCAGGCAATAAAATTATAATTTTTTCATTTTAATGTAATATAATATTTTTCATTTAATACAGCAATAAAAAAGCAGGTAAGACACAGCCTGGCTGTTTGGCTGAAAATGATTTTAAATATAAATCTTAGAATATGGAAGTCATGTATGGTTCTCCATACCGATATTTACTTAAAAACTATGGATGTTACAATTTTATTATTTGGAATTTTCTTAAATAACTTGATATGTGTTATTTTGTTTCTACATTCCTTGTACACGTTATTACCTATAAATACATCTACCTTTTCACATTTGCTTTACAAAATTTCTAATATAATTGTTCAAAATTTACTAAAGTTGGTTTCACCTGGCCTATGTAATAGTATTACCTTCGTCACCATGTTTTAACATCTTTAACAATTAAATTAATTTTTAACACTCATCAAAATGGTTTAACATATAACGTTATTTTAACAACACAAAAAATATATTACTCCAATAGTTAAATTCATGCCCACATGGCTATGATTATACCAAATCATTGCACAAATAATTGTTTTCTATTCAGACTGTATAGGTGTTTGACACTTAACAAAACATCTTTGTATAGTCCATTCTGCTTGGTTAATTCATTTACCATGGTTTAACATCAGCTCTGTTGTTATATTTATTAACACAACATAAAAAAAAATTGAATTAATATCATTAAATTGACATTCCTTTAAACTAACTGTATCCCCTGGTACATACAAAAAACACAACACAAATACTATTATATAAAACACTGTGCTATCACATAAAACATGCACATTTTACTAAACAAATTCTATACTAATTGGTTAGTCCCTTGTCAGCTAATTTACTCATTATTCTGACACTGTCTCTGTCATATTTACTATTTATATGGGTTTAAACATCCGTATACTTGCTGATGTTTGACTTACAAAATTACAATAAAGTGAACACTGTTGCTCTACCTCACACACAGTTCTAATAATATTGTTACATTTACTGTTTATCTGGGTTTTACTCTTGTTATAAATGTTATTGTGACCATGTTATAATTTGTTGTTTACCGGACAACCCTATGAACTCTATATGTGACAATTTTTTGTATGGTTAGGTGCCAATACTCGTACCCTGTCCCTGCGCATTAACGATTATGAATTTGAAAAGGTTCAGGGTTTTCCATATCTCGGGTCATATGTGGACTCTGGAAATGACTCCTCTAGAGATATTGAAAGACGAATATTATCTGCTAATAGGTGTTACTACGGACTGGTGAAACATTTTAAATCAAAATTAATAACTAAAGATACAAAAGCCTCCCTATACAAGACCTTGATTAGACCAGTCCTGATGTACGGCTCGGAATGCTGGGTGTTAAAAAAACTAGATGAGCAGAGACTATCCGTTTTTGAGAGGAGGGTACTGAGGAGAATCTATGGCCCTGTGAGGGAAAACAACATTTGGAGGCGACTGCATAATCGAGAGTTGTACGAAAGGTTTAAAGATCTTCCGATCGTGCAACTCATACAAATTAACAGATTGCGTTGGGCTGGTCATGTGCAGAGAATGGCGGAGGATAGAATCCCAAAAAGAGTGATGAATTATTTGCCGATGGGAAGGAGAAGGAGGGGAAGACCGCGTACAAGATGGCTGGACCAGGTTGGTAAGGAGGCAGTGAGGCTGGGTGCAGCAAACTGGTGGACATTGGCTGGGAGTAGAGACCAGTGGGGAAGATTTCTTTTGGAGGCCAGGGCCCGGACTGGGCTGTAGCGCCGAGGATGTATGTATGTATGTATGTATGTTTTTTTTTGTATGGTTCTTGTATCTATAACCAGGTGTATTTATATTTTTGTTACATCAATTAACTTAATTATTTACTAATATTTTTCTTACATAATATTGTATGTTTGGGTCTATTATCCCTCACTTTGTATTTTGATTGTCTGGATTTAAAGATACATCAACTGAAACCATTTATTTTTTTATAGTCCTGGTTCATAAACTGTTTGTCTTTACAATTCTTTGTTTGGTCAATACTGAAAATTCATGTCATAGTTGGGGTTTGAAGATATCTGCATCACTTAGCCTAAATCATTAATTTGGGTACGGTCAGTTGTCTTACTAGTCAGTCTAAAATTGTTAGTCGTTCTTCTTCACTATCATCTTTGAAGATATTGTTCTTCTTGTCAGCTTCTTAATCAAAGTCTTCATTAAATCAGGTAAGATATTATGTTGTTCCAAATGTAATGTTACATATTACCCTGCCACCAAATTTGATCATTTTAATAAAATATTGTTTTTTGTTGAAATTATCAATTATCTTAACTTTCACATTGTCATTTGTTATTCTTATTATGATCTGGTATACTTGTCTTTAATTATAAGTGTTCTATCCCTGGAACATGTTACTTCCCTAACAAATTAATCACCATATATTCTGGAATCAGTCGGGGGGCTCTCTTGACCTAATACCCCGCTGTCCTTACAATACATAATACATAAATAATATCGATTGCTGGAGCTACCTCGTCAGTCAATCACATTTAATAATCACTAGTCTATTCACGACTAAAATAAATAAAATAATATAATATATTCTTGGGATTGTTCACTCAGTCTAACTTCTCAGATCTAAATATTTCTTTCCATTGATTCCTTCAGATGTTTATTTTCTTGTGGCGATATTAATAACATTTTTTATTTTCAATTGGTACTACCTTCCTTCCTTCTTTATCAGTACTGCTTAATCTTCATTTTTCATTCACTATCTTCATTTAAATTAAAACATAACAAGTATTTGCATCTTCAGTTGTTGTTGATTCTCTCACAATCATGATAGGTTATTTGCAATAAATTCGTTTCTAGTCTTGTCTCATATTCATCGTCGACTGTCTGCATTTGTCCTTTCTTATTCATTTTATATCACTATAGTTTCTTCTAATTTATGGATGTTGCATCTTTCTTTTATATTCCAATAATAAGTTCATAATTATATTTAATAAGAGGTGCTTATTTTGTTTAGAAATTGGAAATTTATTCCCAGTTGTTTATCTGCTTGATTCATAATAACATTATCAAACTGTACTGTAAGTTGTCCTTACTATTTATCTGAATTCTGAAATATTCAACCTTGTTTATTGGGCTTCATTTAAAATTATATTCTGGATTATCAAAGTTGGTAAGATGAGCTTACTATATTTTTTCAATTTCGTGGTATTGTAATAATAAATTTTTCAGTTTCATATTAATTCTCATAAATAATTAGTTGTAAGTTGTTCTTACTATTTGTTTAGAATTTTGGTGGTTTTATAATAATAAATTCTTCAATTCCAAATTAATTCTCATAAATAATTAGTTGTAAGTTGATCTTACTATTTCTTTAGAATTTTGGTGGTTTTATAATAATAAATTCTTCAATTCCAAATTAATTCTCATAAATAATTAGTTGTAAGTTGTTCTTACTATTTCTTTAGAATTTTGTTGTTTTATACAACTTTGTTTATTAGATTCATAATACATTTTTTAAGGAAACTTGGTTGTATGTCCCCTTAATCTTTTTTGTTTCCACATCACTAATGATATAAGTATTATTGTTATTGTTTTTTATAACAACATATGGTCCATTATACAGTAATAATAGCTTTTTTGCTGTTCCTTCCTTAGAACTTGGCAATTCGCGGTTTTTTAACAATACCTTATCTCCAATCTTGTACTGGATCACTTTCTGCTGAGTTATTTTGTATTTTTTCCTTCTTTTCTCCACTTGTTCATTCAGTTTGCTGTGGAATCTCACGTTGTCGAACTGGTAAGCTGGGTTGTTTGGGAAATTGATTATCTCACTAATTTCTCGGGGTGGTAATCTTTCATGCATTATGGTATATGGAGTATCTTGTATTGCTTCATGGTAAGCTAAGTTGATAAAGCTCTCAATTTGTGTAATGTAGTCACTCCACTTCTGGTGTTTATCAAAACAATATGTCCTGAGTATACGGCCGACCTCCCTCAGTACTCTTTCCTCTGGGTTGCTATTTGGGTGATAGACAGATGTTTTATATGTCTTGACACCTAAGTCTAACAAAGTCTCCTTCCATACCCTTCCTCGAAACTGAGTTCCGTGATCGGTAATAATTGACCGTGAGGCTCCTAACTCTGGTATGTATTGTTGGATCACTATCTGCAAAATCTTTTTTGTAGTTGCCCGATTAATGGGGTATAGTTTTGTAAACTTGGAGTAATGGTTGAACATGATTATAATGAATTTATACTGTTTTCTCCCTCCACTACGAGGTAACGGACCACACACATCTAAAAATACTCTCTCTAATTTACCAGTTGATGTAATAGGTTGCATAATTCCTTCTGTTTTTTTGTTATTGCATTTTGCTAATTGACAGATGTGACACTGCCGGATACATTCCCTAACTCTTCTGTTGATATTCTTAATGTAAGTGTGTTCCTCAAGTGCCTTCATTACTTTTAATGCACCCATATGCCCATATCGGCTATGGTAGTCCAATATTAATTCTGTTTCTAAAGCTTTAGGTATCACCACCTTCCATGAGCCTTGGTTATTATTTGGTTTGTAAAATAATATGTCTTCATGTAGACAGTAATATGCAGTGATTTTTTCATCCTGTTGGACCAGTCTTTGTCTAAAATTGTTGATTTTGGTATCCTCGGTTTGTTGTTGTGCAATGGATTTCATGATGTTTTCCAAATCTGACTTGTTTTTTATTATAGTGTATACCTTGATGATTGTTTCTTTTTCCCCTTCAAAAGTTTGTTGTTCTATGTTAATCCGGGACAATATATCTGTAGCAATATTCTGTTTTCCTAGAACATACTCCCAATTTATATGGTACTCCTGTAGTGCGAGTATCCACCTTTAATGACACTATGGCTTGTCTCATGTCAATTATTGCTGAGTATTTTCTCAAAATATCACAGCCTATTAGTAGATTGAATGGTAGATTACTAGCTATTAGAAAAATCATAGGTATAGCTACATTCCTGCTGGTCACTGTTAATGATACCTGTTTTCTTATTGACTTGTTTTGCCTTCCAGTGGCTCCGATTAAAATTATATTCTGAATTGGTAAAGTTGGTAAGATGGCCTTACTATATTTTTGAATTTTGAGGTATTCATTGTTGTCGATTAACGACACGTTTGCGCCCGTATCTATCATACATCTTGTCTCTAGTCCATTCACTTGGGCGATGATATAAACAATCTCACTATTTGAATTATTTTGCGTTATCGTGTCTTCGTTCAGTAGTTCTTCTCTAACATTTTTTAGGAAGTGATGGTGCACTATTGTCAATGTATCGTCAGTCGTTTTGTCTCGTCCTAGTAAGTACCCAAATTGCCGGTTCAGTGATGGGACCTGGTGGATTTTCACTGCCGCAGTTCGTTTAAATCAGGGCTGATCTCCTCAGTCCTGTTGTCTGATTGATTGGGTCTGTCTCTGCTCTGTGACTCTTGTACCTCAATGGCGTTATTATTGAACGTCACTGAGTTTCGGTTATTTCTGTTATCGTCGCAGCTTCTACTTCGCCGATGTTCATCGCGGTAGTGCTGGTTACTCTCCTCCTGAAAACTTCTTCCACGGTTTCCATTATAGTTTGCTCGTCCCTGGTACCAACGTCTTCCCACATCCCTATCGTCAACACTTACATAATTCACTTGTCTTCTATATGTTTGATTTTGACTGTTATTATTGCCGTTACTATTGTGTCTGTATCGATTATCATAGTTGTTGTTATAACCCCGGTTGTTCTGGTACTGGTGGTCTCTGTCATTGGCACGCTGGTATCCATTGTTGTTATTATTTGTAGGAGGGCTACGGTAGTAGTGGTTGTTGTTATTGTTGTTATTATTTGCATTATTTCGTGGATGGTTATTGGTGTTATTCTGGTTTTGGTAACCGCGCTGATATTGGTTACCATTGTAGTTATAACTATTGTTTGGTCGTTGTCCATTATTTTCATATGGGGCGTCGCGGCGACCATTATTTCTATTTATCTCATCGTTCCTTCGTCTATACTGGAGGAAGTTCTTCTCCTGTTCCATCTCTGCCAATAATGTTGACATCTCCTCGATGGTTTGTATGCGTCCATTTATTCGGCCTCTTGTAATCTCGATACCATAGTGGTATGCTAATAGCCGCACTAAACACTCTGTAGGAATTGCAGGCTCTAAATGTCTGGCTATGTTTATTTTGCCGAGAAAATATGCGGTTGGAGTTTGCTTGCCGTGCAGGTCATATCTGCCCAATCCTATGTCACTCCTTATCATGTGTTGTGTGGCATCGGACCAATATTTAGATTTGAACTGTTTTTTAAATTCCTGGAAGTTCTGTATACTCGGCCGCATCGCCGTCCACCAGTTGTCATATACTTTTCGGAACATCTCGTCCAACATGCTCCTTATCACAAACCATCTGTCTTCTCCGGTTTTGGCTATCTTCTCTTCGACTCGTTCTAGGAATAGCATAGGGTTTCTTCTATAGTTTTGAAAATCGATCACCTCTCGATTTTCCTCACATGTTGTATGGGTACCGGTACACTGTCTGTTTTTTAAGGAATTGATTTCATCTCTATGAACAGTCGTTTGGTCTTGTACTCGATTGAGACTATTACTCATATCTTCCAACCTCTCTCCCATCACTGCTTGGTTGGTTCTTATATTTTCAACTCGTCCATTTGTTTCTTCCCAGACGCTCAGTATCTCTTGGTTCATCCGCTCACACTTTTCCTTGGTCTCGGATTCTACCCTTCTAATTTCAGTCACCGGTTCTTCCAGCTTCTTGTCCCATTCTTCCTGCAATTGCCGGTTATTAATTTCCATCTTGTTATTCCACTCTTCTTTTAATGACTCTTTGTGTTCATCTAATTTCTTCATGGTCTCTTGGTAATTTCCCTTCAATTCTTCCCTCAATGCTCTATTATTTTCGTCTATTTTCTCTTCCATTTTACTGCTATTCTCTTTCAATTCTCGGCTCAATTCCTCCTTGGTTTGTTTATTATCACTCTTTATTTCCTCCATCTTCTTGCTCAAGTCTTCCTTCAATTTCTCTAAGTTCTTATTACTGTTCTCTATGGACTGTTTATTGTCCTGTTTTAATTCCTCTATGGACTGTTTATTGTCCCTCATTTCGTCCATTAGGTTCTTACTACTCTGTTTTAAATATTCCATAAGGCTCTTCAGGTCAACGCTCTCTGTGACTTTGTCCGGTTTTTGTTTATGTCCTTGGTCCTCTCTTGTTATAATTTCTATTTCCTCAACCGGTGTCGCTTCTTTATCTTCCATATCTAACTCGTCTACTTTCTCGGCTTCGACCGCTCGTTTTCGCGATGTTTCTCGCTTCCTCATCTTGTTTATTTTGGTTTATTTGTCTATTAATAATAATTTAATTTATATTAAATTACACGCCTCACACGTTGGTGCGCCAATTTGTAACCAAATTTAAAAAGTTATATTGGTTGAATCTAATGGAAACGTAACGTAGCCTCACTTCAGGTTCGTCAGCTTGTGACGACAAGAATATTTCGTTACGTACAATGTTATTGTGGATCAGGTTACTTGTATTTATGTCGTGTGCACTTGAATTACACCGTCCGTTAGAAGTGTCAACTTGTAATATGGATAAATAATGTAGCGACAAACTCGCACTGGAGTCGTCTATGTGTAATTATAAATGTGTTATGTTGAACGGCGAATGGTTTTTGTAAATTGCCGCTTACTCCCACTACGCTGCTTCCTTTCCGTGACGTCACTCAGCGATACCAACTATCGGGTTCACTGCAATCTGCGAATTTTATTTACTAAATACAACAGCAATAATAACGACACACAGTTACCATCAAACATATATCCTGGTGGAATCTTTTATTCGAAAACAACACTGGTTAATGGTTTAATAATTTTAAACAGAATAATCGCAATTGTAGTACAAATTATAAATCTTCTCTTTACCAGTTGGCAGCAGTAGTAGCCAAACATTCAGTATTTCTATTAGACCAAAACAATGCTTTTTGTTAACATTTTTAAATAAAATATATCAATTATCTCAGGGCGTATATGGTTCGGGGGTTATAAATTAAACAAAATATTACACTATTAATCAAAATTCAAGTTTACAATTACAGGATATTACAACGTTAGAGTGATAGGTGCACACAGAAATCGTATAGTGGTTACCAGTTTTAAAAAAGGTTATGCCCAGTTCAGACTTTGTTCGTTATTATGTAAATTAAGAGTTCTCGCTGTGTTTAAAAAGGTGTTAGTCTTATATGGTGTTATTAGTGATTGTTTTTAGTGTTTGTGTTATATGGTGTCTGTAACAAATTTTTCTCGTTCCAAGTGCGAATTAAGTGAAGTGATTTAATGATCATTATAATCCAATCGTTAATGTGTTTATAAATTAATCGATACGATTAATACCCAGGTAGTACAGTGACAAAATTTATTTGTTTACATTTTCATCAGATAACAGTAGAACCTAATACACAATTGTACTGACGCAAAACAATAAGACTATATGTAGATAACATTGTATCGAATTTATTTAGAGGGATTAACACATCCCGAAGTAAGATTATATGTATTAATATTTTTATAACTAAACTCCTTTTTAGTTTGAACAAACGAACTTTTCGTTATTTAACTGAAAATTATCAAAGGTGTCTAACCTAACTTATGATATCATATTAGTGTTTTTTGAAAGAAAAAACGTTCTATTCTGTAGCTTAAAAGAAGCCACCCTTGAGGTAATTAATTAAAATAAATAATTTGTTAATAAGAAATAAGAATTTTCATTGTAGTCGAAACTGAGCTAGCCAGTAATTAAACCGGATGACTTGTGATCCGTAGATTGTTATTTTTTAATGTATTTGTTAACCTAATTCAATAGGGAATAATAAAAAATCAGTATTATACAGCAACAACATTTTGTTATTAATTATTTTAATTAATAATCAGCAATCAGTATTACAAAACACTGAAGTGCATTTAACAGTGAATAATCAAGTAAAACTTTACTTAATGAATGATCTCAATTTAAATAACTGATCAATGATAGAATCATTAAAGGTCAATACTCACAATTAATAAATCAGAAGTTTTATTTTTATGGGACATTTCTGTTGAAAAACCCCATATGGCGCCCAAGTAATATTTAAAGTGTTGTAAAAACTTTTACAGTAATAATATACTGATCAACCAAGGACTGGACAGTTTATTAATTAACTGTGAACAACTGAACATCCAGTACTTTGACACAGGTACGTGAAGTGTAATTTATATTAATAACCTTGTCTAGACAACACTCTGACTTACATAGACGACACTTTTAACAGAAGAGGATATCAACTTCAAGAGATCTACGCATCAGTTACATTCATCGACGGATCTACAAGTAAACTACAAGTAAAACTCATAATAAAATATAAACATTGATTAAACGACGACAAGTGTAAGTAAACCGATTTATCTATATTGGATTCCACAATAGGTTGAATTGAATTGGATAAATCAATAAACCAAATCATTAATAATAACAGACTTTATCAATTATTAATAATAATTACTGCAACAATAGAGACCCTGTTAAACAAACAATTAACTATTAAACAAGAAGAAATTCCACTTTTTATTGTAAATATCTTTAGTTATACCATATGGTCTTTCCATTTTATGAATCCTTTCTTCTATAGCAGATTTTTCTAAACCATTCTCTTGAATTATTTCCCCTAGATACTTAAAATTTATTGAGTATCACAAATTATTGAGATCCCCTAGATAAGTGTAGTATTTATTGATAGTAGAAATACTGTAGTTTTTATATAAGGTCAACAGATTTATTCAATTTCCTTTTTCAGGTAATGGAAACTCAGCAGGTGATATTCTTGCCTGTTTGGTGCACAGTTTGACTAAGTTAGTGGTTCTCAACCTTTTTAAGTCCAGGACCCACCTTGAATGATATTACACTTCATGGGACCCATAAGGATGGCACTGGCAGAATTACTTAGGAATTATAATAGATTATAATATATTTTTTGCTAATATCGAGTATATTAAGCCCTCTTCTACTCTTAAATAAATTATACATACTTAATTCGACCACATACTAAATGTAGTAGTTTTTGAAGACACAGTAAGTAATTTTTCGAGTCTGCCTTCATGACCCACCAAATGCCCCCTCGAGACCCAGCAATAGGTCTCGCCCCATAGGTTGAGAAATGCTGGGCTAAGTGGACAGTCTGTTAAAGCATAACTAATTTTTTATTTTCAGAGCCAAGGCGAAATCTTATTCTCATGTCTGCCATGATGAATTTTCTAATTTTCTGTGAGAATCGCATTACGGCTATAAAAGATAAATTGAACAAAGTTGAAGAAATGAAAAAAGAACGAGACAATTTGCTGACATTGCGGAATGAACTGAAAGAAGCAATCCAGAATCAGGCGATTGGCCGTGCACAGAAAGACATACAGATAAAAGAGGTAGAATAGTTATGTGTAGATTTTTCAATTTTAAAAGTATTTTTTAATAATGTGTGTATGTGCACGCACGTGGGTGTGTCTGTGTGTGTGATCACATTTTATTTTGAGGAGGCTGACAGGACAGGCCAATAGGAGTATGATCAGTTGAAGCAGTCAACTACCACTGTCGATGAGGATTCAAAAGAGCTCCCAAAGAGTGGCTGTAATCCTTCAAGGGATGTAAAGCCTTGATGGAGATGATAATTCTGTACTATTTTATCGTTTACTGAATTAAATTGTTAAAATATAACCTATATTCTCACAGAAGTGAGAAACATAAATAATTGTTTAAAATGTAAGAAATCTAATTTATTATATAATATGATATTTAGCATGTTTACATGCTGGACAAACAAAACTACATTTTTTGTTCGTTAAATCACATGTCCATTGATGGTGTGTTGCTGCAGTAGTTAGTGTCTGATTCACGTGGTATTCACTAACTTTGGGTTTGTCAGAAGGACAAATTGGGATGTAATATTAGGCAATAGTATGGTAGCTTTATCAGTGACACCCATTTAAGACACCGTCTATGCAAGATGTAACATTGACGACCACAATCTCAGAGTTCAGAAATATGCTTTTACAAACGACCTAGTTCTGAGATTTGTTTGAGCTAGTTACAGGTAATCAGAGCTTTTTCACCTGATTCGTGATCCAAGGCAGTCATTTACTTGGCTCAGGATGCAGCAGCTTACATAACATGATACTTTTAGTTAACAAAGAAATGTATTAGTTTTAACAAATGCCATTTGTCAAGTGTTATTAAAAGGTTTATGTAACTTTGGAATATGTCTGGAATAATTGTATTATTTAATGCCATTTTAAATAACGAATTTGAGATTTAAATTTTCATGAAGTAAACAAAGTAATATAAATTACGGAAACAAATAAAGTGTTTGGGAAATATTCTTCAGGTTTTAGAGAACGTAGAGATATTAACAGAGATATCAGTCAATAAAACCTTCAAGTTTTCTTCTTCCATTTCGCATGTTGGATCTCATACAGCCTATTTTATCTTTCTGCACTGCTGCACGGAATAAGTCAGTTGTATTCATGCCAAACCAGGTCCTCAGATTTCTCAGCCATGATATTCTCGGTCACCCAACTCCTCTCTTTCCGAGTACGTTTCCCTGTAGTATGGACTGCAATAAGTAAAATCTCTGTTCATTTCTCATGAGATGTCTCAGATACTGAAGCTTTCTTATCTTCACTGTGTTAATAACTTCCCTATCTTTCTTCATCTTTCTAAGAATTTCAACATTAGCATGGACAGTATTCTACGGTAAAGCCACATTTTGAAAGATTCCAATTTCTTAGTTGTCGCTTTAGTCAGAGTCCAAGATTCTACACCGTAGAAGAGGACCAAGAATACATAGCAGCGTAGAAGTCTCATCTTTGTGTTTATTGTTAAATCCTATGGACCAGGGCATAATCGAAAACATGAAACGTCATTATAGGAAAGCTTTTATTGGAAGTTTGATTTCATCTGATGATGAAATGTCTGTAAAAGAGTTTTGGAAAACGTACAACATAAAAGATGGAATTTTCAATGTTGCTGCTGCATGGGATGATCTTCAAGTGTCAAATCTTAAAAATGGGTGGAATAAACTCTGGACTGAAGCTAATGATGGCGAACCTAAGGAAACTGGGAATGTTAGTGTTGACAAAATTGTGCAACTGTGCAATAATGTACCGAATGCTGGAGACATAACGCCAGCAGAAGTAACAGAGTGGTTGGGATGTGACAAATTGGATGGAGGCTTTGACATTTTGAACGACGATGAAATTGTTTCCAGTGTGATTGACAACGAAGAAGAAGAAATTGACGAAGACGAGTGTTATATTTTGAATGAAAAAACTACGTTAAGCCATACAGAAGCAGAAACAATGTTATCAAAATGCATTGAGTGGTTTGAGGGGCAAGAAGAGGCAAACGCAATGCAGATACTTCTTCTACGTAAAGTACAGAACATTGCCGCTCAGAAAGCACGAGCCTCGAAGAAACAAAAGAAAATGACAGACTATTTTAAAATTTGAATATGTATGTACGTCTGACTAGAGCGTAAGTTCATGTAACAATATGTACAGTACATATGTTGTACTACATGTACTGTACTTAATGTAAATTGTATATTGTTTGTTTCTGTAAAATAAAATACATGTATGTACAGTGTATTTCCAGTTTGTAAACGTGCATTTTTTATCATTCATTCATATGCAATGGATGGGGGTGGGTTGTTTAAGGTTTTTCTGTTATCCGTCTATGCGATTAACCGTCACGGTCCCGGTCCCGACCCTGACGGTTAATCGAAGTTTCACTGTAGTTAGTATTCTAATTACTGTTTTACAAGTGACTTACTGCACAATAATGTGCAGAATATGTGAAGATTCCTATGTATTATATATAATGTAAATATTGTAACGCAACATAGTTGAGGTTCCCCAATGTTACATAAAAGACTGAATGAAATATGGTCAAAGACCATACCCTGACTTAAGGTTGTTCGATAGTTCATATGTTTGAGAAGGACCTCAAGTAAAAAGGAGGCAATGACTAATATTAAATGTATAAAACCCAGACTAATGAAAGATTGGATGTAAGGAAATGTTTGTTTTGTACTGTGACATGTTAAGGTCTACAGAATATTTATATTGTATGTTGAATGTGTTAAAAATGAAATGATGTTGTTTGATAATAATACTTACTCAATAATTATGTTTATATTTTATATTAGATTTGTTTTTACACAGCACAATATAGTTACCAATGTTAGGCACGGTACTAAGTTGTCAGTATTGTATACAATTGAAAGATACTGTTGTTCTAATTAATGTTTATAAACTGGATCAGGAGTGTGACCAGTGTTTCAAGTCTAACAAGTAGTTCTGACAATTATGTCATAAATTAATAAAGGGTTCCAGAACCAATTGATTAATGTAAAAACAAATAACCACCAGTAAATTAAAATTCATGTAATTAACTATGTAATCAATAATTAATTGTACAGTAGGTCAGGTAAAAAGAAAATTAAGTTAAAAACCAAATAATGTTATAATGGTTGTAAATGAATCTATAGGCCTAAATTCCACATTAGTGAAAGGAAATTAATACCTTTTTAGTAAACCCAGTCCAACGAAACTTTAGTAAAACATTTACTGTTTAATAAGGAAGGTTAGGGGAGAATTTTATGTGATTCAATATTAATCCAAGCATGGAGTATTTTATTGGAAAGGAGTAGTAATATTCTATAATGCCGGCTCAAGGATATATAGAAAACATGGTTGTTAAGGGCAACTGATTTTTAGTAACTTGTTGATTTTGAATAGATGGTACTGATTGTTACAAGCTATTAGGTTGAAATGAACCGATATATTTAAAATATATGAATAAATATAAAGAAAATATATATCCAAATTGAAAAAAAAAACATTTTGCAAAACAATTATACTGGAATGTTAATGAATAATACAAATTAAATAACCCTATAAATTATCAATGAATACAATAAAAGAGAATTGAAAACGTCTCACCTCATTCACTAAATAATTCCGCTGAATTTGGTATTAAACCATTTCATGCTATAAATTGAAGACCAATAAAGAGTTGAAGCCTGAATTAACGGAAATATTTGGAAATACAGAAGATTCGGTTGACGAAATAACCTTCATTGGCAGCAGAAGCTGAGATCCTAATTCCAATTCACTGGGACCAAGACTTGTGAAGACCGCAAAAGAAGAATAGAAGCCAGAAGATCTCATAAGGGGTTACCAGTACACACCACCATCAATTTTATTGAAAATCAGAGCTGTTTCACTGGATGAAGACGATATAAACTGGATTTTGACCGTTGTTGACAAACGTTCACCGCCTAACGAAGTTTCGTCGGTTTGGTAAAAAACAACTTATTTTCATTCCATTGTAATTTAAGTAAATAATATTATTTTGTAAATTGAACAACCTTAATTATGCGTTTTACCTGGCCTTACTAATGGTTCAAAGAACTACACGAACCCTGGTATAAGGATTATTTGTCATTATTTTCAAAGTATATATGTTTTTCTTATTAGAATTCGAATAATTAAGAATCGATACATGTTGGGATAGTCGATTGTATTGTCTTATTGTTTGTCTGAGACAACGTAACTGGTTAAATACCAGAGAAAAATAAATAAAGTACATTTGTTGTATGAGATAACGTTTTAATCATTGCAGAGAAAATACTATATGTAATTGGCGTAATAATTTATTAACAGATTGATACAAACACTCAGAATAACTAACCTATACGCACACATATTTATAATAACAGCGCTCGAAGTTTACAGCTGGTGAGACGGGAGATTGCTGAACTAACGGGTTTTGCCATACTAAATTTGAATGGAATTTTTATCGTTGAGGGACTAGGGTTGAGACAAAAACCACTTACATTCAGTAAATACTCCATATAAATTGCTCATATTAAACAACCACTGAGAATTAAATTAAGTCTACAGAATACTACCATTATAAATTCAGGAATATAATTCTAAGTTTGTGGACTTAATAATCTGTATTCTGAGGGTTTCACTGGTCACAACCGCAAGGTATATTAATTAATAACATATTAATTAAACCAGGTAACAGCATTTTAATTGTTACGAATCGCCACCTACAACGTACTACTTGGCGTTTGTTACACCGGAGTCTCTTATAACTAATTACACTCATAGACAAGATTTCGTTACAATTTGACGTCTCCAGCTGGTATCATACAATATTACATACGTCCTCACATAATTAACAAGCAGTTCGTTACTGAATTGATTACAACAGTGGGGTTTGAATAAGACGGACATTTTCGCTAGCACCGGCACATAATTAGTCTCTTTACAAATTGGCGCATAACAACGTGGAACTTATTTAAACACGTACTCGACACATCCTATATATATTACTATTTCTTTACAAATTGACGCTCGCAACGTGAGGCATCATCGTCGCATATTAACACCTAATTTTTTCTTTTATTACAAATTGGCGCTCAACGAGTGGGCTTTAGTTAAGTAAAAACTCATATTATTTGTTACTTAACTTGAGCAGGCAACCATTAGAGGCACAGGAATGCATACGAGAGCTCTGACGAAAAGAATGGAGAAGGAACAAGAGACAGAAGAAGATAGGAGGGAAGAAGAAACAGAGGCAGGTACAGATATTGAAATGGAACAACAGGCGAGCAATACAGAGGATGCCCAAGGGGACCAACCAGAAAAAGCGGAAGCCAGAAGAGAACCAGATTGGCAAGAAATTATGAGGATGATGATGGAGAAAATTGATAGCATTAAGGAAAGCAATAAACAAACAATAGATGAAAATTTTAAGAAACAGGAAGAAAACTCAGAAAAGCTAGAAAATAAAATAGACAGTATCAAAGAAGATAATAGACAAACTAATGAAAAAATAGACAGTATAAACGAAAGGTCAGAAAAGCTGGAAAATAAAATAGACAGTATTAAGGAAAGTACTAGTGAACTTTTGAGACAAACCATAAATGAAAATAATGAACAGTTGAAGGCCGATTTTAGACAAATCAATGAGAAGCTGGAAAATAAAATAGACAGTATTAATGAGAACTCAAGAAAACAAAACGAAATTCTGAGCGAAAATTTAATCAAGCAGATGAATGAAAAGTTTGACAAGAATGACGAGAATTTGAGACAGATTCAAGACGATAACAAAATAATGAACGAAAAACTTGAGGAAAACAATAAACGAATGAAAGCAGATCTTGAGAAAATCAATGAGGATAATCTTATACGAATCGATGAGAGAATTGAACATTCTAACCAGGAAATAAGGGAAAATGTTGAAAAACAGAATGAAGTATTAAGACAAGTTATCAATAAGAAAATTGAGGACACTAGTGAGGCAATCAGCCAGAAGGTAGTTAAGAACGACAGCGAAAGAAAACAGGAGATCGCGGAAACAAATAGAAAACTGAAAGCGACCGATGAAGTTATTACACGAAATAGAGCTGAACTAGAGGTCAAGCTAGGCCATATAGAAGAAGAAAACCGAATTCAAGTGGAATCAATACGAACTGATTGCGGAAACCAGCATCGAAATTTAGATACGATCATGAACGAAGTACAGGAGCAAGGACAACGTAACCAGGATAGAATCGAGAACCTACAACGATCAGTTGACAACCGATCGATCACTGTCCCATATACACAACATATAGACGACCGGGAGACCATCAACTTTAAGACATACAGGAGAAATCCAATGGAATTCTTGGAACGGGTCGGCGAACAAATTATGAGAACCGGTGAAAACAGGTGGCCAATAATTCGTCGTTATTTAGACGATCATTTTAAAGAAACTTATGATAACTGGTGGACAGCCACCAGGCACGAGATACGAAGCTACGAAGAATTTAAAATAGCTTTTAAAGCCAGATACTGGTCAGACGCCACCCAGAACGTAGTGAGGGAGAGCATCAGTTATGGAAGATATGACGCCAGCAGGGGAACAACACTTACCGCCTACTTCCTGGGAAAAGTATGTTTGGCAAGACATCTTGAACCAAAAATCCCAGAGGAAATTCTCGTCACCAGATTAGCATACCACTACGATAATGGTATATCAATAGCACGATCGGGTGGACAAATAAAAAGTATACAGGCCATGTCAACGCTATTGGAAGAGCACGAGCGTGAAGTACACTATCGAAGGAGTCGTCAGAGAAACGACCAGTACGGGAACAGGGATTTCCCAGACTATAACAATAGAAACAATAACCATAACAGTCATGAGGCGAATAACCGAACGAACTATAATGGCAGGCCTGGTAATTATGGTAATGAGGCGTACCAACGGCAAAATAACAACAACAGCCCAAGGAACAACGGAAACAATTACGGAAATAGACAGAGTATTCCGAACAACCAATATAACCGGTCGTATAACCCAAATTACCAGAATCGGAACACGAACAACCGAAATTATGATAATAGTAACCGTAACCCGAATAACCAAAACCAAAACTACAGAAGAGTTAATTATGTGGGGGCGTACGACAATTATAACGGGAGGACATACTGCCAAGGACGTCGGAGTTTTAATAGGGACACCGACTGGAACCAGTACAATAATAACGATAGAAGGGAGCCTAGAACTAATGGGGGCAGAAGTCGGAGTCAGGAGGACTACCGCCGGGTTAACTACGAAGAGGATCGTCCATTACGGGTTTCCAGACCAATGGTGAATTTTATAAGGGCCGAAGAGAATGGTCCAAGGAGTGATCCACACCAAGGGGAGAATGATAATGAGTGTTTACAACGGAGCAATAACATCGGAGAATCCAGATCCGGAAGCGAGAACCAAAGAAGGGACGATCCATCTAGGAATGTCCGAATAATTTATAATCAACAGAACCCACCAGAACGCTGGATTCCCCTAAGAGGAGATGGCCACCGACCCAGTACATCCCAGGATGTAAGACAAGAAATAAATGAAGAAGAAGACATGGCCGACAGATGGAATACATGAAGAGACTAAACCCACAAAATTCTAAAAGTATGTAAGGACAACTTACTCATGTTATTTCGAACAATACAATTTAAAATGAAGAAACTAAAAAACCCAAAATTCCAAAGGATGTAAGAACAACTTACTCATAATTATTCAGAAACAGTATGATTTAAAATAAAGAGAATAAATACCCCAAAATTCAAAAAATGAAGTAAGCTCAACTTACAAACAAGTATCTAAGAAAACAATTTATGAATTATATAAGAAAGAGAATTTTGAAGATAAAAAGAACAACCAAAGTCGAAAAATAAGTAAAAACACCTTACTATACAATTTAGAAGAAATTGCTGTAAACTGATATGAAAGAAAAAAAAAAAAAAAATTTTTACACTAATTCAACCTAATAAAAATCATCAAAACCAGAAGACGAAATGAGTTTATCTAATGTAACATAATAGTGGGAAATGTAATTTCGAATGTAAAAGAAATAATAATGATTGTGCCAGAAGAATATAGCTACATAATGTAATGTATAGTACTGACCAAAATCTCATAACCAGCTGTATTGATCACAAAGGAATATGAGCCAATGAAGACAAGAGAATGAAGAAGCCAAAATGGAACCATAAAAAGGATCACAAGAAAAGAAAAAAACTAATGGTTAAGAATTATCCGTAAACAAAACCCAATTAATAAATGTCAATAAAATAGCCAAGTATTGGAGAGAAAAAGTGTATAATAGAAGGAAGAATTAATATGAAGAAATAATATGATCTGAGTTAAAGTACAGTGAATAATCCCTAGAATATGATTATTATTTATTATTTTATTGAAGGTCACATGATGACTACCTTACGAGGTTTATTAATGAAGATTGACTGTAGAATATTCCAGCAATCATTTGACTGGGCAGAGATGATGTTCCTCTGATCCCAGAAAGTATGAAACGGACGACGGTAATTGGTTAGCCGATAGAGCACCACCGATTCGATTCCAGTTATAATGTTAGGGAGGTTTAGGAAAATTAAATATTAGAGGGAAAACTCACAAATAAATATAGAGAATTAAATAAAACCAGATCCAAAATGTATAATTAATGAAGAATGTCACAAGAATGATTATAGAAATAAGATTTAAACTTGGGAAATAATTGACTTTAAGAAGGAACGAAGAAATGATAATAAAATAACGAATAATTGGGAAATATAAAAGTACTATAAATAGGAAACCAATTGGCCAGATACAAATTAGAAGTTTATTTCTTGCTAAACTTTGTTTATACCAAAATAAACTTATTTCGAAGGGGGGGTGTTATGTAACGCAACATAGTTGAGGTTCCCCAACGTTACATAAAAGACTGAATGAAATATGGTCAAAGACCATACCCTGACTTAAGGTTGTTCGATAGTTCATATGTTTGAGAAGGACCTCAAGTAAAAAGGAGGCAATGACTAATATTAAATGTATAAAACCCAGACTAATGAAAGATTGGATGTAAGGAAATGTTTGTTTTGTACTGTGACATGTTAAGGTCTACAGAATATTTATATTGTATGTTGAATGTGTTAAAAATGAAATGATGTTGTTTGATAATAATACTTACTCAATAATTATGTTTATATTTTATATTAGATTTGTTTTTACACAGCACAATATAGTTACCAATGTTAGGCACGGTACTAAGTTGTCAGTATTGTATACAATTGAAAGATACTGTTGTTCTAATTAATGTTTATAAACTGGATCAGGAGTGTGACCAGTGTTTCAAGTCTAACAAGTAGTTCTGACAATTATGTCATAAATTAATAAAGGGTTCCAGAACCAATTGATTAATGTAAAAACAAATAACCACCAGTAAATTAAAATTCATGTAATTAACTATGTAATCAATAATTAATTGTACAGTAGGTCAGGTAAAAAGAAAATTAAGTTAAAAACCAAATAATGTTATAATGGTTGTAAATGAATCTATAGGCCTAAATTCCACATTAGTGAAAGGAAATTAATACCTTTTTAGTAAACCCAGTCCAACGAAACTTTAGTAAAACATTTACTGTTTAATAAGGAAGGTTAGGGGAGAATTTTATGTGATTCAATATTAATCCAAGGATGGAGTATTTTATTGGAAAGGAGTAGTAATATTCTATAATGCCGGCTCAAGGATATATAGAAAACATGGTTGTTAAGGGCAACTGATTTTTAGTAACTTGTTGATTTTGAATAGATGGTACTGATTGTTACAAGCTATTAGGTTGAAATGAACCGATATATTTAAAATATATGAATAAATATAAAGAAAATATATATCCAAATTGAAAAAAAAACATTTTGCAAAACAATTATACTGGAATGTTAATGAATAATACAAATTAAATAACCCTATAAATTATCAATGAATACAATAAAAGAGAATTGAAAACGTCTCACCTCATTCACTAAATAATTCCGCTGAATTTGGTATTAAACCATTTCATGCTATAAATTGAAGACCAATAAAGAGTTGAAGCCTGAATTAACGGAAATATTTGGAAATACAGAAGATTCGGTTGACGAAATAACCTTCATTGGCAGCAGAAGCTGAGATCCTAATTCCAATTCACTGGGACCAAGACTTGTGAAGACCGCAAAAGAAGAATAGAAGCCAGAAGATCTCATAAGGGGTTACCAGTACACACCACCATCAATTTTATTGAAAATCAGAGCTGTTTCACTGGATGAAGACGATATAAACTGGATTTTGACCGTTGTTGACAAACGTTCACCGCCTAACGAAGTTTCGTCGGTTTGGTAAAAAACAACTTATTTTCATTCCATTGTAATTTAAGTAAATAATATTATTTTGTAAATTGAACAACCTTAATTATGCTATGCGTTTTACCTGGCCTTACTAATGGTTCAAAGAACTACACGAACCCTGGTATAAGGATTATTTGTCATTATTTTCAAAGTATATATGTTTTTCTTATTAGAATTCGAATAATTAAGAATCGATACATGTTGGGATAGTCGATTGTATTGTCTTATTGTTTGTCTGAGACAACGTAACTGGTTAAATACCAGAGAAAAATAAATAAAGTACATTTGTTGTATGAGATAACGTTTTAATCATTGCAGAGAAAATACTATATGTAATTGGCATAATAATTTATTAACAGATTGATACAAACACTCAGAATAACTAACCTATACGCACACATATTTATAATAACAGCGCTCGAAGTTTGCAGCTGGTGAGACGGGAGATTGCTGAACTAACGGGTTTTGCCATACTAAATTTGAATGGAATTTTTATCGTTGAGGGACTAGGGTTGAGACAAAAACCACTTACATTCAGTAAATACTCCATATAAATTGCTCATATTAAACAACCACTGAGAATTAAATTAAGTCTACAGAATACTACCATTATAAATTCAGGAATATAATTCTAAGTTTGTGGACTTAATAATCTGTATTCTGAGGGTTTCACTGGTCACAACCGCAAGGTATATTAATTAATAACATATTAATTAAACCAGGTAACAGCATTTTAATTGTTACGAATCGCCACCTACAACGTACTACTTGGCGTTTGTTACACCGGAGTCTCTTATAACTAATTAAACTCATAGACAAGATTTCGTTACAATTTGACGTCTCCAGCTGGTATCATACAATATTACATACGTCCTCACATAATTAACAAGCAGTTCGTTACTGAATTGATTACAACAGTGGGGTTTGAATAAGACGGACATTTTCGCTAGCACCGGCACATAATTAGTCTCTTTACAAATTGGCGCATAACAACGTGGAACTTATTTAAACACGTACTCGACACATCCTATATATATTACTATTTCTTTACAAATTGACGCTCGCAACGTGAGGCATCATCGTCGCATATTAACACCTAATTTTTTCTTTTATTACAATATATATAAATATATATGTAAGGAAATTCAGTGTTGAGGAGTGGCACAGAAATACTGAAGAGAAGTATTTATAGAAACAGCTATTAATGTGGCACAAGAACTGTACTTCCATGTTAGACTACGTCATCATGACATTGCTAGTTTGGACGTTTGCCCGTCAGAAGTCAGTTGATAATGGTGCGATATCACATTGTATCCAGTTTATGGGTGGCTCAGAGGGAATTTTTCTCTTCTTCTCTTCAAGGGTTAGGTTATATGATGATAATTACAGGTATTGTAATTATGATATGGTACACGTTGGTTGCCATTTAATATATTGATAATTTTAATTCTTTGTTGTTTACAATAAATGGGTATAATTAAATTTTGTTTCTTACTCCAATTATCTATGCCCCGCGTGTTGGGATACCATTTAATATACGACAGCATTATTAATATGTCATGCCACACGTTGGAAGCATCATTTAATATAGTGAAAATTATGCTAAATATGAGTTGGATTAATTAGTTAAATTAGTTATCAAATTTTTTAATACTCATTAGCATAATTGACATAGACTCACTAATATTCAAGTGTATTCAATCAATACGTTTAAAATTTATTCAATTAGGATAGTTTCATTAATTTGCAGATTCTAACATTGGGGTTTTCAGTAATAACGAACGCATTATTGAATTTGCTTAAATGGTAATTTATTATACATTTAGATAATTGTATTCAGTAACATATATAAATTCCTAGCACCTGTAAAATACATCCAAAAAAAACGTAAAACGTATACATATCATAAAATGAGTTCCATCTTATTTAATAGCTGAAAAGACATACAAACATACATAAAATGTCACATACAACAAAATCAAATAATAATTAATTTATTTAATGCGTTCATTACACTCCAGATGGTTTAGCTTTAATTAATCATTATAATACTTTGAATTTAATCTTTTTAACAAAATTTACTATAATTTCCCAGGGTATAGATCCTTTGAAAGAGTTAGGTCAGTAGTTATAATTATACTAATAGAATCATAAAGTTTTACTTGGAATTTGATTATCCATTATAGTCCAACGGCGCTAATCCTCCTTGTGGTGGTGAATTCTGATGAAGGCATTCCGTTGAATAATGTTGAAATCACTTTCACTGGTCACTCACTTGTGCACTCGCGTTGTCTACAGAATAGTGTGGGTGTGATATGATTATTAAAGACAATTTGTACAGTTCAGTTCATTCTCGAATGCAACCATTATTAGTTAGTTGTTTGTTCTTTGTGATCGTAAAGTAACTGTTTATTCGTACTAATGTTTGGTTTGTTATATCGTATCAAATGTTCCAATGTTCATTTCCATTTAACGTGATTCTTTTATGTGTGCAATACTATGTAATAGTGTACGGTTGCATAATAGTTCTTTTAAATTGTTGTGATAATTCATTCAAGATTATTGAAGACTGTTAACACTGTAACATGACCAAGTGTTACATAACCTAGACATATACCCATAGAATTAATAAATACATGACGGTAATGTAAGTAGATAATATAATGATGAAAGTAGCGAAGAAGAGAAGGACCATCGAAGAAGCAAGAAGAAGAAGTGCCACAAGAAGCAGTAAACAAAACACTGCTTGACACTACAACCAATACTATAACTGACACAACCGAATGGACAAATTAAATTCACTTTAAGCTGTCAAGCGAGTCAGTGAATAACTTGAATGTAATTTCACATGTTAATAAAAATAATTAAGTAACGACTCGAATAATATAATATCAGCAACAGTATTTGGGCTGAGAATAAATCAACAATGACTAATAACTATTAATGCCTATAACTAAGATTAGCTATGGCCACAATATAAGATTGAAACTGTATTACAATCTCAAGTGTAATCATAAGAAGTAAAAATAATTGTAAGAGGGAACCTTATATAAATAAGTTACCTCACCAATGTACCACATGTACCTAATGAACATTATTAAGGCATAAACCCGATGTAAAAGGTATGCCTAGGCAACGCCTAAAACGAACAATTGTCAGTAAGGTGATAAGTAGAAAGGTCTACTAGTATAAATAACATACACTGAACAATTATTATACCAAGTGTAGCAATAAGCATTGTAAATGTATTATACAAGTAATAACTCAATCATTAATGAGTAGCATAGAGCTAAGTAGTGTAAACAAAATGTCATTAGGAAGTAAGGATAGTTCATAGCAGTGTATTACATCAGTAAGTTAAGATTTAATAATTATATTCACTAAATAAGTATAAAGACGGATATGTTAGTGTTCCAACACAGACGTTTAAGTGAAAACGCGATGTGCAACACAAATAATGTATTGATAAGAAGAATCATAGCCGGCGTCGCTAGCAGACGACAGCGCTAAACCATATACCTGAACATTATTTATTAAAAAATGTCAGTGAAAGTGTAAATAAACCAGTGTCAACTATATCAAATTGAAGAGTAAAAAATATCCTTTAATTTGATAGCGATACAACCACGATCGCAACTATAATAAGTGCGTGACATGCGTTAGCATCATTTGTAAATAGAGAGTAAGAAATTCGGTTGTCAGTAACAACAACAACGTTAACTGTCAATCATTTTAGCAAAAAGACGGTTAGTGACAGTTGGAAAAAAAATGCGTCATTTTCGTAACGTCTGGTTAAGCCAATCAGAAAATAGCTTACTAAATAAAACAATCGCCTAAGCCTTATCAAAACAGGGGGTATATAACGGAATGCAGGTAATTTCCGTTAGACACTTTTGACAATCATCGAGAGCGAAAGGTGTCGCTCGTCATATCAAAATTTGTTAACTTACATATAAATGTAATAATAATAAAGTAATAAAGTCAAAATTTATGTAATTTGCATAATTTATCCTGTCACCGGAATCACACTTGTTTAGCTCAGTTAAACTCATTAGGCTTTGGGTCCAGAATGTCGTTAAGTAGACAGAGGCAGTGGTTACAGGGTATTGAAATAATGAGGTACACACATTAATATAACGAACTTGATTGTATTTATCAAAATGTGTTGTATCTTAATACACATATGTATTTTGGTAATTGTAAAATTTCAAAATGGCGGCGATCTCATCTCGCCTTGCCTTCGGTTCAAGGTTACGTACATAGATTCATTATTTGGTTACCATTTTTTCTTTCAATTTCATTACTGCTAGCCTTGATGAACTTTATTGTTTTCTTTATATTTTAATGATACTCACAATTCGTTAACTTCACAAACCAACGCCTCATGTTATATTGAAGTTGATCAACTTAATCACACACTCTATCTCTCTCACTCTCTCTGAAAATTTACACATGTGTATTTAAAGTATGGCTTGAGCTCATTTAAAATGTAATTTAGAATTTATAAAATAATTTGACTAGGGACTTTCCTGTGACTGAAGCGGCGTAGATTCCTCTTCATGGCGATTAGGCAGGTGGTCGGCCGAAATTCGTGTTGTTGTGCCCACTGATTTTAATTGAAATTCATTTTTAAAACTGTTCACTGACTCGAGTATAGTTGCTGTTAAACTTTTGTAAAGAGCTATTGCATGTTGTTAAGTAAATATTACATAATTGGCAAAATTTTGCCCACTGCACTGTGGCGAGCGTATAGGCTCGGTGGCTGCTGTTGTTGAACTGGGCGGAAGCCGGCACAATTAGTATGCAAATTTGTTGCGCCTGACGTCATTGTCTATTGTTCTTTTCGCTTCCGTCTGGTTAATACGTAATGGTTTTTTAACTCGTCATTGTTTTGGTGACGATTTATTATCGTGGACCAATAGAAAGTCAGTATTGTCAGTTTTTAGCGCCTAACACTGCCATTATCGTTGTTTCAATTTGCTCGTACGCCTCTGACCTTGGATCGGCTCTCCACCGGTGAATTTACATATTATTTGGGACTTGGGTCAAAACTAACCTTGTCTGATTTAACTTGATGATTACAATAAAATTCACAATAAAAGTACCCTTACATCCCATTATTCCGATACAGACAATTTTGTACTGTTACAAAACCCCCTCAATGAAAGGTTTTGTGTCGAGACACAAAAACTTTCATTGACTCATTCACACTTTTCTAAAAGGATCAGTTCAGATATGTTCCACAACCCCCTGTAGTGTTAATAAAAAGAAAATCTCAATCACTTACCCTTGGTTCCATAGTGTCGATCGTACCCGTCTGAGCTTACTGGACTTCTCCTGAGAGATCCCTACACCATAAGGCCATGAGGCACTGTACGCCCCTGTTCTGACGCTCCGGTCAGCGCAGGACCGCGGTCACAACACCATAACAACTCTGAAACATTCAATACAAAATTTTAAAACAGTGGCCTTATTCATTTACATATCCGCAACTGATATGTTTCCTCTTAGATGCATTGGTTTGTGATTTGAGGCATTGGTTTCATTTATTTATAAACTACCAAATAACTCAAAATTATAACAAGATTTAAGACAGATCATCCTTCTCCCTTTCGACACTCCTATATATTCTTATCAAGTTCTCTGACTTTAGTCAACATCAAATTACCTCTCTCATCATGAAATTTATATTCTTATACTAACACAAACAACTTTTAACTTTCAAACAACAACTATTATTTTCATTCATTTATTTCAATAACTTCATTATATTTATCTATCATGGCAGTACTTCAATACTATCTAAATTTCTTTGTTAATTTCTTTACTTTAATTTCACCCCTTTTCCACAGAATCTTTTTTTTTTTTTTCCAGAGACTTGTTACTCTAACACAAAATTTAATGTTATCATGGTCACTACCCTTACAGTAGCCTCCTAACCACACACTCTATCATCAACATAATAAAACACAATAAAACATCGTACAATAAACATTAAACACTAACATTGAACAATTCACATTACTTAATTCATATTTACATAACTTGTAGCAAAACTTTAATAAGACATTACTATCAACAATTCTCTATTAACTTTTATTCATTTAACATTCATTTAGATTCTGTACAACAACAAAATTTCAAATATACCATTACCTTTCTACTATGAATTTTCCCTTTTCTAACCTTTTTATCCTTACTAGTTTGGGTGACTCTCAATTACTCACTATTTTCTCTATCTTATTTTGGTATTCGTCAATCTAACCTTACTCACCTCCTTTTTTCTACTAACAACCGCTTCTAACCATTAATACATTATGACACCAATATCTCAATAATAACCCCCTTCACAAATCCCATTTAAAACCTCTGGCACCGCTCATTTTTGTACTAGTATGTGTGTATTCCCTCTAACCAACTCATTCCCTTATCGGTTCCTGACCCTTTCAGATAACCCTTTCCGGCACACAACGATCCCTTCCTGTCTCAACATCTCTCGTTGGACTCCTACACCAATACCCTTATTACAAAATATCACCAACAACAACAAATATAATTACCATTCACATTACTCAACTCTACATATAATCGCTAACCTACTGTGTCCCTAAAATATCTAACACCTCTTTATATACTATCAACATCTCAACACTTTATTTTCCCTAACTCCCAATAACTCTATTTATCACTATCCCCAAACTCTTTATAACATTTCAACATTAATATACCATTAGAAATTCATCACTTATCTGCTAACAACACCTTTCATATCCAAATACATTACCTGCTTAATCATTTATTAACCCTTTAGAATCTAAATCTCATAATATCATTTAAACTTTCTTCAGTTATTTAAAATCGTACAATACATGCTTACATAAAAAAAAATACATAAAGTACACAACAGCAAAAATACACAAATACATAGACATCAATACACAAAAATATACAATTCACATAATCATGACATCATTTACCATAATCAGTCCTAATCAGTCCATTTTTAAAAACACTGTCCACACAATTAAATGTTCATAACACAATAGAAGGTCTACCCTCCATCGTTAAACAATAGTCTTATCTTTGGTCTGTACAATTTATTTTTTATTAAATACATTATATTAACATCATTAATATAATACACATTTAAATTCTTATATTTTATAAAACCGTCATCATTGATAGGGTTATTACCTATCAATTCATCATATAACCTGTCACGATTGGTTATTTTCCTGTCACCTCCAGTATAATCAGTCACCACTAGGTACGTTATAAAGTCATTATTTTCATTATCATCTTCTCCTACTGCTATATCAGCTTCAACCCAAGGTAAGTACTTATTATATTTATTATATATCATCTCTACTCCTAACCTTCCCATAAACTCTTCATAATCTCTGCTTATCTTAAAAATTTCTACCTCCCTCTTTCTCTCACAATATCTCTCACTTTCAAAACATCTCTCTCTTTTAAAATATCTCTCATAATAACTCTCCCGACAACACTTCTCTCTCTCAATATATCTCTCTTTACACCCTCTCTTTAAACCTTCAAAACACACTATCATTCCCTTATTATTATATTCTATTCCCCATAAAATTTCATTTATACTACCAACCTCCACACTATTATCACCTATTACTATATTTTCATCTATTTTATCGTAATTTTCTACCCCACTTACCTTGTCTTCTTCGTTCACTCCAACTTTGTTTAATTCTAATTTCTTCTTTTCTAATTCTATTTTTTCTAACTTTGTACCTATTTCACTTAATCTTTTGTCAAAATTGCAACCTTGTTTTTTAATTTCTTTTTTGATGTCATTGAACTGTTCATCAAATTGGTTTAATTTTTCGTTAAAATTGTCTAATTTAGTATCAAATTTGATGCTCTGCTCATTGAAAAGCAGTTTCATCATTCTTATTATGTCATTTTTCTCAACTCTTTTTGTTGGGGCTGGTGTTGAACAAATACTATCACCCATCATTTCTGATTCTGTTGTACTCGTCTCATTACTGTTTGCCATTTCTTTTTATTATATTAACAATACTAAATTTGTTTTAGTTGTTGTGTTATACTCTACTCGTACTATACATAACCTATACAGGTAACCTCTATTTTTTCTCGTACGTTTCATTACCCGTTTAACCTCTGCTTGTCTGCTTATTTATATATTTTTATTTATATATAAAGTCCAAGTTCGGGCTGCCATCTGTTAACTTACACATAATGTCCCTGTTCGGGCGCCATCTGTTAACTTACATATAAATGTAATAATAATAAAGTAATAAAGTCAAAATTTATGTAATTTGCATAATTTATCCTGTCACCGGAATCACACTTGTTTAGCTCAGTTAAACTCATTAGGCTTTGGGTCCAGAATGTCGTTAAGTAGACAGAGGCAGTGGTTACAGGGTATTGAAATAATGAGGTACACACATTAATATAACGAACTTGATTGTATTTATCAAAATGTGTTGTATCTTAATACACATATGTATTTTGGTAATTGTAAAATTTCAAAATGGCGGCGATCTCATCTCGCCTTGCCTTCGGTTCAAGGTTACGTACATAGATTCATTATTTGGTTACCATTTTTTCTTTCAATTTCATTACTGCTAGCCTTGATGAACTTTATTGTTTTCTTTATATTTTAATGATACTCACAATTCGTTAACTTCACAAACCAACGCCTCATGTTATATTGAAGTTGATCAACTTAATCACACACTCTATCTCTCTCACTCTCTCTGAAAATTTACACATGTGTATTTAAAGTATGGCTTGAGCTCATTTAAAATGTAATTTAGAATTTATAAAATAATTTGGCTAGGGACTTTCCTGTGACTGAAGCGGCGTAGATTCCTCTTCATGGCGATTAGGCAGGTGGTCGGCCGAAATTCGTGTTGTTGTGCCCACTGATTTTAATTGAAATTCATTTTTAAAACTGTTCACTGACTCGAGTATAGTTGCTGTTAAACTTTTGTAAAGAGCTATTGCATGTTGTTAAGTAAATATTACATAATTGGCAAAATTTTGCCCACTGCACTGTGGCGAGCGTATAGGCTCGGTGGCTGCTGTTGTTGAACTGGGCGGAAGCCGGCACAATTAGTATGCAAATTTGTTGCGCCTGACGTCATTGTCTATTGTTCTTTTCGCTTCCGTCTGGTTAATACGTAATGGTTTTTTAACTCATCATTGTTTTGGTGACGATTTATTATCGTGGACCAATAGAAAGTCAGTATTGTCAGTTTTTAGCGCCTAACACTGCCATTATCGTTGTTTCAATTTGCTCGTACGCCTCTGACCTTGGATCGGCTCTCCACCGGTGAATTTACATATTATTTGGGACTTGGGTCAAAACTAACCTTGTCTGATTTAACTTGATGATTACAATAAAATTCACAATAAAAGTACCCTTACATCCCATTATTCCGATACAGACAATTTTGTACTGTTACAAATTTTATTAACTTATAGCTTCATGTAATAGTGCGTCCATTGAATCATTTCGGCAACAACAAGTAACTACAATACAGTCTACCTAGAATCAGTGCATCGATGTGAAGTATTTATTTTATTTAGTGCGGGATATATCGAACAGGAGAAAATAATTAAATAGTATTAGAAAAGGTCCATTTTAGTCAGAAGCGGACAAATATTCTCTGTTCAAGTGCGTGTGTAGTGTAAAGCCAGGGTCATTACAATCTGACCACTGGAGTGTTGAATTAAATTTTAATCGAAAAGATTAAAATAAAGAGGTAACATCGTGACAATTTATTCCATTACTCTGAGTGCACTAACATATATATTTTGTAAACAAAATTTGTACTGACGCATAACACCAAAACATTTTCTGTGTTACACAATGACTGAATTTATTTAGTGGATTTGTCGATCCTGTTTAAGAATGATGTTAGTCTTAAGTGGTCTCACTATATAACTTTTGTGAATAATTAAGCAAGCGTGACGAACGCCTAACCTATAAATAGGTTTGATTTTTTGTTAGTAAACAACAAGGCCTTACTAGTCAATATTGTTTTATGAAATAATTAATTTCTGTGTAGGCATGAGCATTCTTTCTTGTGTTTCAAAGAACTTACACCCGAGATATAAATAAAATTAATGTTTAAAGTAAAGTTTATCTGGACATAACCAGAAAAGTTGTTTATGCTCTGAGCTAGTGAACGAACCAATTTCAATTGTATATCAATGTATTTTCTTAATTATGTTTGTTTGAATTCATCATCAAGGGTACAAATAAAACCCAGTTATTAGCAGCATAACTTTGACTTAATTTATTTCGAAAAATAAATAGAGAATTAATTCAAAATAATCAAAGTAACTTTTAGTAGAGATCATACGTTGTTGAATTTGAATTGCCATAAGGGCAATAAACACAATTTCAGTTTTTAAAGAAGAGAATTAATAATTATTTGATTCTATTAATGGGTGTTACACGGGATTTTCCCGAAATAAACCTGTGTGGCGCCCATTATTAAACAAGGTAACCTAACCTTGTAAGTAAAGCAAGCTGGTTTTGTAAACCGTCTTGGCAGCTTATTAATTTGTTAAAAAAGTGAACTTCCGAACTTCCAGAATCACGACCAGGTACGTGGAAGTGTATTTCATTAATTTTATTGCCCAGACGCGACTTGACTTTATGTACTTAGACGACTGTCAACCTGGAGGAGGAGTTTCGCTGCCAGAATCAACGCGACGGCTACCTTCATCAAGCGACCAGCTAGTACGCTTTATTTATTGAATTAAGCAACGTTATAGTTCAAACAACATTACTGCAAATTTATTTTTATTTTTATTTAAAGGAGTTCTTTTAAGACAATTATAATTTTTTCGATCCATCATAACTTGTAACTTTCATTTTCAACTGTAAACACACTTTTAACTTCAAATACTACAATATTAAACACATTATATAAACCTTTAAATTGGAGAGAATCTAGTTTACTTACAACACATTAATAAGTCTATTCACACATATCGTATAGTGGTGTTTGTTATATCGTTTTCACTATGACTCGAGACAGTTTTTAATTTTACTAAGTTCAATAAAGTTCAGTAGATAACTTTACTAAGTCCGATAGAGTTCTCCATACCGCGCACTGTAATATTGTTTAAACTAGTAGTTTAAAATTTATAATAAGACTGAGTCTGCACTAAGCAAAATATACATTCGTAAAATTATAAGACTGCCCAAAATAATAATACTGAAAGATTGACTGACTGACTCTTGTCCCGTGGTGGACAATCAGTTTTATTAACTTCTCCCTACTAAAATTTGGTCTAAAGCCTGTCCACGCCTTTGGTAACACATGATAGGCCAAACAACTACCCTCTCTCGAAAATCTTGTCCCACTATTTTGAAGTCCTCTAGTTTCTACCCTCTGATTTGCTCTTCGTCTGGTTACCATGGAAACTTGCCTCTCCTTCGGTCTCTTCGTAAAATGCTTTACTCTGATAGGTGGTTGGACATACCTTAGAACCTCCTGTCCGGACGTTGCTCTCATTCGAAGAAATTCAGGTCGTAAAGCGCCTGTCAATCAATGTATTGTCTTGAGCCTTAAGCAAGGGTGTCCTAACACCCTCATCTGTCGCCTCGTACATCCTAGAGTATTGTTCTTACTTGTAACCCCTTTTTCTGGCTATTAATAATTTTCTGTCAATTGTCAGTTGGTGCAGCCACCTCGCTTTCTCGTCGTAAATTTCAGCACGTCACGTAAACGTTACTTCCCGCTGTGCAACATCGTCGATTCTATTCACTGGTTATTTCTCATATTGTTTCTGTAGAGTGCATCACTCCCCAATCCTTTGTGACCTCTTCTCGTTTTTGCCATAATCTCACATCCTGGCTGAACCCCCAAGCGGATCCTTGCTTTAGTTCTACGTAATCGTGTGAGTGAACCCTCGTACATTGTTCGGTTTGTTGTGGTGTCATAATTTTCAGTCGAGTTTCTCCTGTCAACTCAAATCTTCATCCCTTTTGTTGCGTCGAGCTGAACACACCTCTATTGTCTAATATTGGCATTGGGTTGTCGTCTTTCCAATTAACTTTATTTATTGCCCTTACTCGGAGTCGTTGACACAGCTGCGTGTGAACAAACTGGTCGAGAAGGAAAATTTAAAATTTTAGAATTTTTCGATCGCTATAGCGTCCCCAATTTGGATTTAATGACGTGACCTCAGAGAACTTATGGAATCCAAATTCTGCGCCCTGTGTTTCACTGTGTCCATCTTCGTTTGTGAGGAGTATAGCATGATGACCTACTCTCCGTGGTGTGTATTGCATTTGGTATACCCCCCGTTTGGTTTAGATTAAGTATTTTAATTTATTGCTATCCATCTGGATTGTTTGAACGTATCTAACATTAACGCATGTGTGTGTTAATTACGTAAATGTGTTTTATATCTTATTATAAACAAGTGATAGACATTCAATAAATGTTTTCATCTAATTACTAAACAATTTGTTATTACCTCCTAAAGAATACATATGTAATGTAACAATAAATGAGTTAACATTAAATTCAATTATTTGAATATTACGCTCAACGTATAATGATAAAGAAAATCCTTTACTAAGGAATCTTATGTGATCTAAGTGTTCCTCTAGTTACATTTGTTACAAAAAATACATTTATAATTTGGTTAGTAACCATCATAATTGTTGCGTGATTATCATTAATTCATAATTCATAATGTCGTTGACACAGCTGCGTGTGAACAAACTGGTCGAGAAGGAAAATTTAAAATTTTAAAATTTTTCGATCGCTATACTATATAAACCTGTTCTGGCACCCATATTATCCTCGGATGACCCACGCCTCTTCTACCAATGGCTTTATAGTTCAGTGCTGATTTCGGTAATCGAATCTCTGTCATCCTTTGAAGATGATACCACCACTGTCTCCTGTAAGATGAAATTATTTCATTTATGTCCTTTACTTCGAGTTCTGCTTTGGTATCTTTATTGCTTATTCTATCTTGGAATGATGTATAATTTAAAGTATTTCGAAGAAACTGCATTTCAGCACTCTGAATCTTGCCGCTTTCCTTTTTTGTCATAACCCACGCCTCACTCGCATATATCAATGTGGGTATTGCGATTGTCTTATAAAATTTAAAGCAAAAGCGTGTACTTCATTTTAAATTTTCCGTGTGTTAGAACTTTACCTCTGCCTTTAAATACTATCGTTTCTTATGGCAAACTGTACATTACTGTACACAGTTTTTTAATTAACGTTGTGAATTTCTAACATCGTGGTATTTCCCATCATTAAGTCATAACGTAACTGTACTTGGAAAAGAATTACCTACCAATACTATTGTATACAGCCCAGTTGTACGCCGGCTACTAATGTATATATACAATGATCAGTGACACTAAGTCGAAGGTCAACAACAGTGCAAGAAATCGGGGAAACCCAAGAGCGGAGTTACAATCTACACATCTCGGTTTTAAGGAATTTATTAAAATTTGTGTATTGTCTACGTCTGCAGACGATGAAAATAGTTTTGAGACTATGTAATAGCCTAAAGCGCGCGTCGTGAAAGTTTAACAATAAGAGGACATTGATTACATAAGCCAATGTAATGCGCGTACGATCTTAATTATCGGCAGAAATCCAAATCAAGTGAAATAATGACAGGTTTGTTGACCTTAAACCAGCTTATGTCCAGTTCAGGAGTGTTTTTGTGTCACAAATGCGATATTCAGTCGATGTGGGTATTGCAGTTTCTTATGAAATTTAATCCTTGTGCCGTGTCTTGTTTTATTTCTCAGATAAAACAAGGGGATTTTTTAAAGTGGTAAATTAATACATCTCAGGAAGTATTAATTTTGAAGGCTAGTTATAGATTTTACTTATGAAGTGGTGATTACCTGGCTCAAGTGTTGAAAGATTACCTTGGCACTATAGTACCATCTACACCGATCACACACTAATAATTTTTAATATTTCAGTTACTGAGGATGGTAGAACAAATACTACCATTGTAACGTTACATAACCCCTGACCAAATATGTGAAATAAATAAAGGAGTATTAATATCACCACCAGAGTAAAAAACCAGTAATCACCCATTTTTAAAAGTCAGAAATGGGGATTATGTATCAAACTATGAGAACCTTTGTACTCTTAAAAACACTGTAACCATTGAAAACAATACTAAGTGTAATCATAAAAGTGCAGTGTACAAAGTGAAACATAGTATGGTAGGTGAAAGTGTCAAACATTTAAAAAGAGCATCTCACAAATTTGTGCTGAAGATGAAAAAAGCAGTATTATAGCAATAGACTATGATACTATTGACAAGTTGTTGTAGTTTTGTATTGTGTAGGCCACAAAGGCATTATAACTAGAATTAATATTTTTGTTTACTATAATTATTTTGTTTAGATGTAAAATAATCCGGGGTTATATTAAACTGATAAAGGCCAATTAAAACAATACTAAAAAGATGGAAGGGAAAATAAAGTAGTATAGAGTAAGAATACCTGGACCACAGTATAAGTAATAAATAAACTCAATTAAAAAATCATTAAATTATAAAATGCCTACAGCCAAGCTTAAATAAATCCATGAAGGAAAATCTTATATAAATTAAAATTAATAATAACTAAGATTTGTAAAGGAGTATTTTTAAAGGCAAGAAAAGAAATAATAATATTATATACTAGCCTATTTACATAAAACGGTAACTAGATTAGCCAATAAGAAACCATTAACTTCTTGGTTACTAGGAGTAACGAGCTAACAAGAAATTGATTGATTGTTAAATGGTATTCAATATGAAAGGATGAAAAGTGTAATGTCCTATAAAATTTTATAAATTTAAAAGAGTATTCGGAATAAACCACTCCTAAATTAAGAAAACGAGTCAGCACTAGACACTACATCAGAGATGTCCATTGGAATAAACTAATTCACACCAGAAAATCGATGAACAACCAAATAAATCCTGCTAACCACCTCAATCCAGACGTCATCATTGAAAACCATTGGGTGAGATCACTTCCTTTTAAAATTTAACTAAATTACACCTCAACTATAAATCTAGAACACTAGAAACAGCACCATCTCTTTAAACCATCTGAAAACAAGGTGAACATAAACTTTATTTTCATTAACCAAAAAACAGTAAAATGTGGGTTTGCTAATAACGTTCCGGCAGCCATTACTCTTAGTGTTTGTCTTTCAGTGAAGAAACGTAGTCTGCACCCTAGCGGTAAAAAAATCAACTGAATGATACAGATTATACAAATTTTAAAATAATTTATGTAAAGTTTGATACAGACCCATATGCATTTCTGACTTCCTCAAAGTTCAAAGAACCTTAAATAACCCTGGGAAATTAATTAATTATTTCTTTTTCTTTATTAAAACTGTACAGTAATAAAAGACATTTGTTATGTGTTATATGTTAGTAACCTTAAGATCGAAGTAACGCTGTAATTTGTGAAGTAATCGATTGTCAGTTCATGTTTTGGGAGACCATAGTGCCCCATAAATATTAAATAAATTCAAGGAATGCCTTGCGTTTAAATAATTAAATGTGTATTATTTCTAGTAGATGGTAGTTGATTACAGGTAATAAGAAAATCGAGAAGAGAAAGGGAATCAGTCCGGTCATCAAGAAATTATTACGTACTACAAAAGTAATTTAACCTCAAATGGGTTAAATTCGGGTTCCATTGTCGGTAAGGATCGCTTTTGGTGACCCACCAAAATTCCACACAGTATTGTCTCACTCTTCTCAATGTTGTAGCGGTCGCCGCCCTTCGGTGTGTAAACAATCTTACATATTTCGTAAAATTGTCGACGATCACAAACAGGTATTTAACTCCGGCCGTTGACGCGGGCAGGGGCCCAAAGTAGTCTGCACTAATAAGCTCTCCCCTCCCTAACGGTACAACTGCTTTTGTTCCACCGAATAAAGCTCTGTTACCGGTATCTTTGGCATTTTTGGCATACATCACATGTTTTTATATGAATTTTCACTTTTTTTAACATCTTGTCAAACGTGAAATGTTCTTGTAACATTTTCATGCATTTTTTTGATCCCAAGTGTCCGTACATTTTGTGTATTTCGGCAATTAATTTACCGGATACATTATCAGGTACATACAACTTCCACTCATTCTTGCGTCGTCTATACAATTTACCATTAACATATTTATAAAATTCACTTAATTCCTTACCTAAGCTTCCTTCATTTACTTTATTAATTATAGACTTAAGTTTAATATCATCGAGTTGGTACTTTCCGATATCTTTGATGATTCTGCTCACTTCCTTGTCCATTTTAATCATTATATGGTTGATCAAGTATTCGTATACATCATCGTTGACCTCTTCTGGTGTGGCGTCTGCTGGATTCCTACTTAAAATGTCGGCGACAACATTGTCCTTGCCCTTGCAATGTACAATGTCAAATTTATATTCTTGGATGCTTAAGATCCATCGTGTTATACGTGAATTGTTTAAGTGACATTTGTGCATGAAGGTCAACGCCTTGTTGTCAGTAATAACGGTCAAAGGTTGGCCTAAAATATAGATGCGAAATTTTTCTAAACATCGTACGATACTTAGTAGTTCTTTTACCGTTGAATAGTAGTTCTTTTCAACGCCTTTGAACGTTTTACTCGTAAATGCAATAACGCCGATTTTCCCTTCTTCATCCAATTGGTACAACTGACCACCGTATGCGAAATTACTGGCATTGCATTGCATATAATACCTTTGATAGACTCGAGGAAATTTTAAAATTACAGTTTCAATAAACAACTCCTTGACTTGTCGGAAACAATTATTCAGCTCCGGTGTCCAAGTGAATTTACGTCCTTTTTTTAGTAACCCAAGTAGTGGTTGAGTTGTTTCAGCATATTTATCCGTGAAACGGTTATAAAATAAAAGTTGGTGAGCCCCAAGAAACCCTTTAGTTGTTTTTGATTTTTAGGAGTACAAAACCTCATAATAGCATCGATCTTATCCTCTGTCGCCTGGATTCCCTGTGTTGTCAGGCGGTATCCTAGGTAAGAGATTTCTTGTCTGAAGAATTGCGATTTTTCTAGATTTATAGTTAAGTTTGCCTTTCTCAAATTGTTCAATAATAACTCTAAGTGTGATAAGTGCGTTTCTAAACTGTTAGAATAACATAGACAGTCATCTACATAAATTATAGTATTTTTCTTGACCTCTTCTTTCAATACCATGTCTAATCCTCTCGTTCGTGCCGCAGAACTGGTATTCAACCCAAATGGCGTGACTGTAAAGCGGTAGCACTTGCCCTCATACATAAAGGCTGTGAAATTTCGACATTCTGGCTTTAATGGTACCTGCCAGAAGCTACTGGACAGATCGACTGTGGACAAGTATTTCATCTCGCTGCATCTTGGTAATATATCATTTATCGGAGAAACTCCCTCGTAGTCCGGTATAGTCACATTGTTTACTTTCCTCGCATCCAGACACAATCAGAGCCTTCCATCTTCCTTTATTACCGTTACAAGCGTGTTAACTTATGGGCTGTTGCAACGTTCAATCACCCCATATCGTAACATACGGCTTATTTCTTCATCTACTTTCCCCTTGTATGCAAGTGGCACTGGCCATCCTCTCTGGAAGTACGGTGTCCTGTCTGTTACTTGGAATTCATGTGCGTATCCGTCGATTCTTCCTGGGCACTCCCAGAATAAACTCTTGTTCCTTACTAAAATCTCCTTTAATCGCATCAATATATTTCCATCTCCACAGTCAATGCTTTCCACCTTTTCGTCGATACTCCGCTTAATTTCTTCATCCTCTTCTCTGCCCATCACTGCCATATGCATGATTGGTATTGCATACTCTGCTTCGTCAGCCTTTCCTTTCAGTTCGATGATTCTTCTTCCTATATCAATACGGCATCCTGTTTCCTGTAGAAAACTTATCCCTAAAATACATGGCTTAATGAGATCCGGTATAATTAAAAACACACATTCACTCCCAACCCCATCTATATCTATATCGAATAATATTTGTTTCCTAATTAATTTTGACTTGTTTCCTACTGCGCTGATTACTAGTGTTAGTCATGGATGAAATTTCGTAAGGTTCTATGCTCTTCTTATTTTGACTAAACCAAGATTCTGACAAACCATTGATTATACTCCTGGTGTCAATTAGTGCCAGTACTGTAATACCATTATTAAATTTTACAATTATTTCAGGACATTTTAACACATGCTGAACTATTTCCTCTTCGTCATCGTATAGTAGGTCACTTCTTAAATCAGGTAGAATAATATTTACATTATTAGTCATGCCGTTGTCCGATATTACGACTATCTCACTCACTAGGTCGGGGAATTTTTTTTTTCTTCTCTACGTCCCATTTGTGGTTCGTCGACCGATGTGGACGCACCCTTATTAGTGAACCTAATGGTGTTTACTGGCTGTCTTCCCTCGTTTCGGTTGTATTGTGTTCGGGGGTCGCTTTCTCACCCCAAACTCGTTTTGGTATACCGTTGCTTTTGTTCGGATAACTTTCACTCTCGCCTGTTGCTTCGTACGGTGATTCTCTGTTGTTATGTGGTTGAATCTGCGTGTATTCAATAATTAATGATTCAAAATTAGGAATTTTGGTGATTCCTCTCGTAATAACCGCCAGTTGAATATCTCTACCGAAATGGCTTGCTATCTTTTTAATTAGTTGGCGGTCCGTTAATGTGGGCGCCAACTGCCTGCTTTCTAATAGAATGCGTTCAATGTATTGTATAGCGCTAATCTGGCTGAGCCAATGGAATCTTCCATATTCGAGGTGGTCCCGAATGTTGTCCTGACGTTCCTGCCCCCAGTATTTTTGTGCGAAAGCTTCTTTGAATTCATCAAAAGTAGATATTTGGTTTCTGATGACCCCCCACCAAATACCGGCGTCCATTTGCCAGATGCCTACCAATCCATTTAATATTGTCAGTGGGGTAGTACATCTCTTGTAGTTCTGACAATTTTTTCAGGAATTCCATGGGATACTTGTCTGTCCCATTATACTTAAGGTCGTTGTGGTTCGGCCCATTGATTCTACTTACCGTTCCACACTCACCTTCAATTAATTGTCTTTGAAGTCACTCCTGAGTTTCTTTCATCTTCGCTAGGTGGCACCTTAATTCTTCTATACGTGTCGTTTTTTCTTTGGGTGTTTCGTCTAACTTCTGTTCTGTCGTACGTTGTCTATCATCAACTTCTTCTAGTCTTTGTTTTATGACGTTATTTGTGTTGCCCTGTTCCTGTTGCTTCTGCCATATAGTTTCGTGTAGTTCATCCTCCAGCTCTTCCTGTTTCTTGTTACTGTCTTTGATGTGTGCTTCTATTTTGTTATTAATCTTTTTGATGCTTGTCTGGTTGCTCTGGATTGCCCCCTTCCATTCCTGGCGATCTGTTTCACGTGCCTCCCGCATTTCTTCATACTTCTTACTTGCGTCTTCTTTCAACTCTTTTACTGACTCATCTTGTTTCTTTTGTATTTCGTTAATCTTCTCCCAGGTCTGTTGATACTCTCGTAATTCCGAACGCATCTGCGCGATTTGCTCAGATACCTGTTGCTTCATTTCTTCTTTGTGTTGGTCGAGCTTCTCGCTAATTAATCTATTATTTTCGCCCATTTGTGTCCTTATTTCTTCACGACTTACTCTATTATCTTCGTTTTGTTTATCAAATTTTTCGTTAATTAATCTATATTTCCGCTGTGTTTGTCAAACTTTTCGTTAATTAATTCCATTAACATGTGTAGGTTCACTTCTTGGGGTCTAGGCATCGGTCCCCGCGCCCTATCGTCTTTAGTCTCTACAACGCTATTTGGGTCGCTAGGTGCGTTGTCCTCCTCGGTATTAGGTATACCTAGCTGATTATTTTTCTCGAACTCCATACTGTCAGAGTTACTGGCCATTTTTGACCTACTACGTGTGATCATTCAAGCTAGTCTTACACTACTAATTATTTCTATTTTTACTTTAAGCTAATTTATTCCACTGCCTGGTCTTTACCCAAACTTGTACGTAATACTTCTATTGCGTATCAGGCCGTGCGGTTGGGCGCCATTTACTATGATGATAATTACAGGTATTGTAATTATGATATGCTACACGTTGGTTGCTATTTAATATAATGATAATTTTAATTCTTTGTTGTTTACAATAAATGGGTATAATTAAATTTTGTTTCTTACTCCAATTATCTATGCCCCACGTGTTGGGATGCCATTTAATGTACGACAGTATTATTAATATGTCATGCCACACGTTGGAAGCGTCATTTAATATAGTGAAAATTATGCTAAATATGAGTTGGATTAATTAGTTATCAAATTTTTTAATACTTATTAGCATAATTGACATAGACTCACTAATATTCAAGTGTATTCAATCAATACGTTTAAAATTTATTCAATTAGGATAGTTTAAATAATTTGCAGATTCTAACATTGGGGTTATCATTAATAATGAACGCGTTAGTGAATTTGCTTAAACGGTAATTTATTATACATTTAGATAATTGTATTCAATAACATATATAAATTCCTAGCACCTGTAAAATACATAAAAAAAAAACGTAAAACATATACATATCATAAAATGAGTTCCATCTTATTTAATAATTAATGCTGGATGCCTTTACTTGGTGAAAATCCATTGTAAATTATAGTAAAAAATAAAACCTTAAAATAGTTTTAGTGATTTTCACTCGTCAATTTATTAAATTTATTATAATTTTAATAAATTGACGAGTGAAAATCACTAAAACTATTTTATGGTTTTATTTTTTACTATAATCTTATTTAATAGCTGAAAAGACATACAAACATACATAAAATGTCACATACAACAAAATCAAATAATAATTAATTTATTTAATGCGTTCATTACACTCCAGATGGTTTAGCTTTAATTAATCATTTATAATACTTTGAATTTAATCTTTTTAACAAAATTTACTATAATTCCCCAGGGTATAGATCCTTTGAAAGAGTCAGGTCAGTAGTTATAATTATACTAATAGAATCATAAAGTTTTACTTGGAATTTGATTATCCATTATAATCCAACGGCGCTAATCCTCCTTGTGGTGGTGAATTCTGATGAAGGCATTCCGTTGAATAATGTTGAAATCACTTTCACTGGTCACTCACTTGTGCACTCGCGTCGTCTACAGAATAGTGTGGGTGTGATATGATTATTAAAGACAATTTGTACAGTTCAGTTCATTCTCGAATACAACCATTATTAGTTATTTGTGTGTTCTTTGTGATCGTAAAGTAACTGTTTATTCGTACTAATGTTTGGTTTGTTATATCGTATCAAATGTTCCAATGTTCATTTCCATTTAACATGATTCTTTTATGTGTGCAATACTATGTAATAGTGTATGGTTGCATAATAGTTCTTTTAAATTGTTGTGATAATTCATTCAAGATTATTGAAGATTGTTAACACATTAATAAGTCTATTCACGCATATCATATAGTGGTGTTCATTATATCGTTTTCACTATGACTCGAGACAGTTTTTAATTTTACTAAGTTCAATAAAGTTCAGTAGATAACTTTACTAAGTCCGATAGAGTTCTCCATACCGCGCACTGTAATATTGTTTAAACTAGTAGTTTAAAATTTATAATAAGACTGAGTCCGCACTAAGCAAAATATACGTTCGTAAAATTATAAGACTGCCCAAAATAATAATACTGAACGATTGACTGACTGACTCGTCCCGTGGTGGACAATCAGTTTTATTAACTTCTCCCTACTAAAATTTGGTCTAAAGCCTGTCCACGCCTTTGGTAACACATGATAGGCCAAACAACTACCCTCTCTCGAAAATCTTGTCCCACTATTTTGAAGTCCTCTAGTTTCTACCCTCTGATTTGCTCTTCGTCTGGTTACCATGGAAACTTGCCTCTCCTTCGGTCTTTTCGTAAAATGCTTTACTCTGATAGGTGGTTGGACATACCTTAGAACCTCCTGTCTGGACGTTGCTCTCATTCGAAGAAATTCAGGTCGTAAAGCGCCTGTCAATCAATGTATTGTCTTGAGCCTTAAGCAAGGATGTCCTAACACCCTCATCTGTCGCCTCGTACATCCTAGAGTATTGTTCTTACTTGTAACCCCTTTTTCTGGCTATTAATAATTTTCTGTCAATTGTCAATTGGTGCAGTCACCTCGCTTTCTCGCTGTAAATTTCAGCACGTCACGTAAACGTTACTTCCCGCTGTGCAACATAGTCGATTCTATTCACTAGTTATTTCTCATATTGTTTCTGTAGAGTGCATCACTCCCCAATCCTTTGTGACCTCTTCTCGTTTCTGCCGTAATCTCGCATCCTGGCTGAACCCCCAAGCGGATCCTCGCTTTAGTTCCATGTAATCGTGTGAGTGAACCCTCGTACATTGTTCGGTTTGTTGTGGTGTCATAATTTTCAGTCGAGTTTCTCCTGTCAACTCAAATCTTCATCCCTTTTGTTGCGTCGAGCTGAACACACCTCTATTGTCTAATATTGGCATTGGGTTGTCGTCTTTCCAATTAACTTTATTTATTGCCCTTATTCGGAGTCGTTGACACAGCTGCGTGTGAACAAACTGGTCGAGAAGGAAAATTTAAAATTTTAGAATTTTTCGATCGCTATAGCGTCCCCAATTTGGATTTAATGACGTGACCTCAGGGAACTTATGGAATCCACATTCTGCGCCCTGTGTTTCGCCGTGTCCATCTTCGTTTGTGAGGAGTATAGCTTGATGACCTACTCTCCGTGGTGTGTATTGCATTTGGTATACCCCCCGTTTGGTTTAGATTAAGTATGTTAATTTATTGCTATCCATCTGGATTGTTTGAACGTATCTAACATTAACGCATGTATGTGTTATTTACGTAAATGTGTTTTATATCTTATTATAAACAAGTGATAGACATTCAATAAATGTTTTCATCTAATTACTAAACAATTTGTTATTACCTCCTAAAGAATACATATGTAATGTAACAATAAATGAGTTAACATTAAATTCAATTATTTGAATATTACGCTCAACGTATAATGATAAAGAAAATCCTTTACTAAGGAATCTTATGTGATCTAAGTGTTCCTCTAGTTACATTTGTTACATAAAATACATTTATAATTTGGTTAGTAACCATCATAATTGTTGCGTGATTATCATTAATTCATAATTAATAATGTCGTTGACACAGCTGCGTGTGAACAAACTGGTCGAGAAGGAAAATTTAAAATTTTAAAATTTTTCTATCGCTATACTATATAAACCTGTTCTGGCACCCATATTATCCTCGGATGACCCACGCCTCTTCTACCAGTGGCTTTATAGTTCAGTGCTGATTTCGGTAATCGAATCTCTGTCATCCTTTGAAGATGATACCACCACTGTCTCCTGTAAGATGAAATTATTTCATTTATGTCCTTTACTTCGAGTTCTGCTTTGGTATCTTTATTGCTTATTCTATCTTGGAATAATGTATAATTTAAAGTATTTCGAAGAAACTGCATTTCAGCACTCTGAATCTTGCCGCTTTCCTTTTTTGTCATAACCCACGCCTCACTCGCATATATCAATGTGGGTATTGCGATTGTCTTATAAAATTTAAAGCAAAAGCGTGTACTTCATTTTAAATTTTCCGTGTGTTAGAACTTTACCTCTGCCTTTAAATACTATCGTTTCTTATGGCAAACTGTACATTACTGTACACAGTTTTTTAATTAACGCTGTGAATTTCTAACATCGTGGTATTTCCCATCATTAAGTCATAACGTAACTGTACTTGGAAAAGAATTACCTACCAATACTATTGTATACAGCCCAGTTGTACGCCGGCTACTAATGTATATATACAATGATCAGTTGACACTAAGTCGAAGGTCAACAACAGTGCAAGAAATCGGGGAAACCCAAGAGCGGAGTTCAATCTACAAATCTCGGTTTTAAGGAATTTATTAAAATTTGTGTATTGTCTACGTCTGCAGACGATGAAAATAGTTTTGAGACTATGTAATAGCCTAAAGCGCGCGTCGTGAAAGTTTAACAATAAGAGGACATTGATTACATAAGCCAATGTAATGCGCGTACGATCTTCTTAATTATCGGCAGAAATCCAAATCAAGTGAAATAATGACAGGTTTGTTGACCTTAAACCAGCTTATGTCCAGTTCAGGAGTGTTTTTGTGTCACAAATGCGATATTCAGTCGATGTGGGTATTGCAATTTCTTATGAAATTTAATCCTTGTGCCGTGTCTTGTTTTATTTCTCAGATAAAACAAGGGGATTTTTTAAAGTGGTAAATTAATACATCTCAGGAAGTATTAATTTTGAAGGCTAGTTATAGATTTTACTTATGAAGTGGTGATTACCTGGCTCAAGTGTTGAAAGATTACCTTGGCACTATAGTACCATCTACACCGATCACACACTAATAATTTTTAATATTTCAGTTACTGAGAATGGTAGAACAAATACTACCATTGTAACGTTACATAACCCCTGACCAAATATGTGAAATAAATAAAGGAGTATTAATATCACCACCAGAGTAAAAAACCAGTAATCACCCATTTTTAAAAGTCAGAAATGGGGATTATGTATCAAACTATGAGAACCTTTGTACTCTTAAAAACACTGTAACCATTGAAAACAATACTAAGTGTAATCGTAAAAGTGCAGTGTACAAAGTGAAACATAGTATGGTAGGTGAAAGTGTCAAACATTTAAAAAGAGCATCTCACAAATTTGTGCTGAAGATGAAAAAAGCAGTATTATAGCAATAGACTATGATACTATTGACAAGTTGTTGTAGTTTTGTATTGTGTAGGCCACAAAGGCATTATAACTAGAATTAATATTTTTGTTTACTATAATTATTTTGTTTAGATGTAAAATAATCCGGGGTTATATTAAACTGATAAAGGCCAATTAAAACAATACTAAAAAGATGGAAGGGAAAATAAAGTAGTATAGAGTAAGAATACCTGGACCACAGTATAAGTAATAAATAAACTCAATTAAAAAATCATTAAATTATAAAATGCCTACAGCCAAGCTTAAATAAATCCATGAAGGAAAATCTTATATAAATTAAAATTAATAATAACTAAGATTTGTAAAGGAGTATTTTTAAAGGCAAGAAAAGAAATAATAATATTATATACTAGCCTATTTACATAAAACGGTAACTAGATTAGCCAATAAAAAACCATTAACTTCTTGGTTACTAGGAGTAACTAGCTAACAAGAAATTGATTGATTGTTAAATGGTATTCAATGTGAAAGGATGCAAAGTGTAATGTCCTATAAAATTTTATAAATTTAAAAGAGTATTCGGAATAAACCACTCCTAAATTAAGAAAACGAGTCAGCACTAGACACTACATCAGAGATGTCCATTGGAATAAACTAATTCACACCAGAAAATCGATGAACAACCAAATAAATCCTGCTAACCACCTCAATCCAGACGTCATCATTGAAAACCATTGGGTGAGATCACTTCCTTTTAAAATTTAACTAAATTACACCTCAACTATAAATCTAGAACACTAGAAACAGCACCATCTCTTTAAACCATCTGAAAACAAGGTGAACATAAACTTTATTTTCATTAACCAAAAAACAGTTAAATGTGGGTTTGCTAATAACGTTCCGGCAGCCATTACTCTTAGTGTTTGTCTTTCAGTGAAGAAACGTAGTCTGTGCCCTAGCGGTCAAAAAATCAACTGAATGATACAGATTATACAATTTTTAAAATAATTTATGTAAAGTTTGATACAGACCCATATGCATTTCTGACTTCCTCAAAGTTCAAAGAACCTTAAATAACCCTGGGAAATTAATTAATTATTTCTTTTTCTTTATTAAAACTGTACAGTAATAAAAGACATTTGTTATGTGTTATATGTTAGTAACCTTAAGATCGAAGTAACGCTGTAATTTGTGAAGTAATCGATTGTCAGTTCATGTTTTGGGAGACCATAGTGCCCCATAAATATTAAATAAATTCAAGGAATGCCTTGCGTTTAAATAATTAAATGTGTATTATTTCTAGTAGATGGTAGTTGATTACAGGTAATAAGAAAATCGAGAAGAGAAAGGGAATCAGTCCGGTCATCAAGAAATTATTACGTACTACAAAAGTAATTTAACCTCAAATGGGTTCGTAAAAGGAGAAAACAGCTGATGCCACGAGCGGAAAAAATTTAAAATACTCGATGGTACACAAAGAGAGTAATTCTGTTTGACTCTCTTTACTCTCTCTCCTACCTATTTTCAAACAACGGTATTGATTTAATACAAACAAATTTAAGAAAATCATTCAATATTCTAACATAATCACACACAATCAATTTTGAAGGCATATAACACCAAAAGATAACACATTTTGTAACGAAGAAAGACGCGAGAAAGCGGACGGTCGAGAGACATCGAGGAGGAGACGTTACAAATGGCGCTCAACTTAAAGGGCTTGAATTAGGAAGGAATTTCGAGATATACACAAGATAATATAACGAAAAACTTAATTTTTGTCAGCAACTATGAGAAGACAAGAGATGCATAATACCAGAGGCAGGTCGAAGAAGAGGGCAGACGACACGGAGAAGGAAGAAGGTGGACAGGAACATGAAATAGAAGTAGTCACGGACAGTGAAATGGAACAACTGACGGGTGATAAAGGAGAAACTGAAGTAGTTACGGACACAAGAAAAGGAAATAGTTGAAGAGGATGCCCAAGGGGACCAACCAGATAAATCCACACAAAAAGAAGACATGAGCATGCAGGAGATGTTGAGAATAATATTGGAAAGCAATAAACTACAAAATGAAACCTTAAACAAGAAATTTGAAGAAACTAATGAAAATTTTAGGAAACAAGAGGAAAAATTTGATAAAATAGATGAAAACTCAAGGAAACAAAATGAAACCTTGAGCGAAAAATTTGATAAAATAGATGAAAACTCAAGGAAACAAAATGAAACCTTGTGCAAAAAATTTGATAAAATAGATGAAAATTTTAGGAAACAGGAGGAAAATAACAAGCAAACCAATGAGAAAATAGACGGTATTCAGGAAAGTTTAGTAAAACAACTAATCGAAAAAATTGAGATCATTCATGTAGATATTAGACAAACCATGAATGAACAATACCACGAATTGAGAGAAATTATTGACGGGCAAAGGGAATATATGAACACCAAATTTGAAGAAAATAATAAAAATATAAAACAAATTCATGAAAAGATTGAAATGATCAGTAACACACTTAGCCAAAAAGCAGATACATACAAGGGGGAGACAAATAAGCAAATGGATGAAAGTTTCAGAAAGTTAGAGGAAACAATGGACAGTGGTTTCAAGAATTTGAATGAAATACTATACAGCGCTTCCGAAGGTATTAAAGTAAGTCCGAAAACAGAAGAGAGCAGGAAGGAAATAGAAATTAGAGAATACCAAGGTGTAATATTATCTGAGAATAAAAGTAACAACAGCAAAGAGGATAATAAATACCTGGAAAAGAAGACCAAGAAAATAAGAAAAACATGTAGAAAGAAAATAATAAATACAAGAGAAGAATTGGTGATGATTACAGGTGGATTAATTAATGTATTTAACCTTCCAATTAATGAACAAAGGAGTTAATTAAGTTTAGATCTCAATTAAATATGTCGACGATTGAAGTGTATCAGTCGATATCAGTCATATCGTCAAGACGGAATATAACATTCAAATATTTGGCAAATAATCCAGAGGTAAAAGGGAATGAAATGGTATTAAATATGAGTGACTATGTTATGTTAGAGGAGGTACAATACCTGTTAGTTAAAAAGGAACGAACAATGATGGGAGACCGGTACTTAAATGAAGGTTTCATAGCAACAAAGTGGGAGAGCCGGATGATAAGGAGATTATCAAGGAGAGAAGTAATTCCGAACACCCCAGTAATCCGAGGAAGAGGAGTTACTGAGTTTATGGACCATGGTTAAACTAAATAATAACCAGAAAAAGGGGACTGATTTTATGTATACCGACCAAGCAACCCATTGGAAAAAAGGAACCAAAGAAACAATTTGATTTAATAAAACCCCAAAATTCAAAAAGCATGTAAGGACAACTTACTTAAGATATTTTGAAACAATATGATTTAATAAACGGCAAAACACCAAGAGAATGTAAGAACAGATTATATAATTTAATTATAAATAACTGATTTAAAATGAAATAATATAAAAAATAATATTTTTGATGGGAACAAAAAGAAGAATAAATAAATAAATAAAAACAATTAATGGTAATGTGCTCAGATAAGAAGGTAAAATAAGAAGAATAACGAATAATTTAATGACTACAATGAAGCTAAAGAATGATAATAATTAATACAACTACGATTTAGAATTTCTTGGAGTTGAAAATGATATAGGAAGAAATGATACAAAGAACATCTGTCACAAGAAGGAAAGTCAAAAGGATTTTAAAATAATGCCTATCAATAATGTTATCTGAAATTAGTTACTGAAAAGTAAGAAGGAATCAAGAAGAAAAAGAAATATATAATTAAATGCAAACAGCAACAGCGTGAAGAATCCCCAAAGTGTTTATTATTAGTCGCCAATCGACTACTTGTAAGTTTTTTAATATACTGAATTGACTGTAGAAATGTTCCAGGAATCATTTTCCTGAGCAGACGGTATGTTCCTCTGGTCTCAGAAGGTGTAAGGATGGACAGCGGAGTAATGGACCCAAAAGTGGCCACCCGAACTGAACCACTGGGACAGGATAGGGAAAAAATGTTAGGGAAATTGAATATTTAAGGTATAATAAAACAGCTGAGAAGATTGCTATCAGATTCCAGAAGTATGAAGGAAGAAAACAGAAAGAAGATAACAGACTGAAGCTCAATTGAGAAAGCACATTTATAAAAATAAATAGAAATATGAGAGTGTTAAAACAAGTTTTTATTGATTAGTGTGACCAGTCCTTATCAAGGGATGTTTGAAAAAACCATCACCATGAGAAATTATATAATTAATGAATTTTCATCCAGGAGAGAGAGTTGAGTATGAAATAAAGTCTATTACCATTAACCAAATAAAAGGTGAATATAATCAAGCAGAAATAAAGAGATATAATGAAGAATGATGAAAGAAGCCAAAGAATTAGGAATCAAACAATTAATTTTTAAAAAGTAAATAAAAAATAAATCTGTTCTAGTGGGGGAGCTTTATGTAACGTTACATAACCCCTGCCCAAATATGATAAATAAATAAAGGAGTATTAATATCACCACCAGAGTAAAAAACCAGTAATCACCCATTTTTAAAAGTCAGAAATGGGTAATTATGTATCAAACTATGAGAACCTTTGTACTCTTAAAAACACTGTAACCATTGAAAACAATACTAAGTGTAATCATAAAAGTGCAGTGTACAAAGTGAAACATAGTATGGTAGGGGAAAGTGTCAAACATTTAAAAAGAGCATCTCACAAATTTGTGCTGAAGATGAAAAAAGCAGTATTATAGCAATAGACTATGATACTATTGACAAGTTGTTGTAGTTTTGTATTGTGTAGGTCACAAAAGCATTATAACTAGAATTAATATTTTTGTTTACTATAATATTTTGTTTAGATGTAAAATAATCCAGGGTTATATTAAACTGATAAAGGCCAATTAAAACTATACTAAAAAGATGGAAGGGAAAATAAAGTAGTATAGAGTAAGAATACCTGGACCACAGTATAAGTAATAAATAAACTCAATTAAAAAATCATTAAATTATAAAATGCCTACAGCCAAGCTTAAATAAATCCATGAAGGAAAATCTTATATAAATTAAAATTAATAATAACTAAGATTTGTAAAGGAGTATTTTTAAAGGCGAGAAAAGAAATAATAATATTATATACTAGCCTGTTTACCTAAAACGGTAACTAGATTAGCCAATAAAAAACCATTAACTTCTTGGTTACTAGGAGTAACTAGCTAACAAGAAATTGATTGATTGTTAAATGGTATTCAATGTGAAAGGATGCAAAGTGTAATGTCCTATAAAATTTTATAAATTTAAAAGAGTATTCGGAATAAACCACTCCTAAATTAAGAAAACAAGTCAGCACTAGACACTACATCAGAGATGTCCATTGGAATAAACTAATTCACACCAGAAAATCGATGAACAACCAAATAAATCCTGCTAACCACCTCAATCCAGACGTCATCATTGAAAACCATTGGGTGAGATCACTTCCTTTTAAAATTTAACTAAATTACACCTCAACTATAAATCTGGAACACTAGAAACAGCACCATCTCTTTAAACCATCTGAAAACAAGGTGAACATAAACTTTATTTTCATTAACCAAAAAACAGTAAAATGTGGGTTTGCTAATAACGTTCCGGCAGCCATTACTCTTAGTGTTTGTCTTTCAGTGAAGAAACGTAGTCTGCGCCCTAGCTGTCAAAAAATCAACTGAATGATACAGATTATACAAATTTTAAAATAATTTATGTAAAGTTTGATACAGACCCATATGCATTTCTGACTTCCTCAAAGTTCAAAGAACCTTAAATAACCCTGGGAAATTAATTAATTATTTCTTTTTCTTTATTAAAACTGTACAGTAATAAAAGATATTTGTTATGTGTTATATGTTAGTAACCTTAAGATCGAAGTAACGCTGTAATTTGTGAAGTAATCGATTGTCAGTTCATGTTTTGGGAGACCATAGTGCCCCATAAATATTAAATAAATTCAAGGAATGCCTTGCGTTTAAATAATTAAATGTGTATTATTTCTAGTAGATGGTAGTTGATTACAGGTAATAAGAAAATCGAGAAGAGAAAGGGAATCAGTCCGGTCATCAAGAAATTATTACGTACTACAAAAGTAATTTAACCTCAAATGGGTTTGTAAAAGGAGAAAACAGCTGATGCCACGAGCGGAAAAAATTTAAAATACTCGATGGTACACAAAGAGAGTAATTCTGTTTGACTCTCTTTACTCTCTCTCCTACCTATTTTCAAACAACGGTATTGATTTAATACAAACAAATTTAAGAAAATCATTCAATATTCTAACATAATCACACACAATCAATTTTGAAGGCATATAACACCAAAAGATAACACATTTTGTAACGAAGAAAGACGCGAAAAAGCGGATGGTCGAGAGACATCGAGGAGGAGACGTTACAAATGGCGCTCAACTTAAAGGGCTTGAATTAGGAAGGAATTTCGAGATATACACAAGATAATATAACGAAAAACTTAATTTTTGTCGGCAACTATGAGAAGACAAGAGATGCATAATACCAGAGGCAGGTCGAAGAAGAGGGCAGACGACACGGAGAAGGAAGAAGGTGGACAGGAATATGAAATAGAAGTAGTCACGGACAGTGAAATGGAACAACTGATGGGTGATAAAGAAGAAACCGAAGTAGTTACGGACACAAGAAAAGGAAATAGTTGAAGAGGATGTCCAAGGGGACCAACCAGATAAATCCACACAAAAAGAAGACATGAGCATGTAGGAGATGTTGAGAATAATATTGGAAAGCAATAAACTACAAAATGAAACCTTAAACAAGAAATTTGAAGAAACTAATGAAAATTTTAGGAAACAAGAGGAAAAATTTGATAAAATAGATGAAAACTCAAGGAATCAAAATGAAACCTTGAGCGAAAAATTTGATAAAATAGATGAAAACTCAAGGAAACAAAATGAAACCTTGTGCAAAAAATTTGATAAAATAGATGAAAATTTTAGGAAACAGGAGGAAAATAACAAGCAAACCAATGAGAAAATAGACGGTATTCAGGAAAGTTTAGTAAAACAACTAATCGAAAAAATTGAGATCATTCATGGAGATATCAGACAAACCATGAATGAACAATACCACGAATTGAGAGAAATTATGTGAAGCTACTTACTTTTTTGAGTCACATAACATTAACTAATTTAATAACATACCTTGTATAATTATCGGGCGCCATCTCGTTTTATGGTTAACGAGCAAACAAAAACACTAAATCTGTACCTATCATTGTGGGGTTCTTTCGGCGAACACAGGAGATCAGAATTGGTTGTTCAAAATAAAGAAAAATTTACATGGTTTCCTATTAATATAGTTTTATTGACATTTGATTAAAACTTTTATTGTTTGAACACTATCTCCTGACATCCTTTCTCTATTACAAATTCATATTGACTGAAGTTATTAAGCATATGACGGGATTTAAAACATAGTATGTAAATTGCAAATATACTTCTATAAAATTAAACATGACTAATATATATATATTAAGACCTAACAACACAAACCAGCCTTCTTAATTTATCTATTTTCACTCACTCATGTACACACACACACACACAATTAATTTATAACCAGTGAGATCTCATAGCTTTGAAGAAATGTTAATTTTTTAAATATTGCGATTTTGAAAGAAAATGAGATTAAGAATGGACAATTTTGAAAGTTCGTTTTATTGGATTCCGATGGATTACTTATCTGTTCATTTTTTGTCCAGAAGAAGTCACCTTGCTTTCCGTGCGCACTTTCACTTTAACTCATAATTATATTGCAAAGAAAACTGTCACTCACATTTTGAGTACGAACTGTGATTTTTAGTTATTTTTTAAATATATTATTCACATTTTGAAACAAATTGTTACATACGGGCGCGAAAATCACGCACAGCCGGCCGGCAACCGGACGCGACAGTTTTTTATGCGTCCGATATATTCAGATGTTTATAGCCGACTGGGGCTTTGTTTGCTGAGAGTCTGACGGAACTGTTGGCGATGACACACCTCGTTATGTAAGGCGCTGAGGCAACATATCGCCTGATTGTCCGTTATATAATTTGTTGACAATTTAGAGTCACTGGAGCTGACCTTGGCGCAGTTTGTCGGTTGTCTCCACTTGTTTTTCAAACTATTACTGGATAATTGTCACGTATACAGTCAACAGCAGTGCTGCCACGGTTGTTTTCATCGCCACCAATAAATTTACCTTTCGGTTATAAATTTTGTCCCTATTATTTAAAAAATGTTATTTATTTATAAAAAAATGTCCAAACTGCTTTATTACCCCAAAATAGGCCCGTTACAATACCCCCTCAATGAGATATTTTATGCCGAAGCATAAAAAATCTCATTGACACATTCATACTTGCTAGAGGGATCAGCCAGGATATGTCGCCACAACCCCCTGTATGGTTTACAAAAAATATAATCAACTCACCCTTGGTCCGGTGACTGTGACCGCACCTGAATGACAATACTGGACTTCTCTCTCGAGATCCCAACACCGTAGAGTCAGACAGATACTTAACGCCCCTGCTCTGACGCGCTGGCCAGCTCAGGACCGCCGCCACAGCATCACCATACACTGAAACAACAAGTCAAATATCAAATAGTGGCCTTATACAACACCATATCCCCAACTGATCTGTTTCCCCCTAGCGGTGCTGGTTTGCGCTAAGAAGCACTGGTTTTTTTTTTTTTACTAATTTCTAACATATATATCAAATACCTACCAACAATATGATACCCCTTTTAAAATTCCATCTACTTTCTCTTATTAACTTTATCCCAAAATTCAAAATCATTGCCCTGATTCCCATCAGAATTTAAATAAACATTTCCCATTACCATATTACATTTCTCTCATCCCCAATTTAAAATGCATTTGAAATATTTAAATTCATAAAATTCTCTTACACTAACAAACACAATATAACATAAGAAAACATAGTACACTCATAATTCACATTGTTATCCTTATCTTAAAATAAACGATTTGTATTTAAAATTTACATACTTTACATCATTAATAGTTTGCATATAAAATCAGAAAATTACATTTTAATCTCAATTTAACTTTTATTAATTCGTTTCTCAAAAAAATTTTTTTTTTTTTTTTTCAAAATTCTACACATCATTTCATTTATTATTCCCTTTCATTAATTTGGGTGATTCTACGTTATTCATTATAATTCACTTTATCAACTTGGCATTTACCCATAATCTTACCCCTTTTATTACTCTAACGCTCCCTTACAAAATCTTTAACTAGTATGACACCCCGCTATCAAAATATCTACTAACTCTTCTCTACCTCTAACTGCTTACTATTTTAACTCAATTCGCCACCTTCTCTCTATATATAAAAAAAAATACTCTCTAACCCTTTGTACATAGGATACGTGTTTCCCCCCCCCCCCCCCCCCCAAAACTCAATTCCCGTTCTCTGGTTCCTGGATTCTACCTAAGGCAACCCCTTCCCACTAAATCTATACCAAATCCCGTCCCAACCATTATGTTGCGGACTCCCATACTACACTACCCCCTACTACAAAATTGCCATCCCCAAAATCTCAATCTCATTACCTCACTACAACTACAACAAAATAACAATATCAAAATAAACAACAATATATCGCTCAAAACTCTACATAAATTCTCCAATTCTATTGTGTCTCCACTTATACTTCTCAAAATTCTATAACATACATTAACTCAAGACAACCTTACATTATTTTCATCTCTACTATTTCTTTAACTTGGACTTCAATTTGGACAGATCTATATGTCCCACAAAAATTCAACTTGGACTGATTCAAACATTTTATTCAAACAATTACTATCACCCATTTCTATCTTTTGCAACCCATTGAAAATTTTAACTATCAAGAATTTATTTAATTTTATTTAAAATCTATAAACACATTGAAAACATATTATTATATTTTTATAATCCTTATACCTAACATACTAATGCAATTAACACAATAAGACATAATAGAAACAATATAGGAAGTATGTAGTGCATCTATTTTTCAAATCAAAACAAAATTATTGAGTAGCAAATCATCATTATTTAAATATAACAAATTTTTAATACGTTATCCCCTTGATAACCTCCCAGCCACACACACTATGACCCCCCCTGGACTGTGGCGTCCAGTTGCGTCCACAAGGACTGAAGTTGTGGAGGAATGTGACATCTCCGTGTCCTTGCTTCTGCGTTACATTTTAAAATACTAGATATCATAATATCTCTTTATAGTTATGCGCCCCTAATGCGGGTCTACCTATGCTGTTCCTCCTCGAACAGAGTGGCAGCCGCTGTTCCATAGTTCCGGGATTCCCCCTAGTTTCACCTCCCATTAATTTCTAATATAGACCAATTTCAAGCCAGCTATGGTCAAGGGACTTGGTATGACCATAGCTAACCGCTAGCCAAAACCACGATTAGTGCTGGTAAGGCAGTAATCGCCCGAAAAGTCGGGGAAATCATCTCTTCCTTCAGGCATGTACACATCATCATTAATATGCACGACACGGCAATTTATCAAGGTACAATATAAAATTATACAAAAGGGTGTGCCGTGCATTTTCGCCATGTTGGGCTCCGATGGAGGTAACACTCTCGGTTACCCCCAACACTTTCCGCTATCTACTGGGGCACATGCCACCCCAGCAATAGCAACTTACTAACTAATTAATTAAAAAAAATTTTATATACATTACATAAATATAATCGTTTCATCAATAATCATTTGACTCATTCATACCTTTATACCATTGAACTTTCTTAAAATTTTCAAAATTTATTATTAATAATCATTATATATCACTTTTCATTTATTATTAAAATTTTCAATTCTCATTTTTATTAAACACAATTATTTCAAATAGTCTCACTATTGCATGAAAATCTTAGTTACCTGTAAACATGTTTATTATATATGATTATAAAATTTTTATACTTACAATTCAGTTAACATGATATATACAAAACATAATCACCATACTACATTATTCTCACCTCTGAAACATTTTACAAAACTATTAGTTTAAATCAAACACTTTATCATTCATTACTAAATTTCCATCTCATAAAATAATTTATATTCATAAAAAAAATTTAATTAATTAACATTCAAATAATCAATCAAAATATTTAACATGTACCACATTGTTTTAATTTAATTAATTACCAAAAATATAAATTATATAGTTATCGAAACAATTACCATTAATCAATTACTCTTTTCACAATTCTGATATTTATTTAACTTGCAAAATATTGATGTTATTATTATCACAACATTTTCTAATACATATACACATTATTTACCTAACGTTTCATAATACACACAAATGAATTCACTATATTATTTACAAAATATACGTCAATAACTGTTCAATTGTTTCACACTTCATTGTCCCAATTTGCCATGTCAAAACCTATTAAACACAATGTTTATATACTGTCTTTTATTGTTTTAATAGTTCACCCTCCATCGTCCCAGATAAGTCTTCGTTTTACATAACATCGTTCAATTTCATCCCCACATAAATGACTGTTTTGTGTGTTGTAACCATACAAACTAAATTCATTCAGCTTATTCAAATACTCATATAACCAGTCTGCATTAGGTATCTTCGTTAAGTCTCCGTCAGTGTTATTTGTTAATGTCAGGTAAGTTGTTTTCTCATTTTTATCTTCCTCTACTATCACGTCAGATAAGTCATTATTATTTATACAAATATTACCAAAATAATTCTCTATCTCTCTTTCAACAGGTAAGTATCTTGTATGGGTCATCTTCACCCCTACCACTCTTTCTCTCAATTCATCATAATTTCTTTTTAACTCATATAATTCTATCTCTCTCTCTTCATAACACCACATCACACTCTCACAATTATTACAGACAGAGGGTACACAATTATACAACATCAAAATACACTTCAATTCATTTACTAATATGGGTCTCTTACCCTTCATAAAAAACAACATTTGTGAACACTCTGGTTCAAAAAAATTAATGGGAAAATTTACCCTCTGCCCACATTCAACTACTATATTATTCTTCCACTCTCTCTCTACTTCATCAATACATATTAACATTTCATAATCACATTCTAGAACTTCGTCAGTATTATTTTTGATTATATTCTCATTATTTGCCTCTACATTATTCTTTACCCCCACTATACTCTCAGAATTGTAATTAATATCATCACTATTTAATACTACATCTTCCACTATTTCGTCATTTTTAATATTTGTCATACTTATAACATTGTCACCTAACTTCTCAACACTCTGTTCTAATTTATTTAAACTGGTTCTTACTGTTTCATTAGTACGTTCTAAGCGTTTAGTTAATACTTGAATCTCATATTTCAACTCATTAATATCCCTACTTTGTCTATCAAATTTGTCATTCTGGATATTAAATTTAACGTCAGAATCACTCTTTATTTCGTTAATTTGGGTTTTTTAACACATCGAATTTCTCATTTATCTCGTTTTTCTGTTCATTAAAAAGCAATTTCATCATCTTGATCATATCATTATCTTCAACCTTTTTACTCGTGACTGGTGTTGAGTGAACACCTTCATTCATGATTTGTGATTCAGTTACGCTTATCTGGCTTTCATCTACACTGTCAGTGACACTGACAGTTTCATGATTGTCTGCCATTTTTCTTAAATCTTTTAGACATATAATTCTTTGCAAAATATTATTTTATGTAATACATACTTATTAAAAAATATTCTACTCACCCATACTACACACAATCGTGACATAACCTTATTTTATACGTCTATTTTACGTACATATAAAAATTGTATTTCCTATCTCAAACAACCGTTCTGTTCTCCCCATAGGCCGAATTTTATATAAATGTATTTATATGAAATTGTCCCTGTTCGGGCGCCAAATGTGAAGCTACTTACTTTTTTGAGTCACATAACATTAACTAATTTAATAACATACCTTGTATAATTATCGGGCGCCATCTCGTTTTATGGTTAACGAGCAAACAAAAACACTAAATCTGTACCTATCATTGTGGGGTTCTTTCGGCGAACACAGGAGATCAGAATTGGTTGTTCAAAATAAAGAAAAATTTACATGGTTTCCCATTAATATAGTTTTATTGACATTTGATTAAAACTTTTATTGTTTGAACACTATCTCCTGACATCCTTTCTCTATTACAAATTCATATTGACTGAAGTTATTAAGCATGTGACGGGATTTAAAACATAGTATGTAAATTGCAAATATACTTCTATAAAATTAAACATGACTAATATATATATATTAAGACCTAACAACACAAACCAGCCTTCTTAATTTATCTATTTTCACTCACTCATGTACACACACACACACACACAATTAATTTATAACCAGTGAGATCTCATAGCTTTGAAGAAATGTTAATTTTTTAAATATTGCGATTTTGAATGAAAATGAGATTAAGAATGGACAATTTTGAAAGTTCGTTTTATTGGATTCCGATGGATTACTTATGTGTTCATTTTTTGTCCAGAAGAAGTCACCTTGCTTTCCGTGCGCACTTTCACTTTAACTCATAATTATATTGCAAAGAAAACTGTCACTCACATTTTGAGTACGAACTGTGATTTTTAGTTATTTTTTAAATATATTATTCACATTCTGAAACAAATTGTTACATACGGGCGCGAAAATCACGCACAGCCGGCCGGCAACCGGACGCGACAGTTTTTTATGCGTCCGATATATTCAGATGTTTATAGCCGACTGGGGCTTTGTTTGCTGAGAGTCTGACGAAACTGTTGGCGATGGCACACCTCGTTATGTAAGGCGCTGAGGCAACATATCGCCTGATCGTCCGTTATATAATTTGTTGACAATTTAGAGTCACTGGAGCTGACCTTGGCGCAGTTTGTCGGTTGTCTCCACTTGTTTTTCAAACTATTACTGGATAATTGTCACGTATACAGTCAACAGCAGTGCTGCCACGGTTGTTTTCATCGCCACCAATAAATTTACCTTTCGGTTATAAATTTTGTCCCTATTATTTAAAAAATGTTATTTATAAAAAAATGTCCAAAATGCTTTATTACCCCAAAATAGGCCCGTTACAATTATTGACGGGCAAAGGGAATATATGAACACCAAATTTGAAGAAAATAATAAAAATATAAAACAAATTCATGAAAAGATTGAAATGATCAGTAACACACTTAGCCAAAAAGCAGATACATACAAGGGGGAGACAAATAAGCAAATGGATGAAAGTTTCAGAAAGTTAGAGGAAACAATGGACAGTGGTTTCAAGAATTTGAATGAAATACTATACAGCGCTTCCGAAGGTATTAAAGTAAGTCAGAAAACAGAAGAGAGCAGGAAGGAAATAGAAATTAGAGAATACCAAGGTGTAATATTATCTGAGAATAAAAGTAACAACAGCAAAGAGGATAATAAATACCTGGAAAAGAAGACCAAGAAAATAAGAAAAACATGTAGAAAGAAAATAATAAATACAAGAGAAGAATTGGAGATGATTACAGGTGGATTAATTAATGTATTTAACCTTCCAATTAATGAACAAAGGAGTTAATTAAGTTTAGATCTCAATTAAATATGTCGACGATTGAAGTGTATCAGTCGATATCAGTCATATCGTCAAGACGGAATATAACATTCAAATATTTGGCAAATAATCCAGAGGTAAAAGGGAATGAAATGGTATTAAATATGAGTGACTATGTTATGTTAGAGGCGGTACAATACCTGTTAGTTAAAAAGGAACGAACAATGATGGGAGACCGGTACTTAAATGAAGGTTTCATAGCAACAAAGTGGGAGAGCCGGATGATAAGGAGATTATCAAGGAGAGAAGTAATTCCGAACACCCCAGTAATCCGAGGAAGAGGAGTTACTGAGTTTATGGACCATGGTTAAACTAAATAATAACCAGAAAAAGGGGACTGATTTTATGTATACCGACCAAGCAACCCATTGGAAAAAAGGAACCAAAGAAACAATTTGATTTAATAAAACCCCAAAATTCAAAAAGCATGTAAGGACAACTTACTTAAGATATTTTGAAACAATATGATTTAATAAACGGCAAAACACCAAGAGAATGTAAGAACAGATTATATAATTTAATTATAAATAACTGATTTAAAATGAAATAATATAAAAAATAATATTTTTGATGGGAACAAAAAGAAGAATAAATAAATAAATAAAAACAATTAATGGTAATGTGCTCAGATAAGAAGGTAAAATAAGAAGAATAACGAATAATTTAATGACTACAATGAAGCTAAAGAATGATAATAATTAATACAACTACGATTTAGAATTTCTTGGAGTTGAAAATGATATAGGAAGAAATGATACGAAGAACATCTGTCACAAGAAGGAAAGTCAAAAGAATTTTAAAATAATGCCTATCAATAATGTTATCTGAAATTAGTTACTGAAAAGTAAGAAGGAATCAAGAAGAAAAAGAAATATATAATTAAATGCAAACAGCAACAGCGTGAAGAATCCCCAAAGTGTTTATTATTAGTCGCCAATCGACTACTTGTAAGTTTTTTAATATAATGAATTGACTGTAGAAATGTTCCAGGAATCATTTTCCTGAGCAGACGGTATGTCCCTCTGGTCTCAGAAGGTGTAAGGATGGACAGCGGAGTAATGGACCCAAAAGTGACCACCCGAACTGAACCACTGGCACAGGATAGGGAAAAAATGTTAGGGAAATTGAATATTTAAGGTATAATAAAACAGCTGAGAAGATTGCTATCAGATTCCAGAAGTATGAAGGAAGAAAACAGAAAGAAGATAACAGACAGAAGCTCAATTGAGAAAGCACATTTATAAAAATAAATAGAAATATGAGAGTGTTAAAACAAGTTTTTATTGATTAGTGTGACCAGTCCTTATCAAGGGATGTTTGAAAAAACCATCACCATGAGAAATTATATAATTAATGAATTTTCATCCAGGAGAGAGAGTTGAGTATGAAATAAAGTCTATTACCATTAACCAAATAAAAGGTGAATATAATCAAGCAGAAATAAAGAGATATAATGAAGAATGATGAAAGAAGCCAAAGAATTAGGAATCAAACAATTAATTTTTAAAAAGTAAATAAAAAATAAATCTGTTCTAGGGGGAGATTTATGTAATGTTACATAACCCCTGCCCAAATATGATAAATAAATAAAGGAGTATTAATATCACCACCAGAGTAAAAAACCAGTAATCACCCATTTTTAAAAGTCAGAAATGGGGATTATGTATCAAACTATGAGAACCTTTGTACTCTTAAAAACACTGTAACCATTGAAAACAATACTAAGTGTAATCATAAAAGTGCAGTGTACAAAGTGAAACATAGTATGGTAGGTGAAAGTGTCAAACATTTAAAAAGAGCATCTCACAAATTTGTGCTGAAGATGAAAAAAGCAGTATTATAGCAATAGACTATGATACTATTGACAAGTTGTTGTAGTTTTGTATTGTGTAGGTCACAAAGGCATTATAACTAGAATTAATATTTTTGTTTACTATAATATTTTGTTTAGATGTAAAATAATCCAGGGTTATATTAAACTGATAAAGGCCAATTAAAACTATACTAAAAAGATGGAAGGGAAAATAAAGTAGTATAGAGTAAGAATACCTGGACCACAGTATAAGTAATAAATAAACTCAATTAAAAAATCATTAAATTATAAAATGCCTACAGCCAAGCTTAAATAAATCCATGAAGGAAAATCTTATATAAATTAAAATTAATAATAACTAAGATTTGTAAAGGAGTATTTTTAAAGGCAAGAAAAGAAATAATAATATGTACTAGCCTATTTACCTAAAACGGTAACTAGATTAGCCAATAAAAAACCATTAACTTCTTGGTTACTAGGAGTAACTAGCTAACAAGAAATTGATTGATTGTTAAATGGTATTCAATGTGAAAGGATGCAAAGTGTAATGTCCTATAAAATTTTATAAATTTAAAAGAGTATTCGGAATAAACCACTCCTAAATTAAGAAAACGAGTCAGCACTAGACACTACATCAGAGATGTCCATTGGAATAAACTAATTCACACCAGAAAATCGATGAACAACCAAATAAATCCTGCTAACCACCTCAATCCAGATGTCATCATTGAAAACCATTGGGTGAGATCACTTCCTTTTAAAATTTAACTAAATTACACCTCAACTATAAATCTAGAACACTAGAAACAGCACCATCTCTTTAAACCATCTGAAAACAAGGTGAACATAAACTTTATTTTCATTAACCAAAAAACAGTAAAATGTGGGTTTGCTAATAACGTTCCGGCAGCCATTACTCTTAGTGTTTGTCTTTCAGTGAAGAAACGTAGTCTGTGCCCTAGCGGTCAAAAAATCAACTGAATGATACAGATTATACAAATTTTAAAATAATTTATGTAAAGTTTGATACAGAACCATATGCATTTCTGACTTCCTCAAAGTTCAAAGAACCTTAAATAACCCTGGGAAATTAATTAATTATTTCTTTTTCTTTATTAAAACTGTACAGTAATAAAAGACATTTGTTATGTGTTATATGTTAGTAACCTTAAGATCGAAGTAACGCTGTAATTTGTGAAGTAATCGATTGTCAGTTCATGTTTTGGGAGACCATAGTGCCCCATAAATATTAAATAAATTCAAGGAATGCCTTGCGTTTAAATAATTAAATGTGTATTATTTCTAGTAGATGGTAGTTGATTACAGGTAATAAGAAAATCGAGAAGAGAAAGGGAATCAGTCTGGTCATCAAGAAATTATTACATACTACAAAAGTAATTTAACCTCAAATGGGTTCGTAAAAGGAGAAAACAGCTGATGCCACGAGCGGAAAAAATTTAAAATACTCGATGGTACACAAAGAGAGTAATTCTCTTTGACTCTCTTTACTCTCTCTCCTACCTATTTTCAAACAACGGTATTGATTTAATACAAACAAATTTAAGAAAATCATTCAATATTCTTTCATAATCACACACACTCGATTTTGAAGGCATATAACACCAAAAGATAACAAATTTTGTAACGAAGAAAGACGCGAAAAAGCGGACGGTCGAGAGACATCGAGGAGGAGACGTTACACCATTTATTTGTTAATGAACAAATACTCTGTAATATACACATGAACTGTGTAAAACTGTTTTTTTTTTTCACTTATTGTATCCAGTATTATTATATTATCGAAAACACATTTTTAATATTTTCTGTTATGTGTTTGTTTTCTGCAGTTGTCAAAGGAACGTGCAAGGCTTTCTGAAGAACAAGCTTCTATTATGAAAAGAAAAGAAGAGTGCCGTTTGAGACAGGAAGATGTGAAGTCAAAATTGGCAGGAGCAGAACACGACTTGAAGAAAGCAAAACAGCATGAGGCGAAGGTAAACATTTGATGTGTGTGTGTGTGTGTGCAATTTGAAAAAATAAATTGCATTAAGAGTACAATTAGTGTTGAAAACATGACAAAGTTTGTATAAAACAATTGAAAAAAATGGAAGTTTGTTTTTTTGTAAGGTTTGCATCCAACTTTAGTCCCAACTATTGCTGTTCTACTTTTCCCTCAATACTGAACACAAGGAAAATCAAATTGAATACGTTTTAGGAGGTTTAATTTAATATTTTTCTTTATAATGGCAAATTTAAGTAATAAATTTGTGGGAGCAGTGTAAAACACAGACTATGTCTGCGTGAAACAAATTGTTGAAGTAAATGTTTTTTGTTTTATGTATGGTTATTTATTAACTTTTATACTTATTTATTATGAACTTACAGGCGTGTTTCTTATTAGAAAAATTTAAGTGTTACTGTGTTTTTATAGCCTACAGTTAAAAAAAAGATGATAGATTGCACTCTTTATAGTCTTTCTGTACATAAAGGTATTTTACAAGATAATTTGATAATAGTGGTTGTGTGAAAAATCATTATTTGTTGTGAAGTTATTAAACTGAATAGCCTATCAGTGGTTGAATGCTAGATAGGGTATCATAATGCCAAATCCTATACACATTCAAAGTACAGTAAACTCTTGATTATCCGCGGGCGGATTATCTGCCGTCTTCCTTTCCTTTTTTTTGCGACGATAAATTACGGTATTAAAAGAAAACCTACAACAGTAGAATAAGTTATAAAATTAGGCCTACAATTAAACGTTACAGCGAAACATGGAATACCGTAAATGAAAACAAAGAATGTAGGGAAATGGAAGCACGTGTGTTGAGAGATAATGCATGAGTCACGATCGGCAGGTGCAGAAGCTATTTTTAGAGCGACAACCATCAGTTGGGGTGAGTGGAAGTCAATCAACCAAGGTCATTGGTACTGCTTGTCACTGGCACCTTATTGCCTCCCCTCCTACCCCTTCACTCACCACTTCCAGTTCTCACAACTCACGCATCAGTTTGTGCGTTTATGTCAACCTGTGTGCATGTGTTATAATATAATCTGTTTACGAGTGTTGATATAACGTTGTTTAATGTGTTCTTTATTAAAACATTATAAAAGCTTTACTAACTACATTTCTGAATTTGGTACGTTACCACTTTAAATTAGGCATAAATGATTAAGATGTCAATTATACATATTTCTTAACAAATTTAGAACACTACTGAGGACATCTGAGTATAAATAATTCATTATCCAAAATCGATTAATGCTTTAAGTTTGAACTAAGTAAAACAAAACAAAGTTGTAATTACGCTTTTGATGTGGCTCCATCGTAGATAGAAGATGCACATCTACGATGTACGGAGAGTGCGCAAGGACGCCAAAAAGTGAACAAGTGAAAAAAGAGAGTGTGTACTTCCCAGTACTCTCGTCAGTTTTATACCCTGTGTGACGCAAAAAGTCTCTATGAGTTAACGCCCAAAATTCAGCCAATCAGAACTGGACTCTGCACGTGTCTCGAAACTTATCAGGTCACACGAGGGGACAATTTGACATTGATTTTTGTGAACCAAAGCGGAATTCATTCGCGAACACTGACAAGCAAACAATTCTTAGCTTCCCTGGTTGATAACTCGCTACACGTGCCACGATAAAAATGGTCACCACACTTCCACACAATCGCTCAGTTTGTTCCTTAAAATAATTCTTAAGATAAAATAAAATAATAAATTGAGTAGTTTGAGTATGAGTAGAATCCTCATTTACAATTATATATAAAATCATAACGTGGAATGTGCTGGGCACAACAGAACGTACAGGCGTGTTTCTTATTAGAAAAATTTAAGTGTTACTGTGTTTTTATAGCCTACCGTTAAAAAAAAGATGATAGATTGGACTCTTTATACTCTTTCTGTACATAAAGGTATTTACAAGATAATTTGATAGTAATGGTTGTATGAAAAATCATTATTTGTTGTGAAGTTATTAAACTGAATAGCCTATCAGTGGTTGAATGCTAGGTAGGGTACCATAATGCCAAATCCTGTACACATTCAAAGTATTTAAAAATTTAAAATGAACAAAGACAGTTGGTAATAATGTTTTGTATTTTTAAGCTAATTTCATAGTTGTCACTCTTATGTTCCTTTTATGTCTGCAATTAAGTTCATAAAAGGAATAACATCATTTGATTAATTTCTGAGAGTTTTTTTATTTTCTAAACATTCCCAAATTTTTCGAAATGTTGATCGAACTATCATTGAATTTTTCCAAGAAATTTCCAACACTAACATGGATTCATTCTCTTTTTGTGGCCTGGGTATGGAGATTAAGGTGCTGATAGAAGGGGAAAGTAGAGGGAGCCAGTAGAGGAGGTCAGTGCTGGCTGCCAGCAACTTTCCCTCTACTTACTCTGTCTATAGGGGTACTTTCCTCTTTAGTGGTCAGTTTAGACTTGTGGCCAAAAAGCTCAAATATGTTTGATTTTACTAGCTCGAAAGATGGCCAGTAGTGGTCACGTGACTGGTCATGTGACCTATTGGTCGCCAGAACTTTCCGTCACAACAAGCACTGGCCGCCAGTAGAGCAGGGCAGGATTTGCTTTGCATTAGTCTGTTTTTGGTCGCTGTTGATGTAGTTGTTCAAGATGAGTGCTAGTGTTAACAGTGATAACATCATTGTAATAAAAAAAAATAAATCTATAAAGGGGAGTGCAGATGATATAACAATATTTTTGGAAGAGTTTCCAAAACTTTGAATTACTATGGAATATCCACCATGACGATCAAAAGCCTCATCAAACTCTTTATTAAAATCTGACATGGTCAAAACCTGATGAAACTAAAAAAAAAATGAGCACAGATGTTGTCACGGTCACTCATATAGACATACTGATGGCCGGAAGAGACGCAAAAGTGGCGGTCAGTACTTGCCTTGTGTATAAGAAATTTTACTGGCCAGTGATCACATGGGCAGCACTAGCTGCCGGTACTGGCCGCCTTTACTTTCCCCGTCTATAATCACCTTTAGTAAGTAGGTATGGATTTGATATCAACAAATCATATCGTTAAACATTCTGTTTTAAAATCCCTGTACAGATTTCAACCTATAACAGGTATTTTGGAACGATATTTTTTGTGGAACGGCTATAACAGTGACTGAAAAGTTGAAATATCTGTTCTGATTCAACAATAACTGAAAGTCTAAATACCCATATCGATTACTTGCAGCCTCGCAGTTCCAAGTCACGGGACTCCCCTATGCAACTAACGAGTACACAAGTAACAACAAGTAAACGAGTGCTACAAGTATTAGGAGTACTACGAGAACACTAGTACTAAGCCACTTTTTGGTGCTGAATACTTCATTCTGCGCATGTGCCGATTGCCATACAAGTACAAAACTAAGAAAAACAGAGAGGTTCAGAATATCTCTATGCCAAAGAGACAAAGCTGTTTTTAATAAATGAAAAAATTCATAGTGATGTTACATTTATGCTGATGTGTTATGTAGATATATAATACAGATTGTATATTATACTAGTCACCAACTTGGTAAATTTTGAAATAGTGAATTGTATTGTGTTATAACCTACAGAGTGGCTGGATGATTTTAACTTCATTGCACATCTCATATAAATTTGTTTTACATTCTTTGTTGTGCTATTACGTGCACTGTAAATTTCATTGGCTGAGTTTTGCAACTGATTTGTCCAACCAAAATGGAATCAATAATTTAATATTAAATCTATGTCAGTATACTCGTAGTGAAAACTTAAATTAGTATTCCCAAAGGGAGATAGGTGTATAAATCCTCTTGTTTTTTATTTTCTTTTAAGCAGTAACAGCTTAGTAAACTCACAGTGTAAAGTAACAGTGTTAATACTTTGTTGCGTCAAAGAAGCTCTTGATGTACTCTTGAGTTATTCTTAGGAACGCTAATTGGAGATGGCTGCTTAGAAAGAAGTTTTAAGTGGACTGTATGCTTTTCATATAATAATCGTTTATTGAAATTTTGTTGATGCGATTGTTGGCACGTGTAGAAGTTACTGCGGCATGATGTCCGCTAATTGAATTAGAAATAAAAATTGAATGACATAATCATTAGATGCAAGGCAGAAATCGCCCAAGTAGTATTAGTGCATGCTGAACATGCTAATAATTTAAATAATGAAATCCAGTAGCCGCGGCTGGATATAGTACGAGTTATCAGCTCGGAGTCTTGAGTATAACTAACGTAATTTTCGCTACAGTCAGCCCAGCTAAAGACCGGCTGTAGATAACAGCAAAAACGTGACGTCATCTACACGTGTCGCAATGCAGTATTTAGATTATAAAGTTTACAAGGTCAAAGTTTGACCATACTGCCCGCACAAAATCGGGACGATTTTGTAATTTACGCTATCAGGTTAATAATATATAGTAATTGACGTTACATGCTAAAAAAAACAACAACATAACAGTTGACATGTACAATGTAGAGCAATGACACCTAGACAATTAATAGTAACAATATGATTAACATACCAAATTCGTGTGATAATTACAAAATACATAATGATTTGTGTTATATAGTCATAGAAAACTGATAATAAAATTGCACAACACATAATAACATGGTAATGATGCACAATATTACAATAATCAGGTAGACATATCAATTTATTTCACATAATAATAGGATAATGATCACAAAAAGTTCAATAATAAGTAACAAGTAACAATACAATGACAAGATATAATAATTTGCATGCATGATATTGGAACAACAATCCCCAAAAATTCAACAATACATAACCATTGGATAATACAATGGCAAATACATAATAATTGATACAATAATATTATAATAATAATTCCCAAAAAGTTTGAAAATACACAAAAACATGATGGTGATGCACAATATCACGATAGATACAATAATAGCGTATATAGCGTGTCAATTTTGGGAGTCTTATTTTTCTTTCAGTATGGGGTAATTATATTTTTTATTCCTTTCATTTTTGGGCGGGCTTGTAAAAAAGGAGTTATGAAAATTATTGTGTAACGAAATTCATTCCATTATGACAGAACGCATGGCAACGTTATTTCCATTGTGTAACAGAACAGTGTTAAGCAACCGTTTGAAACAAAGGCAGAGATGCAGTTTGTTGTTGAGCAATGCGGCTGAAGAATTTGCCCCCTTCAAAATTCTAAGAACTTTGCAAGTGTGTCGACGCACAGGCGCGAATACCCACGCAAGCGCACTCAAAAGGACGCTCTGACTAAAAACTCAAGGTGGCCAGAGAGTGAAATTTTCATCGTTCCTTTGGTTTCACTAAGGAAGTGTTGCTTAGGCCAAGCCCACTTAAATGACGTCAGCAGAGACAAAGCCAAGATCGTACTTTGGTACATGGAATATAACTTCAATATTCCATATATAAAATGGTTACCTAACAGCAAATGAGCAATGAGCGACGAAAACATAGTGGCAGTGAACAACAGCTTCCCTCCAGAGAAAGCAAGCTGTACCTGTTACGTTCCAGTTCCAGTTCCAGTCTACAAGTAGCAGTCTCGGCGCCAGGCTGGTCTCACGTAGGCTCGCCAACAAAGTTTTAATTTATCAGGAGAAAAAGTGGTAATTACCGCAAATGTTTATGTGACCGTGGTCAATCCAACTTGAAGTAGTGAAAACAGTATTTTTTCGGAAAGATAACAATCAACTTACTCTTAAAATTATGAGTGCGTGTATGAACCGTGTGGCGACGGTTTACGTGAGGGCTGGGGTGGGCTTCATCTAAAAAATGTTAAGGGGCTTTTAATTTCGTATGAATGTGAGTGTGGCAAAGCTGGGCTGTGTTTTTTGTTTATGTGTGTATAATTATGAAGTTATAAAATTGTCCATTACAAGGTAAGCTATAGTCGGTAAGGTGCAAGAGTTGCACAATATGTAACAAGAAGATTTAACATTTCAACATTTCTGAGTAATAAAAAAATCTGATTTCTCTTCCATATAATTGAGAGTTAAATTCTTTCAAATGCCTTATTTCGTTATATGTATCGTCAGAGTTCGTCGAACGAAATGGGTTTACCTCCACTACGCGATCCGGCCAGATCCAAGTCGTAAGGTAAGTGGAAGTTGTTAACTTAATTTGAATAACTAATATAACGAGAAAGGGTAAAAAGTTACAATTGTTGCCGTGACCAGGATTTAATATAACTGAAGAGGGGTTATCTTAACGCGGGCCTACATCTGACGATGCATAGCGAAGTAGGGTTGCGAAAGCAAATTGATTTTGTAAAATATCAGTTTTGAAATAAAATCACTAATTGACAGTTGTTACGTAAGAAAAAATAGATAAAGTAAAAATGTCCGAGAATACAGAAAAAAGTAGTATAATAAATTCAATTATGAGTGAAAGTGGCCTTGAGTCGCAAACGCTGGATGAAAGTGGTATGTTGGGGGGGGGGGAGACGGGTGCTGTTACAGAAACAGCTGTCGACAGTAATGTAATAGCTCATTCCACTCCGATTGCGTCTCAACCACAAGGAAACGAAACAGATGTTGACTCTGGGATTCAGTTGACCCCAGTTTCAACTAAGATAAATAAACAATCAGAGGAAACAAATATGATGAGTATTATGCTCAGTCAATTCGAAAGAATGAATAATAATTTTGAGACCAAATTTAATGTAATGAATAGTCGTTTTGATGATAATGATATAAATTTTGAGACCAAATTTAATGTAACGAATAGTTGTTTTGATGATAATGATATAATTTTAAATAATATGAAAAGTGATTTTAACAATAAATTAGACCAATTAACTGATGATTTTAATGAACAGAAAATAAAATGCGAACAGCAAAATATTCAAAACGAGATTAATTTTAAAGCAATTAAAGACCAGAATGTGCAGTTACAGCAAAATATAAATGTAAAATTTAATGAGTTGATAAATAATATACAAGACAAGAATGTATGTCTTGAAAATGCCAATGAAATGACTAGAAACAGTCTGAATAAAGTAGAATCAAGTACGAGTAATGCAAACGAAAGTTGTAATGACAATGTTGTATTAGGTAATGAATTAATAAATAATAATGATGTTGATAATAATGAGCATAATAATGTAGTCGAAAAATTGGTATCTGAGAGTACTAATGAAGTTGTGGAATGTGATTATGAGATGTTAATGTGTGTTAATGAGTTAGAGAGAGAGTGGAGAGAGAGCTATATTACAGGTATGAAACAGGGGGTAAATTGTTTACGAGGTAGAATGGGGGGTGAAGGAAGACCTTCACGTATATATTGTGTAGACAAGTGTGCTACAAATAATTGTTTTTTGAAGTTTTTTGTTTTTCCTGGAGAAGTCAGGAAAGATTTAATTGAATTTATACCCTCTGTCTGTAATACTTTTGAGAGTGTGATTTGGGGTTATGAAGAGAGAAATGTAAACAGAAAATTGTATGTTAGTAAGGAGACAGAATTATATAATTTAAGTAGAAAGTATGGTGAATGGAAGGAAAGTTTAGAAATATATGTGAATGATAATGATTACAATGATTTAATAAAAATGATTAACCCAATAGTTAATGAATTTAATGAAGGAGACTTAACAAAAATGCCTAACGCAGACTGGTTATATGAGTATTTGAATATTTAGTTTTTCTGGTTACAACACACAAAACAGTCATTTGTGTGCTGATAAAATTGAACGATGTTATGTAGAACCAAGGTTGATTTGGAACGATGGAGGTTAAACTATTAAAACAATAAAAGACAGTATAAATATTTTGTTTTAATGGTTCTGACATGGCAAATCTGGACAAATGAAGTGCGGAAAAACTGAACAATAAATAAGAGTTTGTAAATAAAATATAGTGAATTTATATGTGTGTATGTAAGATGATTGTTGTGATAATAATATTGAAGTATTTGCAAGTAAATAAACATCAGAAGTAATTTTGAAAACAGTACTTGACTAATGGTGATTGTTTCGATAACTACATAATTTATATTTTCAGTCATTAATTTAATTAAAACAATTTGAGATGCTTAAATATTTTGATCGATTATTTGAATGTTAATTAATTAAATTTTTTTAATGAATTTAATTTATGTCATGAGAGATGGAAATTTGGAAATGAATGATAGATTATTTAATTTAAATTAATAATTTTTGTGAAATGTTTCAGAGATGGTGGTGATTATGTTTTGGGTGTATATTATGTTAAATGGATTGTAAGTAGAAACATTTTATAATCATGTGTAACAAAAATGTTTACAGATGTGATTGAGGTGTTAATGCAATAGTGAGATTTTAATGCAATCATTGTGTTTAATAAGTATGATAATTAAAAGATTTGCTAATAATAAATGAAAAATGATAGATAATGATTATTAATAATAAAGTTTGAAAATTTTAAGAAAGTCAATTGGTAAAAGGTTATGAATGGGTTAAATGGTTGTTGATGCAAATATTATATGATAATGCATGCAAAAAATTTTAATTAGTTTTCAATTGTAATTAGCTATTAAGTGGCTATTGAGGGGGTGGCCTGTGCTCTCTTAGATAGCGAAATGGGTTGGGGGTAACAGTGAGTGTTACCTCCATCGGAGGCCAAACTGGCGATAAATGTGCGGCACACCTTATCCGTGTAAAGTAAAAATTTTACACACATTGCTAAATGACCGTGTCGCACATAATGAGATGGATATGAAACAGGTGGTGAAATGAAGTTTAGATTTCCTCGACTTTTCGGGCGGTTACTGCCTTACCAGCACTAACCGTGGTTTTGGCTAGCGGCCAGCTATGGTCATACCAAGTCCCTTGACCATAGCTGACTTGAAATTGGTACAGATTTGAAATTCATTGGGGGGTGACAATTAGAGGAAATCTTCCCGGAACTATGGAACAGCGGCTGCCACTCTGCCCGCCTTGGGGTAGCAAGACCGGTGGTAGAACCGTTTTAAGGGTGTATCATTTTATGACGAGAACATGATATGTTCACTAATTTTAAAACTTAATAGCGGAAGCAGAGGCACGGAGAGGTAAAAACCTGCTCCAAAATATACAGTCTTTGTGGAAGCGAAAAGGCGAGACAGTCTTACATAATCTGAAATAGTGTGTGTGGCTGGGAGGTGACGCAAAGGAGTCACGAATTTAAATTGTATGACGTAAAAGTTTTGTTAATTCGAATTTTGAATCCAATCAAAAATGCTTGTGCTCTGTCCACATAATTATATGCTCAGACTCTTAATATAAGGTGTTCATAATATGATTTTAAAGGTATTATTTTATTGTTGTATGTTAGGTATAGGCATTGATAAGAGTATGTGTTTTCATGATATGTGTATGTTTCAAAGTAAGCCAATAATTAAATCGTCTGGCAGGCGGTCAATATGAACTATCAGAATCAGAGAAAATGGGAAACCAGAAGGTGAGGAGTGATGATAAATAAATATGTATATTTCATATAATTTATTCAATTGTGAGATGTATTTTCATTGTGTTAGTAGGATCAGCTGATCAGCAATATCATGTCACTGGTATATTGGTTTGTAAATGTTACAAGTAATTAATGTTTAATGTACTACAGATATTTTGAAGTAAGGATAAAAAGAATATGAGAAATAAAATAACAATAATTTATGCAAGTTAACAAAAGATAGTCTTTGGGTGATAAATATTTCATGGGACACATATATCTGTCCAAATTGAATTCAAAGTTGAAGTTGACATCGTAGAGATGATATAATGTAATATTGTTTTGAAGTAATGTAGTTTTGTGAAATATTGATGTTGACACAGTGGTTACGGAGAATAATTGTATAGTTTTGAATGATATATATTTATGTTTATAATTAATGAGGCTATTTTTATTGTATTTGTAGTAAGGTTATGAGATTGAGATTTTTGGGGATGGTAATTTTGTATTAGGGGGTAGTGTCATGTAGGAGTTCACAACAAAATATGTTGGGACGGGAATTGGTATCGATTTTAGTAAGGAGGGGTCGCCTTAGGTAGAATCCGGGCCGCCAAATAAGGGAATTGAGTTTTGGGTAGGGGAAACACGTATCCTATGTACAAAGGGTTAGAGAGTTTTTTTTTACATATGTAGAGAAGGTAACGATTTGTGTTAAATGATAAGTTGGGGTTTAGAGTGTTTTGGGATTAGTAGATATTTTGATAGAGATGGGTGTCATGGTAATTGAAGTTGATTAATATTAGAGTCGGAGAGTAAAGTTTATGTATGCATACAGATCTAATACAGTAAATGAGAATAAATGATTTACATCACCCACAGTAATGTAGAATTAAACTGTTAAGCAAAAAGAGAGAAATTTATGATAAAGAATATAAAATTTTGCATTTTTTCAAACCAGTGACAGAATCTTGATAGAATTGAAAATAATGTAAAGTCAAGAATTGTTTACTTTAAATAGTTTAAAGGTTAACTTGCTGATTATTATACTAATATTTTGTTTATTTTAAATATTTTGTTTTATTATGTTTGTATTTCAAGTTAGGATATTACAGATGTTCAGTGTATTTTCAGAAAGCATACACAACATATGTAGGTCAAGGGTTTTGGACTTGACCTAGTTTCGATCAGCTGATGAGGTCATACACCTACTAAGCTTGTATAGTAGGGAATTAATTTTATTTGTTTATTTAATCACTTTAAACCAGTTTTGAATAATTTCTAAATATAAATGAAACCTTTGAACAAATTTAAATTTGTTTTTGAATTTTAAAATTTTCGAAAATTTTAATTTAAAAAAAAAAAAAAAAAGAAAAAAAAACTTGATTTTTCGCCTGCCAGCGAATGAATATTTTAGATAATGATTCTTTTATTATGTGTGCATTAACCATGTTTATTTTATTATATTGCATTGTATTGGTAGACTATAAGTGGTTCTCATGTTAGAGTAAGGATGTGTTTATATTAGTAGAAATGTCTAGGTTAAGTCATTTGCAACAAAAATTAGAAAAACAAGGAAGAGAATTTTTTGATAAAATATTATTTTTTTTGAATTTTGAATTTTTTAAATTTTTAATAAATTTTAAAAGAAATTTTTATTTTTTTAATGTGTTATGGTAACATGTAATGTTAGTATGTGTGAGCCCAGTATTTGCTAAAGGCAGCCCAGCTTGCAAAAAGGGGAAACATATCGGCGGAGGAGCTGGAATAATTTTAGCCAGGGATTGAGGATTTTTGGGGGTGGTATGTTAAAAGGCGAGGTGCGCCGTGGTACGAGTCTGTTTGATTTCTCGGTGTTGGGATCTCTTACGGAGAAGTCCAGTGATCTCGTTCAGATGAGTCCATAGTCGCTGAGCCAGGGGGGTCATGTACCCATGCAGATCAAGAACCAGGGGGTTGTTGGCACCAGTTCCTCACCGGTCCTCTTCGGGGTTATCGATGAGATTTCTTCTGTCATGAACAGCAGAATTCTCATCGAGGGGGTATTGTAGCGTGTCAATTTTGGGAGTCTTATTTTTCTTTCAGTATGGGGTAATTATATTTTTTATTCCTTTCATTTTGGGGTGGGCTTGTAAAAAAGGAGTTATGAAAATTATTGTGTAACGAAATTCATTCCATTATGACAGAACGCATGGCAACGTTATTTCCATTGTGTAACAGAACAGTGTTAAGCAACCGTTTGAAACAAAGGCAGAGACGCAGTTTGTTGTTGAGCAATGCGGTGAAGAATTTGCCCCCTTCAAAATTCTAAGAACTTTGCAAGTATGTCGACGCACAGGCGCGAATACTGTAACAATAAAAAATTAAGGCCGAAATATATAAAATAAATAAAACCACTACCAGGACTTACCTGTTGCAGAAATTTCCATCAGAAGCCCAGAGTCGCCACGATTATTTTTTATAGGTAAAATATCGAAAACCTTTACACTTTACCTTAATAAAACGGACAATTTAGCAATCTGACCCACCCAATTAATAATTCAGAAGATTCCGGAACGTCTAGACGAATTTTTTCAACACAGAAATAAGACTGGTAATGACGAAATAACTTAGACTAACACATGGTTATTAAATGAATACTTTACTTACTCTCATAAAGACGTAAATTCCTTATACACAACACAAAAGAATACGGTAACACATTAATTACTGGTTACATCGACCTTACCTTACATACTATGTATTACAAAAGATAGTAGCCCAGCTTTACACACACACACTATCACACCAATTAAACCCCTTTTAAATATTATAGTCAATATAGAAAATAGTTAGCCTTTATACATTCCTGTTTCGTTACATTCACTAACTGTCCTGATGCCGACCGAACACGTGTTTAATGTCCGATTTCACTCTTGGCGTTTTGCACTTTCGCTACACTAGTTTATTACGTCGTTGATTTCACGAGTCCTGGTCGGTATGAACGATATTGTTGTTTCACATCACATCGTATAAAACAACACCGACCGGGACGCCGACAGAGTTGTAAGCGTCTCTAACTGGGTGCGGCTCTAGCTGACTATATGGCGTCTCTGCTTAATGTCGACTGTCTCGTCACGGTGAACGTAACAGGTACACGTACCTGTTCCTGGAGGGAAACTGGTTCTCTACTGCCACGATGTTTTCGTCGCTCCGGCCTCATTTGTTGGGAAGTAACCACTTTATATATGGATTAAAGCTGATATATGTGTATGTCCAGAGGCCGATATTGGACTTGGTTCCGCTAATGTCACCAACAGTGGGCGGAGTTTAATGCGACTTCCGGGAGGTCTTAGAGAAGACGATGAATATTTTTTGCACTCTGGCCATCTTGAGTTTTTTGTCAGAGCGTCACTTGGAGCGTGATTGAGCAGTTGCGTATGTGCGCTGCCACACACAGGTACAAAGTTCTTAGAATTTTGAAGGTGGTAAATTCCTTTGCCGCGTTACACCACTGAAATTGCGCAGCGCCTTGTTTCCAACTGTTTCTCAACTCTGGTCTATTATACGGACAAATACGTTGCACAATAATCCATTTATTTTGCAATATTTTCCAAACCCGCCCGAAAATGAACTGAATAAAATTATAATTATCCCATACTGTTGAAAATAAAAACACCCAAAATTTGACCCGCTACAATACCCCCTCGATGAGAATTCTGCTGTTCATGACAGAAGAAATCTCATCGATAACCCCGAAGAGGACCGGTGAGGAACTGGTGCCCACAACCCCCTGGTTCTTACTCTCATGGGTACACGACCCCCCTGGCTCAGCGACCATGGACTCATCTGAACGAGATCACTGGACTTCTCCGTTAGAGATCCCAACACCGAGAAATCAACAGACTCGTACCACGGCGCACCTCGCCTTTTAACATGCTACCCCCAAAATCCTCAATCCCTGGCTAAAATTATCCCAGCTCCTCCGCCGATATGGATCCCCTTTTTTGCAAGCTGGGCTGCCTTTAGCAAATACTGGGCTCACACATACTAACATTACATGTTACCATAACACGTAAAAAAAATAAAATTTCTTTTAAAATTTATTAAAAATTTAAAAAAAAATTCAAAATTAAAAAAAAAACAATCTTTTATCAAAAAATTCTCTTCCTGGTTTTTCTAATTTTTTGTTTCAAAGGACTTAACCTAAACATTCCTAATAATATAAACACATCCTTACTCTAACATGAGAACCATTTATAGTCTACCAATACAATACAATACAATCAAATAAACATGGTTAATGCACACATAATAAAAAATCATTATCTAAAATATTCATTCGCTGGCAGGCGAAAAATCAAGGTTTTTTTTTTTTCAAAAAATTTAAAAAAAAATTTTAAAATTTTAAAATTCAAAAAAATTTAAATTTATTCATTAAAAAAAATTTTATTACATTTATTTATTAAAATTATTCAAATATTGGTTTGAATTAATCAAATAAATAAATTAAAATTAGCTTCCTACTATACAAGTTTAGTAGGTGTCTGACCTCATCAGCTGATCGAAAGTAGGTCAAGTCCAAAACCCCTTGACCTACATATGTTATGTATGATTTCTATCTGAAATACATTTGACATCTGTAAAATCCTATCTTGAAATACGAAACATAATAACACAAAATATTCAAAACGAACAAAATATTTAATATAAATAATCAAGTTGACATTTAAATTATTTAGAATAAACAATTCTTGACTTTACATTATTTTCAAATTTTGTCAAACTTCTGTCACTGGTTGAAAAAAATAAACAATTGTATAATCTTGATTATAAATTCCTCTCTTTAGTTAACAGTTTAAGTCTACATTACTGTGGGTGTTGTAACTCATTTATTCTCATTTACTGTACTAGATCTCTATACATATATAAACTTTCTACCTCTGACTCTCATATTCATCAACTACAACTCCCTTGACACCCATCTCTACCAAAATATCTACTAATCAGGACACTCTAAACCCCAACTTATCATTTAACACAATTCACCACCCTCTCTACATATAAAATACTCTCTAACCCTTTGTATAGGATACGTGTTTCCCCGCCCCCAAAAAACTCAATTCCCTTATCTGGCGGCCCGGATTCTACCTAAGGCGGCCCCTTCCCCACTAAAATCTATTCCTATCCCGTCCCAACCCTTGTTGCGGACTCCTACATTACACTACCCTCTAATACAAAATTGCCATCCCCAAAAATCTCAATCTCATTACCTCACTACAAATACACAAAATAACCTCATTAACTATAAAAACAACAATATGTCACTCAAAATCTACATAAAGTCTCCATTACCACTGTGTCAACATTAATACTTCACCAACTCTGTTACATCACATTAACTCAAAAACATCATTACATCATAATCATCTCTGTCATTTCACATTCAACTTTTAATTCAATTTGGACAGGTCTACGTGTCCCATAAAACATTTATCACCCATGAATTATCTTTTATTAATTTGCATAAATTACTGTTATTTTATTTCTCATATTCTTTTTATCTTTACTTCAAAACATCTGTAGTACATTAAACATTAATTACTTGTAACATTAATAACTGGTAGCCTTTATAACTAACCTACCAGTGACATCATTGCTGATCAGCTGATCTCCTGACATAATAAAAACACATCTCAAAATTGAACAAATTACATGGAATATACATATTTATTTTTATTTATTCTCACTTCTCACCTCATTGTTTCCCATTTCTCTGATTCTGATGCTTACGTTAACCTGCCACACGATTTAATTGTTGGCTTAAAAAAAAAATACACACATAATAAAATTACATATTCTTATCAATGCTTATCTAATAGACAACAATAAAATAATACACTTAAAATTATAGCATGAACACCTTAATTTACGAGTCTGAGCATATAATTATGTGGACAGAGCACAAGCATTTTTGATTGGATTAAACCTTGAATAAGCAAAACTTTTACGTCATAAAATTTTAAATTCGTGACTCCTTTGCGTCACCTCCCAGCCACACACACTATTTCAGATTATGGAGGACTGTCTCGCCCTTTCGCTTCCACAGAGACGGTATATTTTGGAGCAGGGTTTTACCTCTCCGTGTCTCTGCTTCCGCTGTTAAGTTTTAAAGTAGTGAACATCAACATGTTCTTGTTATAAAATCATACACCCTTAAAACGGTTCTGCCACCTGGCTCTGCTGTTCCTCCTCGAACAGAGTGGCAGCCGCTGTTCCATAGTACCGGAGATTTCCTCTAATTGTCCCCCCATTAAATTTCAAATATATACCAATTTCAAGTCAGCTATGGTCAAGGGACTTGATATGACCATAGCTGGCCGCTAGCCAAAACCACGGTTAGTGCTGGTAAGACAGTAACCGCCCGAAAAGTCGAGGAAATCTAGACTTTTATTTCACTGCCTGTTTCACATCAATATTATTATGTGCGACACGTCATTTAGTATTGTGTATAAAAAAAATTTTTATTTACACGGATAAGGTGTGCCGCACATTTATCGCCAGTTTGGCCTCCGATGGAGGTAACACTCACTGCTACCCCCAACCCTTTTCGCTACTTGTGAGAGCACAGGCCACCCCCACAATAGCCACATAATAACTAATTACAATTGACAACTAATTAAAATTTGTAGATACATTATCATATAATATTAGCATCAACAATCATTTAACCCATTCATAACCTTTTACCGTTTAACTTTCTTGAAATTTTCAAAATTTATTATTAATAATCATTAAATATCATTTTTCATTTATTATTAAAATTTTTTTAATTATCATCTTTATTCAACACACTGATTGCATTAAAATTTCATTATTGCATTAACACCTCAATCACACCTGTAAACATTTTTGTTACACCTGATTATAAACTTTTTCTACTTACAATCCATTTAACATGATATGCCCACAAAACATACTCACCACCATCCCTGAAACATTTTACACAAAATTAATTTAAATTAAATAATTTATCATTCATTACCAAATTTCCATCTCGTAAAACAAACTGAATTTACAAAAAAATTAATTATACAACATTTACCTAATCAATTAAAATATTTAAAATATATCAATTGGTTTAATTAAATTAATTATTAACAATATAGAATTCACTACCATCCAAACAATTATAATTCTCTGATTACTTGTTTTCAAAATTAATTCTATTTGTTTATTTAAATTGCAAATATTTCCACATTATTATCACAACAATCATCTTACATACACACATATAAATTCACTATATTTTATTTACAACTCTTGTTAATTATTATTCCATTTTTTCCACACTTCTGTCCAAATCTGCCATGTCAAAAAACCATAAAACATAATGTTTAATTGTCTTTTATTGTTTTACAGTCTACCCTCCATCGTCAAAGATTAATCTTGGTTTTGTATAGCACTGTTCAATTATATTGACATACATATTGTTGTCTTGTGTGTCATAACCAAACAATTTCAATTTATCCGTTATACCATAATAATCATTCACCAAGTCTACGTTAAGTATTTCTGTTAAATCTCCGTCAGTAAATATTTCCAATATCGGGTTAGTTACTTTTGTATTATCAATCAAATCATTCTTATTTAAATACTCTTCTAATATTTCTTTCAACTCACCATAATCTCTCTTTAATTCATATAACTCTATCTCTCTCTCAACACACAATTCTCTATTTAAATCTCTCTCATCATAACACCATCTCATACTTATAAAATCATTCCACACAGAGGGTATAATATCATACAAATAAAATAAACTCAAATCTTCTACTAACACGGGACTCTTGCCCTTCAAAAACACTTGTGACCACATTAAATCATCATAGATAATAAAAGGAAAATTTCCCCTCTGTCCCCACTCTACTACAACATTATTTTTTCTCTCTCTCTAACTCACTGACACACATTAACATCTCATAATCACTGCACTCTACACTTTCATTAGTACTCTCATTATTTATTTTTACCGTATCACTTTCTGATACCAATTTCTCAAACACATTATTATTCTCAATATTACATTCATTATCTTCAACATTGTTATTATTTGTTAACTCTTTATCTGGTACCACATTTTTGTATTTGTCATTACAAGTTTCATTTGTATTATTTTTCCCTAGATTCATCACAACTACTTCCATTCGCTCAACACTCTGTTCTAACTTATTCAGACTAGTCATTATTGTTTCATGGGTATTTTTACAACATTTATTCATTTCTTGAACCTCATTTTTCAATTCATTAATATCCCTACTTTGTCTATCTAATTTTATGTCATTACTGTCAAAACGACTATTTAATTCGTTAAATTTGTTATTCTGTACATGAATGTCCATTGATATGGTTCTTAATATACTCATTATATCATCGTCTAATTTGTTACATTTTGTTGAGGTCGGGGTTGCTTGAATCCCTGAATCCTCTGTATTATCTTTTTCATTTGTGTTATGCACATTCATGTTTTTATCGTCTTGACCTACATTCGGTGTTGAATGTATTTCAGGACTACTCATCACAATAATATAAACCTAACCTACTTAATTATGTACGATAAAATTTTATACATTCGTCATTACCACATCCTATTTTCTGTGTATTAAAATAGGTCTATCTCGTATAAAATTACAATTAAAAAAAAATCCTGGCAGGGTCGCCATTTGTAACAATAAAAAATTAAGGCCGAAATATATAAAATAAATAAAACCACTACCAGGACTTACCTGTTGCAGAAATTTCCATCAGAAGCCCAGAGTCGCCACGATTATTTTTTATAGGTAAAATATCGAAAACCTTTACACTTTACCTTAATAAAACGGACAATTTAGCAATCTGACCCACCCAATTAATAATTCAGAAGATTCCGGAACGTCTAGACGAATTTTTTCAACACAGAAATAAGACAGTGGTAATGACGAAATAACTTAGACTAACACATGGTTATTAAATGAATACTTTACTTACTCTCATAAAGACGTAAATTCCTTATACACAACACAAAAGAATACGGTAACACATTAATTACTGGTTACATCGACCTTACCTTACATACTATATTACAAAAGAAAGTAGCCCAGCTTTACACACACACACACACACACACACACACACACACACACACACACACACACACACACACACACACACACACACACACACACACACACACACACACACACACACACACACACACACACACACACACACACACACACACACACACACACACTATCACACCAATTAAACCCCTTTTAAATATTATAGTCAATATAGAAAATAGTTAGCCTTTATACATTCCTGTTTCGTTACATTCACTAACTGTCCTGATGCCGACCGAACACGTGTTTAATGTCCGATTTCACTCTTGGCGTTTCGCACTTTCGCTACACTAGTTTATTACGTCGTTGATTTCACGAGTCCCGGTCGGTATGAACGATATTGTTGTTTCACATCACATCGTATAAAACAACACCGACCGGGACGCCGACAGAGTTGTAAGCGTCTCTAACTGGGTGCGGCTCTAGCTGACTATATGGCGTCTCTGCTTAATGTCGACTGTCTCGTCACGGTGAACGTAACAGGTACACGTACCTATTCCTGGAGGGAAACTGGTTCTCTACTGCCACGATGTTTTCGTCGCTCCGGCCTCATTTGTTGGGAAGTAACCACTTTATATATGGATTAAAGCTGATATATGTGTATGTCCAGAGGCCGATATTGGACTTGGTTCCGCTAATGTCACCAACAGTGGGCGGAGTTTAATGCGACTTCCGGGAGGTCTTAGAGAAGACGATGAATATTTTTTGCACTCTGGCCATCTTGAGTTTTTTGTCAGAGCGTCACTTGGAGCGTGATTGAGCAGTTGCGTATGTGCGCTGCCACACACAGGTACAAAGTTCTTAGAATTTTGAAGGTGGTAAATTCCTTTGCCGCGTTACACCACTGAAATTGCGCAGCGCCTTGTTTCCAACTGTTTCTCAACTCTGGTCTATTATACGGACAAATACGTTGCACAATAATCCATTTATTTTGCAATATTTTCCAAACCCGCCCGAAAATGAACTGAATAAAATTATAATTATCCCATACTGTTGAAAATAAAAACACCCAAAATTTGACCCGCTACAATACCCACGCAAGTGCGCTCAAAAGGACGCTCTGACTAAAAACTCAAGATGGCCAGAGAGTGAAATTTTCATCGTTCCTTTGGTTTTACTAAGGAAGTGTTGCTTAGGCCAAGCCCACTTAAATGACGTCAGCAGAGACAAAGCCAAGATCGTACTTTGGTACATGGAATATAACTTCAATATTCCATATATAAAATGGTTACCTAACAGCAAATGAGCAATGAGCGACGAAAACATAGTGGCAGTGAACAACAGCTTCCCTCCAGAGAAAGCAAGCTGTACCTGTTACGTTCCAGTTCCAGTTCCAGTCTACAAGTAGCAGTCTCGGCGCCAGGCTGGTCTCACGTAGGCTCGCCAACAAAGTTTTAATTTATCAGGAGAAAAAGTGGTAATTACCGCAAATGTTTATGTGACCGTGGTCAATCCAACTTGAAGTAGTGAAAACAGTATTTTTTCGGAAAGATAACAATCAACTTACTCTTAAAATTATGAGTGCGTGTATGAACCGCGTGGCGACGGTTTACGTGAGGGCTGGGGTGGGCTTCATCTAAAAAATGTTAAGGGGCTTTTAATTTCGTATGAATGTGAGTGTGGCAAAGCTGGGCTGTGTTTTTTGTTTATGTGTGTATAATTATGAAGTTATAAAATTGTCCATTACAAGGTAAGCTATAGTCGGTAAGGTGCAAGAGTTGCACAATATGTAACAAGAAGATTTAACATTTCAACATTTCTGAGTAATAAAAAAATCTGATTTCTCTTCCATATAATTGAGAGTTAAATTCTTTCAAATGCCTTATTTCGTTATATGTATCGTCAGAGTTCGTCGAACGAAATGGGTTTACCTCCACTACGCGATCCGGCCAGATCCAAGTCGTAAGGTAAGTGGAAGTTGTTAACTTAATTTGAATAACTAATATAACGAGAAAGGGTAAAAAGTTACACGTAGTAACTATTACAATAATAACTACACAATAATAATAATAATAATTACAATAATAATAAAATTGGATCATATGATCGCCCCGGGAATGTCCCGGGAGTGATGCAAGGCAATGCGACAAAGTTCACATTCCTGATACATGTTGCATGATGCTCATGCGACTAGTCCGATGCCACCGGAAGTGGACATAATTTATGAATGGGTCGACGTAGGATACCATGTGCGGTGCGAACGTCAACAACGCGCACTATTGAGTCCTGACCCGAATAAACATTTGTGATTACCCCGCGTTTCCACTGAAGGGGGGGGAATTGTCATCTAGAATGAGAACGAGTTGTCCAGCAGTCAAATTTTTTGACGTAATGCGCCATTTGTTGCGCTGTTGCAACTGGTGCAAGTAATCCTTTGACCACCGTTTCCAAATGGATTGTGTGAATCTTTGGAGCAGCTGCCATCTGCCCAAACGACTAATATTGACTTGGGAGTAGTCGAGTTCCGGGAGTGCCGTGAGCGGAGATCCAACCAGGAAATGAGCGGGAGTTAAAGGTTCGGGGTCCCTAAAGTCATTGGATATTGCAAATAAAGGGCGTGAGTTAAGGCAGGACTCTATTCGAGTTAGGATGGTATAATACTCCTCAAAAGTCAGAATGGTACCGCCAATCACGCGATGCAAGTGAAATTTGACACTTTTTACTCCGCTTTCCCACAGACCACCGAAATGAGGGGCTGAGGGTGGAATAAAGGACCACTTGAAGCCTTGGGCGCTGGTAAACTCCTGAGTTGTTTGCTCAAATCCCTTAGACTTCAAAAGTCTGTACAATTCGTGGAGTGTGCTGCTAGCATGACGAAAGTTCGTACCATTGTCAGAGAATATCTGAACGGGGATACCTCTACGCGCGATGAACCATTTTAAAGCCGCTATGAAGGCGTCTGAGTTAAGATCTGAGACAAGTTCCAAATGAATGGCCTTAGTGGTCATGCATATAAGTAAAGCAATATACGCCTTTGACGTCGATTTTGAACGCTGCCCGCCATGACGTACAAATACGGGACCGGCATAGTCGACAGCAGATTGGGAAAATATCTTAGCAGGCGTGACCCTGGAAGGGGGCAATTGTCCTAATAATTGGTTTGCACCCCTAGCACGGTATCGAAAACAAGTGATGCATTTATGTATTACCGAGCGTACATAGGATTTATCATTAATGATCCAATATTTCTGCCTTAGAGAAAACTGGGTTAATTGTACACCAGAGTGTAGTAAACGAAGATGTTCGTTTTCTATGATTAACTTGCTGAGATGAGAATGCGGGTGTAGTATTATTTGATGTTTGCTCGCGTAGTTAAGCTGGGAGTGCTGCAGACGTCCACCCACACGTAATATACCTGTCTTGTCCAGAAAGGGGTTAAGTGAAAGAATTTTACTGTTGTTAGGGATGCAGTGATGCGCCTCAAGTTCCTTAACCTCATTGCTGAAGTGCGATTGCTGAGACTGGCGAATAAAAACCAAAAGTGTATCATGCAACTCCTGGGCCGTCAAAAAGGAAGTGTCCCTATCAGCAATGGGGAGCCTAGAGTTCCGAATGAATCGGCAGCAATATGAAAAAACGCGAATGAGTTTTGAAAGAGATGAATAGTTTTCAACATAACTGGATGTGGATGAAGCGACAATTAGTGAGGTTTGGGCCTGCTTGCGTCGTTCCTGCTCCAGATCGGGAAGAGTGCAGGGAGAATGAGTATCGAAGGCACTGATAGGCCATGATGATGACTCGTGCAGGTGACCATGTAAAAATCTGTTACGCTTACGGCTGTTTATGTTTACGTTTCTGCTTGAACTTGAGTTCTAATGACTGAAACCTGCGGATAGCGCCGCGAAGAGAATTGCCCAAATGAGACTCGTCTGACTTGCGAGGCAGGGCTACCACAAATCTGCCATCATTATTACGGACGGTATTGGATACAAAATGATTCTCGCATTCCGAGTCCTCAGCGGAAGGATCACGAATAGCAACGTCCTCCAACTTCCAAAATTCCTTTAGTGGAGAGGAAATGGCACTATCATTTTCACATACTATAAATGATGAAACCGGTTTTGTCATGTCGACATTAAATGGCAAGTTGCCTGCGAGAATGAATCCCAATTTTGTCTCCTGTATTATAGGGAAATGTGGGCTACGGATAAATTTGACAGGTTCAATTAATTGCAAGTAATACTGAACACCGAGCAATAGATCGACTTGCGACGAGAAGTTGAGTTGTGGGTCGGCTAAGAATATGCCCTTTGGTAAATTTAAAGATGCGACATCAAATGATTCCGCAGGGAGATTATAAGTGATACTGGGAAGCACAGCGCAATGTATGTTTAAACTAAAATTCTTATAGCGTGAATACAACCTTGCTCTGGTACTGAAGTCAGCTTGAGACAACGAATTATTTATACCCGTTATGGGTAATTGAGATTTGATCAGTTTCAGACCCATGCGACGTGCGAAATCCATAGTGCAGAAGTTAGCCTGCGAACCTGAGTCTAGTAAAATCCTAACTGGGTGCTTTCTACCTGCATGGTCAGTTGTCATGCAGACCGCGGTGGATAATAATATAGACTTATTTGTCTGTAATTTTAATGAACACTGATTGTTCCTGGACGAATCGTTTTTGTTAGATGTATGAATCATTGTGTGATGGCGTTTCGCACATGTTCTGCAAGAAAATTTAGAGGGACAGTGAGCAAGATCGTGGCCTGGGCGTATGCAATTTAGGCAAAGTTTGTTTTTAATTATAATATTTTTTCTCTCCAGTGGAGTAATCGTTACAAATTGTGAACACTCAGTAAGTCGGTGTTTACCCTTGCACAGCTGACATATATTGTTTCCGATATGAGTATGGAATATTGATTTGGAAACATTTACCGGTTTAATTGCCTTGCGTTAGTGAGCCTTATCGCCAACGTTTATCTTGCTTGCTGAAGTGGCCGCGCTGTCCAGGTTTTGCAATAACTGTCTACGGGTATTTAAAAATTTTATGAAATTACTAAAGTTAGGAAATCGTTCTTCCAACAAGCTTTCTTTCCAAAGACGAAACGTGTAATTATCGAGATTTTGGGCTAAGTAATGAATGAGAATAATTTCAAATGTATTTACGGGTAGATTAAATGAGTTTAAAGCATTGATATTCGCGGTTATCTCGTCAATAAATCTGGAAATACTAATCCTGGACTCTTTTTGAACCGATTTCACACCCAAGACATTCCCTATATGATGGGCTGAGACAATTAACTTACTGTCATACCTGCTTCTTAGTAAATCAATAGCTACCGCGTAATTTTTATGGGTAATTGGAAGCGATTTTATCACATTTAATCCCTCGTCACTTAATGAAGAGTGCAAGTAGTGTAACTTTTGAATATCCGTCAGGTCGGTTCTGACGTGTATTAATTCAAGAAATGTATTGTAATACTGTTGCCAATCAATAATGCTACCTGAAAAGCGAGACAATTTAATTGGTTCCAACTGTATAGGGGAGGTTTTAATGGGCGTAATTTCGGTATTAACCAGCGGTTTTTGGTTCACCTGCTTTACTTGCTCTAACAAGTGGTGCAACTTGCATTCGATATTGCAGAGATCATCCTCAGTTTGGACTCTGTCACTGGCTGATGCGAAATCAGCGTCATCAGACTCAATTTGAGTCTGAATATCATCATATTTAGTGGACAATTCCATTAAATGGCGAAGCTTAATTTTTAGTGCGTGATGATCGCTTGTGCCTGGATCGAAATTATCCGCGAAAGTGTTCACACGGGATATAGACGCTTTAATCGTGCCCCGTTTATTAACGGCTTCACATCAGCCATGATTGTAATTCAAAATGTAATTTAAAATAAAAGGAATTTAAACGTAGAGTAGGTGAACAATCGCTGCAATTTTGAATAAAATCTGATATAATGCGGGAGCTAGTGATCGGCATACAGCTTAACACATTACTTACTGTAATAGATACTTGTTATCTCTCTTAAAAGAACAGCCATGAGCGTTATTGAAAGTATGAATTATTTAAATGATAATATACATATAGCCTTGTCTTGACACTTGAACTTCTAATGAGTTATTGTACAGTTATGTAAAGAGAAGTTTATGCACAAATGTACATATGAAAATCTAGTTAAGATGAAAGTTTATGCTCACATTATAATAATATTTGTTTACATAAAAGTATAAATAATACCATATTAAATGTAAAATATTATTCAGTTTGTTATATTCATGCAGTGTATATGAACAGTTGTAAAGGAAAATGAAAGTTTATAATCACGTGGAATCCTGGCGTTTTCAAAACTGCTTCGGTCCTGTTGGTTCCGTGCTGATCCCGTCCGGCAATCCTTTGAAGTTGGCGCACCGCCTGTTTGTGCTGGTTAGATGACGCTTGATGTTGTAGTTCAGCGTAATTTTACAGTTGTGGAATTTTGCTGCCGTCGAATAACTTTCTTGTAGTGTCTTGTAGTGTCAGATTTGACTCTCCGTAGAATCCTGCATGTCACGCCTGAAGGTTGTTTTTGTGGCAACAAAGGCATGCCACGGCCAGCAATCTAAATTCGAAAGTATTTAAGCTTGAAGATTGTTTGTGCCACAGGCTTTTTGGGCCCATTAAATTAAATATTTTGAAATCGTGGTGAACAAAAATGCGGTCGCTGTGGACCAAAAATGCTGTTGCTGTGGACAAAAATGCGGTTGCTTGTGGACCAAAAAATGTCGCTGTGGACAAAAATGCGGTCACTTGTGGACCAAGAATGTTGCCCGTAAGGCCAAAATAAAATCCGGTTTGGAGGACCAGAAAATATTGCGTCAAAGAAGCTCTTGATGTACTCTTGAGTTATTCTTAGGAACGCTAATTGGAGATGGCTGGTTAGAAAGAAGTTTTAAGTGGACTGTATGCTTTTCATATAATAATGGTTTATTAAAATTTTGTTGATGCGATTGCTGGTACGTGTAGAAGTTACTGCGGCATGATGCCCGCTAATTGAATTAAAAATCAAAATCGAATGACATAATCGTTAGAAGCAAGGCAGAAATCGCCCAAGTAGTATTAGTGCATGCTGAACATGCTAATAATTTAAATAATGAAATCCAGTAGCCGCGGCTGGAAATAGTACGAGTGATCAGCTCGTAGTCTTGAGTATAACTAACGTAATTTTCGCTACAGTCAGCCCAGCTAAAGACCGGCTGTAGACAACAGCAAAAACGTGACGTCATCTACACGTGTCGCAATGCAGTATTTAGATTACAAAGTTTACAAGGTCAAAGTTTGACCAACTTTTAGTTTCAATTTATTTCTTATAACAAATTATATATTACAGGTATATGTTGTAATATTGCATGTTGCCGATTAATATTGTATTTTATCTATGCCCAACTTTGGTAGCGTCAATTTGTAATATAGTGTGATGAGAGTGTGTTATTCTCTATGGTCGGTATTTTTTTTAACCAGAGTTGATTTAATTGTGTTGAAGTCCTTCTGACATACTTTTACTTGTAAAGCCCTGCGTTGCAGGCGCCAATTTGTAATATAATGAGATGATAGTGGGTTTAAAAATTTTTATTTTATATATGTTGTTATGTGGTTATGCGTCTAACGTTGTATGCGCCAATTTGTAATGTTAAGAATGTAAAGGTCATCCTTCTAGTAAACGTTATTTATTTCTTATAATATTTATTAGTTGTTTTGTTTAAAAAGTTTTAGTTGATTTATCTTGGTGTTGTGAACTGTGATATTATAAAAGGTTAAGCCTCACCAAAATTGTAGCGTCATTTATTCACTTTTTGCTTTCTTCTTTAATAAATTATTATTATATCTTTTCTTCTTTGTTTATTATTATTATTTTATTATATCTTCATTCTTCCATCTAATTTTGATTTTCTTGTTTTATAATATTTTCACTTTTTTCTTCCACTTAGATCTGATTCTTTGTCATACTTTGTGGTTCTTAGCTGCACAGAGATGAGCTGGATACTTTCGTGTCTAACAATAGAATAATCAGTTTTTCTTTTTCTTTCAACTGGCTTGACCAAAATTAGCCAAATTCCCATTGGTCAATACAGTTGGGTTTAAGTGTCATGTGACCCTGATTATTTAAAATTTACTGTTTTTATATTTTCTACTCCAACTTACTCCCTACTTAATATTTAATAAACCTTAAATTAGTTAACAGCATGATATTCCTAATAAAAATACAAACATTTTAACATCTCACAAGATACACGTGAGTGCCCTAATAGTTAATTTAGGAATTTACAAATTCTATTTTATTGATCATTATATATAATTTCTGACACTTCCCAAATTATAATAAGATTATATTAAACTATTAATCTGTTGTTGTTAACATTTAATTAAGGCCTATTTTGGTATTTATATCATCTCTTATTAATTTACATTAATTTTTATGTAGACATTAGCCTATTTCCTAATACTTCCTCATAGTACATTGTTTCAATTTATAACATTATTGTAGCCTGTTGGCCTTTTACATTTTTGTCTAATTGTAGTTATTCCTTGATATAACATACAAACATTAAAACAATATTATGCTCTTATGGCTAAAACTCTAATTAACACTAAATAATAACATTAGACCTTCAACAATTGTCTATTACTTTATAGTACTATTTTATACTGGTATCAGTTTATTATTAACTGTCCTTTAGTATAATTACACATTATGTGAAAGAGTTAGTGACTAACATCAAGGTTTATAAGTATTCTTAAAATATAAAACATAGTTTGATAATATAAAAATCCTATCTCTCTCTTCTATGGCGCTACAGCCCAAGTCAGGCCCTGGCCTCCACCAATCTCCGCCTCCAATCCACTCTGTCCACTGCAACCCTCCTCCAGTTTCTTATACCCATGTCTCTCGCGTCCTCTGCAACGCCATCTTCCCACCTCTTCCTCGGTCTACCTCTAGGTCTCGTTCCCTCCCATGTACCCAGCAAGGCCTCTTGGGATTCTTGCCATCCTCCATTCTCATAACATGTCCGGCCCAACGCAATCTTTGAATTTTTATAAATTTTGAGACTGGTATCTCTTTATATATTTGATACAGTTCATTGTTGTATCTCGGTCTCCATGAGGCATTTTCTTGTATTGGGCCTATAATGCGTCTGAGGATTTTCCTTTCAAAGGTTATAAAAATCCTATAGTACATAACAACTCTGAACAGAAATAAGATTTTTTAGTAATACACAAATGCTGATAATAATAATAATTTATGATTATACCATAATTGAATAATGCGTACAATATTAATGTAAAACATAAAATACAACAGCAATTGCTATGCTCACAAAGCCAGTGTACTTCTTAATCGATAACTTTCAATTTCCAGTCAAGTTAGTTATATTAGCAGTTATCTTAACATCAGCTTTGTTTATTTATCTAATACATTTACTATGATTATACCTTGTATGGTACCCATTGTGGTCATTTAGTATTTTATTTATTTCATACATAGGCAAATTATTTTATTATGGTATTTTATGTTAGAGTTCTAATCGTATTTTGGGTCTTCCATTTTGTCGCATTACAATGTATATTACGTGTATAATAACAGGTATTTGTACGTGTTATTTTTTTGGAACGGTTTTGTCCGTACCTGTTATTTTCAAATACCTGTTTAGCACACCTATACTATGGATCACTCTTACTTCAGTCAAAAGAGTTATTTCATCTGCAAATCTGAACATGATGTAATGGGGCAAATTAAGAGGAGGGTCTCGTTCTTTATTTAATAATGATTTGGGGCCAATCTGTTTGGGCACCATTTATTGTCACGAAAACTTGACTTATGTAACACCCTGTATTTAACTCAGTACCAGGGAGAGGCAGGTACACGACGATGATAAAGTTGGAATGTGGATGTGTGCGCGCGCGTGTGTGCCGCTGTTTGTACTCTCGAACTCAAAGTCGATAACGGAAGGAACACGAAAATATAACTAATTATCGTGTGACGTGGGGCCTTTTAAGCCAATGAGAGGACGAGTTATGGAAAAGACATCCGGTTAGCGGCCACGTGGTGATTTTCATACAAAGGACGAAGAGCGTCACCCCGGCAGCCTTCCTGCTGCAGTCCGACTAAAAAACCTACATCCGGCCGGATGAACACAATAGGTCCGCAGGCCGAAAGCAATTTTAAGACCTCAAAAATGTGGTAAAACGATATCTTTCAAAGTAATTTACAGTGCAAACATCAAAACAACATTAAATAAACAAGTAAATTCTCAAAGTACAGTGAATAATGTGGTGAACATACAATAAACCATACGGAGTGCGGCACGTGTTAGAGGAGACGCCGATGACCACGTAAAGTTATTATCAATCAAAATTTTAATATAAAGAGCTCTAGTTTTTTAAAGGAAATAATTGAAATCATGTATGAGAGAGTGAGCAAGCAAGCTGGGTTGTTTTTTCGTATAGATTAATTAGTTAAGTTTATTATTTATTCACGTTAGAGTGTGAAGCTAGCAATGAAAATATTTGTTATGTAACCATAACCTAAATGTTTTGATGATTTCTGAAGTAAAGTAATGGAAATAAACAATAGTATTTTTAAATGAATAATAAATAAATTAAAGTTGAAAGAAAGGTAAAAGAAATGTTGAAGTCAAAATAAACAGAGATGATTAATGTAAATAATGAGAATGGTTATTGAAATATGTTAACCCTGAGTCACGTTTATATTTCACAGTTCGTGTGCCGTAACCCTGGGGTCAATCAAGGTAAGTTTGAGTTACATATTGTAATATACTATGAAGTCCTGGTTTCTTCAAGCCCCGCGATGGAAGCCAATTTCTGTAATATAACTTATTTATTACAAATTATAATTAAAATTATAAAGTGTTGCTTGTTCTGGTATTCTGCGGTAATCGAGCCCCACAAGTTGGACTCGCCAATTTTGTAATAATACGATAAATATTAAATATAAAAATAAATAAATAGTTGATGAATGAGATGAATGAGAAATGTACTCTCACTATTATGTGTAGTAATGTAGCTAATGTCTTCTAATCTTCGTTCGGCTCTCACTACTGGTCTTCACTTTTGTAATATATAATGGTAATTGTAATGGTGTTCTGGTATAATATTACCCAGAATAATTTTTATGGTGCGTATGTGTAGTAGTGACGTTCCGCTCTGGGAATCGTCGATTTGGTAAAGTTCCTGGTCTTTGTTATTGGTAATTGGGATGTTATTACCATCAATTAAATAAAGTGTATTTTGCTGTGTAGCAAATTGAAACAAAATATAAATTTAAAATTTATATTTATACAAAAAAAATAAATTCTGAAAAAATTGTTTTCGATGTGTTTATATTCTTAAAATTTAGAAATAAATTGAGATTGTTGATTGTAATTATAAATAGGATGGTATGGTGTGTATTCTAGTAATAATCTTCCCTTCTGTAAATTTATTAAAAAGACAATCCAGTTAACTTCAAATTAGGCGCGAACGGCTCTCTTCTTCTTACTCTTGAAATGTAGTATTTCGCATATACTGCCTTTAAAGGTGGTCGAGTTTTCTTTATTAATTAATGGTTATGTCCTTTTATTAGAGAAATCAAATTCAATTTACTAGATAACAAACGTTTATTCAACAAAATAAGGAATTTGCTCAATTGAAAACAATGTTATAATGCCGTATCGACGCGCTCAGGGCCGGTCGATCTATGAATTTTATATTGGTATTACAAAAATAGGTTCTTTTAACGATTAATTATATAAAAAGCCAGAGAAGGTCAGGGTCATGAAAGTATAACACTTACAGTTAAAGGTCTTAAAATTAAAAATTACAATGTTATTAAATAATATTGAATGTTTATATATTATAAAATTCGAACCAGTGACGATTCAATGTTCAGTTGGTCAGACTCGCCTAGAAAGCTGAGAAGACAAAGATGGCCGCCTGCCGACTGAGTAGGTTGTACGTAGTTGCCTCGACGAATATTTCTTGTAATAAATGCTGCCTTTTCACCGTTTCCTCGTCTCAGCAATGGTGGATCTTCCTTCTGGTGTTAATTGATTGTTCCAGGTTCAGTGTTTCGTAGTTCACTTTGTTTAAATGTGTGTGATAATGTCTAACTTCACTTTGGTTAAATGGGTTGTAACTAACACTTTTCGTTTCGTTAGTAATAATTATTAGTGATGGTGTTAATTTAATAATTTAGTCCTATATTGTTCTGTTTTACTGTATTTTAATCGTGTTATGGTTTGTGCTCACTGATTCTAACATTTAAACTCAAAATTGAAAAAGTTAAAAATTTTCACTGAAGACTAGGTTTTTATATACCGCACGCCATTTCTGCTTCTTATATAGGTTAATAGGAGCAAAACCTCGTTCAAGTGTTCTCTACCATGTATAATAATTAACTGTCCTATTTTCTTCTTCATCCGAAACGTCTTAGCCAATTTAATATTAAAAAGACATTGTTTAAAATTGCCATAACTTCCGATACACTTTAAAAATATACTTTATGTTCAAAAAATAAATTCGTTATTCGTTAACTGTTTGAAATATAAAATACATATTCGTTTTCACTATTCTATTCTACTTATTTTGATAGTAATTAAGTTAGTATTACAAAGTTTTATCTGAAAATTATATTTCTTATAATTTTTTGGGAGGTAGGCCTAAAATTATACTTCCCTGTCTTCTATGTAAATAATAGCCATTTTAACTAATATAATTATTATTCTATGAAATCTGAAATTTGTATAATTATCAATTCTCACTTATTTTATTGCAATTTAGTATACTAATGATGGTTTTTTAATATAATTCAATTGTATATGACTTCCCCTAGGATAGAGTCAGTTAATCTATTTCAGTTTTAATGGTATTTTATTAGACAATTAAATAATTTTACTCATATAATGACCATATCTTTAGAAAGCCTTATTTACATAGTATTTGATATGTTGAGTGTATCTTGCCTAAATATTGTCATTTTATATGGTTTATAAGACTAGGTTTGTTAATTATTCTGCAGTTTAAATTTATTCTTTGGCCTAGATCTGATGTGTGGCTAATTTCCAAATGTTTTATTAATGTAGCTATTTTATATCCTTCTCTGACTGGTATAACATAAATTATTGATTATATAATTAACATATAACATCTCTCTATATCACAACTAGTGTTCTGAATAACATTGCTTAGTATATTATCTAATAACATAATAAAGAGTATTTCTACAACATTGGAATGATATCTATTTTTAGACAGTGCATTCCTAAATTAAACTGAACAATAAAATAACAGTTATAATACTAATATCTCTTATGACTAACCCTTATTTATCTAAATGTTATATGTAATAGGAACCTAACATCCTGGTTCCATATATAATTGTTAACACCTTCTATAAACTTCATCATAAACAGTTTGTTCTGTAGTTCCCCATTTATAAAATTTATACCCCCTCTTAAAGTATACCCCTAGCTACCTAAGTTATATTCCATTCTATGGAATGTTCATATCGCTTTAATAGCTTTTATTTAGTAATATTACTACTTCATTATCAAAGTAGGCACTGTTCACAAAACTTAAAGTTTGTTACTATGTACTGCAACTCATGTACCCTTTTAAAGTTTATTATTTATAATTTGATCACTTGCACTTGTCTATGGTGAATTATCAATATATTTACTAGTCTTTTTCTAGCTTTTAATATGAAATATTCAACCATGGGGAACTGTGAAGACTTGTCTATACAACCTAAATAATAACTTTTTGAATGCACTAATATTTAATACTAACACTTTTAGTTTTTGTCAGTTTTACAGTGATATGGTTTTTTAGGGTGTTATACTTTCTCTTTGGGCATTCATTGATTTTGGGGTTTTTTGGGGGTTCTTTCCCTATGGGGTTTTTGTTTTATATGGATCGTCTTAATTTTTCTTCTTTTTTCCTTCTTCAGTAGCTTTGATAGTTCTTCTTTCTTCTGTCTTCAGTAGCTTTGTTTGTTCTTCTTTCTTCCTTCTTCTGTAGTAGTAGTTATAGTTAGTTCTTCTTTCTTCCTTCTTCAGTAATAGTAGTTTTAATTAGTTCTTCTTTCTTCTTTCTTCAGTAATAGTAGTTCTAATTATTCTTCTTTCTTCTGTCTTCAGTAGCTTTGTTTGTTCTTCTTTCTTCCTTCTTCAGTAATAGTAGTTTTAATTAGTTCTTCTTTCTTCTTTCTTCAGTAGCTTTGTTTGTTCTTCTTTCTTCCTTCTTTTGTAGTAGTAGTTATAGTTAGTTCTTCTTTCTTCCTTCTTCAGTAATATTAGTTTTAATTAGTTCTTCTTTCTTCTTTCTTCAGTAATAGTAGTTCTAATTATTCTTCTTTCTTCTGTCTTCAGTAGCTTTGTTTGTTCTTCTTTCTTCCTTCTTCTGTAGTAGTAGTTATAGTTAGTTCTTCTTTCTTCCTTCTTCAGTAATAGTAGTTTTAATTAGTTCTTCTTTCTTCTTTCTTCAGTAATAGTAGTTCTAATTATTCTTCTTTCTTCTGTCTTCAGTAGCTTTGTTTGTTCTTCTTTCTTCCTTCTTCAGTAATAGTAGTTTTAATTAGTTCTTCTTTCTTCTTTCTTCAGTAGCTTTGTTTGTTCTTCTTTCTTCCTTCTTCAGTAATAGTAGTTCTAATTATTCTTCTTTCTTCTGTCTTCAGTAGCTTTGTTTTTTCTGGTATGGTTTCTTTGACGGGGTATATTAATTGCCTGCTTCTATCTTACCTGGGTAATTTTGTTATTGTTATTTTTAGTCTTCTGGGTTTTTAAATTTGTATTATATTATATTATTTGCAGAATTTTTCTTTATTTAACCTTTCTTGTGAATATATTATTAAATAGTGCATTTTAATTAATTCTCATCTGGATATTCCATATATTAGAGCTTTATTAATGATCATTGAGTAATGCATTTGTGTGGATTATCTGTCATGCTACAATATTAATTTGTAAAGATGTTAAAGGTGAATAACATCACAATTGGCCCCCGAACTTGGACAGCTTTTACAAATTAAATTTTGTACAAGCCACACTTACTCGTGGGTATAAGCGTGATTTGGAGGTTAAGTGGTATGCGTACTAATTACGTATAAACGATAATAAGTTAGAATTATGTGATACTTATGTTATACTATACTGAATACAGTTAAGATTGATTTTTTAATAGAACAATGGATACTAATAAAGATAATGACGAAAACGTCAGCTTCACTGAGAGCAACATTGAGGGTCAAATAAATAGCGATTTAAGTGAGACCGAATCAATGATTACGAGCGGAGTAAATGCCAAATCGACACCTACAGTTAGTAAAGTGTCGTTAGACGATTTGTTTAATTTTATGAAAGCTCAAGATGTTAAAAATGAAAGTAGACTTACTGAAATAAATAGTAATTTCAATGCTAAATTTGAGGAAATAAATATTAAAATGATTGATAAATTGAATGAACAGAATAATAAATTTGATGCTAGATTTGACGAACACAATAATAAACTTGAGAAAATAAACAACAAATTCGATGAACAGAATGATAAGATTAAAAATAATTTTACTGAAAAATTGAATGAGATCAGAGATGAAATTAAACAACAGAATTTTAATTTTAGTAAGCAAGTGGATGAAATTAATACACGTTGTAATAGTATGTCAGAGCAGATTTTAGAATCAATAAGCAACAATTGCAAAGAGAAAATTAATGAGATGAATAAAAGATTAGACAGTAAAATAAATCAAATAATGAATAAAAAGGTAAGTAACAGTGGTAATATGACAACAAATAGTGAAGAAATTAATAACAAGGTAATTACGGTAGTGAGTCTAATATTGAGGTAAAAAGTGAGAATAACGATAATACAATTAAAAATGTGGTACTAGAGAGTAAGGTGGTTAATCTGGAGAGTAATAATGAAGATTTTGTTGGAGTAGAATTTAATAACAAAGTGATAGTGAGTGTTGATGAGATTGAGAGAGAGCGTGAAGAGAGTTAGGTGAGTATGGAGGGCAGAGGGCAAATTTTTCCTGTGGTATAAGTGGAGTAAAGTCTCCACATGTGTTTTATGAGGACAGAGTTTCCTCCGGTAGTTGTGTGGAAGACGAGGTGTCTTCAAATAGTCCCTTAATTTTTTGTAGTGTTCTTGGAAGAGCCAAGAAATATAATAAGTTTGTTGTGCCCTTTGCGTGGTATGAAATAGGTCAGTGAGGTTGTGACAGGTGTTATGATGATGAGAGATATTTTGAGAGAGAGTTGCGCGTTGATGGGGAGGTAGAATTATTTATGTTAAGTAGGAGTTATAAAGAGCTGAAAGGGAGATTAGAATTGGAAAAAATAGACGATATGAAATACTTACCTTGTGAAAGAGAGATGGATGATTATTTTGATGATACCGTTGTAGATGATAGACACTTACCTTGTGATGTGATGGATATAGTGGAGGAATATGATGATAGAACGGACCTTATGTTAACAAAAAATACTGAAGGAGACTGGACTAAAATTACCAACGTCGACAGGCTTTATGAATTAATGGGAGACAAATATGTAGTTAATTGCCATGTTAATATAATTAACGAAAGTAGTCATTGCAATAATAATTATAATGTAATGTATGTCGATAAAAGAATGAGTTATGTTGTAAATACATCAGGTTAATATATGATGATGGGGGTTAAATAAAAAATCAGTGAATGGACATTTTAAATATTTTAGTTTATGGTAATGACCTGGCTAGATTATGTAATGAGGTGTGGTAAACAAAAAATTAATGACGAAGAATTGTAAATGAATTTATAGTGAAATTAATTGTGTTTGTGTTGTGAAAGGTATTTTATGTAAACAATGTGTGTATGTAGTAGAAATTAATTTAATAATAATAATAATATTTTAGCAGACTAAATAGATAATGAGAGTGTATAATAAATGAATTGTAATTGTTTTGGAGTAAAGTAATTAAAATAACTTGTGTTTTCAATAACTGATTGAATTAAAGAATTTGAGATTAATTAATTAATTAATGTTGTATAATTGAATTTTGGTTATGAATTCAAATGATTTTTCTGAGATTTGAACTTGGTAATAATTAGTAAATGAAATAAATGTAAAATGTATTTAGTTGTGGAATCATATGAGTGTTATAATGTTTCAGAAGGTACATATGGTTGTACGTGATATTGGTGGTGATGAATTGTTTATAATTTTGTGTCAATAACAGGAATCATGTGTTTTTCAGTTGAGTGATGTACTGTAAGTATGAAGTTTATAACGCAACTTAAATAAAGTAAAATATTTATTGTTTGAATAATAAAGTTTAAATGAGTTTTAAAAGGTTTAAATTAAATGATGAAACTAATTTGAGGTGGTTATGAATTTTCTAGTGTAATTTTCAATGGTTAACTTAATGAAAAATGTTGTAAAAAAGATGAAGTTTGGATGATAATTATTTAAATAAGGCATTTGAGTCAGTCAAAGGTAATTCTAATGGGAGTTAGACTAAATAAGAATTGTAGAGTAAAAGTAATACAGAAAAGGGTCAGTAGTCGTGACACAGTAGCGATAGTGTATATATGTAGAGCAATGAGAGTGATGTAATTGGAGAGTAAATAATGATGGTGATATTTTGTAATGAGGGTGATGGTGTAGGGAGTGATCAACGTGAGTTGTTGGGGTAGGTAATTATGAAGGGTCGGAGAGTGCTTGCCGATATTTGGTGGAGGGCAAGAGGGTATGAATGGAATTGCCGGTAAGGGAACACACATCCTAGGTACAAAGAGGGTATCGGGTATTTTGTTATAAGAGTAGAATGACTAAAGTGAGGTTAGAGCAGTTAATTGAGGTAAATATTTTGAGAGATTGGTGTCACACTATGCACATCTGTAAATAATTATTAGAAGGAAAAAGGGGGGTAAGTTTATATTTTAGTGCCCATTGATAAATTCGAACTATTATGAATAACTGAAAATCGCCCAAACCAATTAATGATAAAAATGCTAAATAGAAAATCATAGTTAAAATGTAATAATAAATGAAACGAGTGAAAGATTTAATAGAATTTGAAAATAAAATTAAAGCTGTAAGGTGTGTAATTTCTGATCAAACGTAGATGTGAATTGTTTATTTTAAGGGAATAACAACAATGTTAATTATTAGTGTACTATGTTTTATTATGTTGTAGTATGTTTGTTAGGGTGTAGGAAAATTAAATAATAAAATATCCAAACATATAATGGTTTACCTTCTGTGAATTGTAGTAGCAGTGTGAGTGTAAACGAATTGTATGTCTTATCAGTAGATTCCCTACCTTTTCGGGCGATCTCGGGCTTACCAACCCAGACCGTGGTTTTGGATGACAATCAGCTGTGGGCAGAATTATTGTAACCTGACAACAGTTGGTTGCCTGTGAAATTGGTGAACTTAGAAATTAACCGGGGGGTAAATCAAGGGAATCTACATAACTATGGAACAGCGGCTATCATCGAAGGTGGTGATAGTGCCGTAGTAAGGATGTGTGAATCATTATAGTAGGATTACTGGTGTCCTCGGACATCAGTAATGCCGAATTTTTATATAACGCTGAAGCAAGAACGGGGTAGGCAGCCTCTACCCCTAAAAACTTCCGTTCTTGTGGAAGCAACTGGGCGCCACAGTCCAGTGGGGGCCATAGTATGTGTGGAAAGGAGGTTACTCAGGGGAGTAACGAATGGAAATCTTAAACTGACATAAACTGAATGAGCTAATAAGCTAATTAAATGATTTTGTTTTGATTCACGAGATACTATTGTAGTAGATAGTTTGTTCAGAAGTAATTGATATAAATATGTTATGCTCTATATAATAATGTTGTAAATGACTTTACTGATTTTGCAAAAGATTAATTCGAGGAGAGAAGGTGTTTATTCTATTTTTACTTCCATATTCCTTAAGGAATGGAAGTATGGTGATGGCAAAAAAAATCGTGTTCGAGATTATTGCAGATTCTGATTCTACTACACTCAAAACATGAAAAAAAGTCGTTTTCCGAAAAGTGTCTGTGTGTGTCTGTCTGTCTGTCTGTCTGTGTGTCTGTAGATTTTTTTTCTATGGCAAACGATAACTGCCGCAAATTCAAACAGAATCAAATAATTTTTGCATGCAGCCCTGATTTGCAGAGTACTCGCGACCTATTATTTTTGGTGAAGATCGGGTGAGGGAAAGGGGTAGTTTACCTGCAACGGTTTTTTTTTAGCAAGGGTAATTTTGTTTGTTTGGCAAACGATAACAGCCGCAAATTCAAACAATCAAATAATGTTTCGCATACAGCCCTGAATTGTAGAGTTCTCAAGATCTGTTGATTTTGGTGAAGATCGGGTAAGGGAAAGGGGTAGTTTACCTGTAACGTTTTATGTTTTAACAAGGGTATTTCCTATGGCAAACGATAACAGCCGCAAATTCAAACAGAATCAAAAGATTATTTGCATACAGCCCTAAATTGTAGAGTTCTCAAGACCTATTGTTTTTGGTGAAGTTCGGTTGAGGGAAAGGGGTAGTTTACCTGCAACGTTTTTTTAACAAGGGTATTTTCTATGGCAAACGATAACAGCCGCAAATTCAAACAGAATCAAATAATGTTTTGCATACAGCCCTGATTTGTAGAGTACTCAAGACCTGTTGTTTTTGGTGAAGATCGGTTAAGGGAAAGGGGTAGTTTACCTGTAACGTTTTATGTTTTAACAAGGGTATTTCCTATGGCAAACGATAACAGCCGCAAATTCAAACAGAATCAAAAGATTATTTGCATACAGCCCTAAATTGTAGAGTTCTCAAGACCTATTGTTTTTGGTGAAGATCGGTTGAGGGAAAGGGGTAGTTTACCTGCAACGTTTTTTTAACAAGGGTATTTTCTATGGCAAACGATAACAGCCGCAAATTCAAACAGAATCAAATAATGTTTTGCATACAGCCCTGATTTGTAGAGTACTCAAGACCTATTGTTTTTGGTGAAGATCGGTTAAGGGAAAGGGGTAGTTTACCTGTAACGTTTTATGTTTTAACAAGGGTATTTCCTATGGCAAACGATAACAGCCGCAAATTCAAACAGAACCAAAAGATTATTTGCATACAGCCCTAAATTGTAGAGTTCTCAAGACCTATTGTTTTTGGTGAAGATCGGTTGAGGGAAAGGGGTAGTTTACCTGCAACGTTTTTTTAACGAGGGTATTTTCTATGGCAAACGATAACAGCCGCAAATTCAAACAGAATCAAATAATGTTTTGCATACAGCCCTGATTTGTAGAGTACTCAAGACCTATTGTTTTTGGTGAAGATCGGTTAAGGGAAAGGGGTAGTTTACCTGCAACGTTTTTTAATCAAGCGTATTTTCTATGGCAAACGATAACAGCCGCAAATTCAAACAGAATCAAATAATGTTTTGCATACGTCCCTGAATTGTAGAGGTCTCAATGACTTTCGATTTTGGTGAAGATCGGTTAAGGGGAAGAGGTAGTTTACCTGCAACCTTTTACGTTTTAACAAGAGTAAAGTACTTGAAAATTTATTTAAACTTTTTGAAACAATGGTAATTGTTAAAAATAAAATAATTTTGTTGCCAGGCAATAAAATTATAATTTTCATTTTAATGTAATATAATATTTTTCATTTAATACAGCAATAAAAAGGCAGGTAAGACACAGCCTGGCTGTTTGGGTGAAAATGATTTTAAATATAAATCTTAGAATATGGAAGTCATGTATGGTTCTCCATACCGATATGTTTATTATGTATGTTGTACTATGTTAGGGTGTAAGAATTATAAACATGTGTCATGTATTTTACATTGTATAATTTTGAAGTATATCTAGGGTAAGGTCATTCACTTGACCCAGAGAGATCAGCTGATGACTGATGTTAGAGACATGATATGTTTCTCTTAAGTGACTCATGGATGTAACGGTACAGAAGTGTGTGATCCAGTTTTAATTTTAATTCAGTAATTAATAAATTCACTTTCACCTGTAAGGAGCCCCAGTACAGCATTGCACACAGTTAGCCTAAACAATTGCCCAGACGTATTGCGTAACCGCCCAGCAGCAGGCTTTTTGTGAATCACAGTCTGCAGTTTGGTATCAGAGAGTGCACAGTAGTAAGCAGTATCAGACAGTAAAGTTTGTTAATTAAAAAACAGTGGCCTCGGGTTTACAAGATAGGCCGTTAAAATAAATCCGGCCTATCTAAGAAAGTGTGTAAACATTCAAAAGTATTAAAAGTGTACAAATAATAACGTGCGGCCAGTTCCACTACAACTCATCAAACAGTGAAGACGTAATTTCACAGTAGCCTCGGAAAAACGTTGGTAGACCGAAAAAATTAACAGTAGGTCTACCAAAGAGTGTATTGTAATAAAACAACAGTAAACAGTGGTTCAACCGGAGGAACAGTGTATAAAAAAGTGGAGTGAATGAAAACTGGGAGTTAAGTGAAGAAGATGGAGTAGACATAGTGTGCAATACCGGGGACTTCATACAGTTAAGTAAAAGTGAAATTTATAATAATTGGCCAAAAGTTTATAGTAAACAGTAAATTCATAATGAGCTCAATAACGGAGATTTATTCGAATATATAAAGAGATTGAGAGCGTGTGTGTGAGAGAGAAAGGGGAGAAAGAAAACGTTACTGGTTTGTATAATCTATAGAATTTATAATATTGTAATCCTATTAACCAAATTATTGGAAGAGTAAAGAAGTTAATTATTATGGTAAATAAAACAATGCTTAAATCGTCATAAATGTGTTAGTTGTAAGTTATTATGTCATTACAATTTCCTAGTTTTCTGTGCTGACAACTCGTTTAACGTAATTGGGATTCTTCTGATATATAAGGGTAGTCAGATAGCGGGATTTTTATAAGGGCAAGTGTGTAGAATGGTTTCGATATTAAACCATAAAATATCGTGGCGACCTGGGTAATTTTTAAAGGTAAGTTTTACGGGGACTATGACGGTAAGTAGAATTCTGGCAGCGGTAAGTATTATTTTATGATGAGCGTATTATTAATTATAAAAAGGTAGAAGGCGAGGACCTTTACATGGATTCTTTTGTTAATTAATGTAATTAAATAATTTTGTTTTATTTGGAAATCGTTAAAAGAAATATTTTTGGAAATTAAAGTTTTTTTTTTGAAAAAAAAAAAAAAAATTTTATGATTAACTTCATTAATTAAAGTAAATCATATGAATTATCTTAAAAGGGGAATCTTTGATAAGGGACTTGGGATTATGGCTTTATCGAACAAAAATTACATTATTGAGTTGATTTGAGACCGTAACGTCAAACCAATTAAATTGAGAAATGAAAGTGAATATAAAATAGAAAATATTTTTAGGAATTTGATATCAAGAAGTAGAATGTAAATGTGTGTTTAATGTAATAATGAGTATGTGTACGCACCCAGTATTTGCTAAAAGCAACCCAGTATGTATGTAACGGGAGACATATCGGTTGAGAATCTGGTATGGTATAAGGCCAGTTTTTGATTTTTTGGTGAAATGATAAGAGGTTAGGTGGTATTATGGTGAGTACCTGTCCGATTTGATGGTGTTGGGATCTCGCACAGAGAAGTCCAGTGATGTCGTTCAGGTGTAGCCATAGTTGCCGAGCTAGGGGGGTAGTTTACCCATGATGTGTTAAGAATTAAAGAGGGGTTGTTGGCGCCATATCCTCACCGATCCTCTTAGGGTTAGCAATGAGAGTTTTTCTGTTCGGCAGAAAACCTCTCATTGGGGGGTATTGTAACGGGACAAATTAAGAGGAGGGTCTCGTTCTTTATTTAATAATGATTTGGGGCCAATCTGTTTGGGCACCATTTATTGTCACGAAAACTTGACTTATGTAACACCCTGTATTTAACTCGGTACCAGGGAGAGGCAGGTACGCGACGATGATAACGTTGGAATGTGGATGTGTGCGCGCGTGTGTGTGCCGCTGTTTGTACTCTCGAACTCACAGTCGATAACGGAAGGAACACGAAAATATAACTAATTATCGTGTGACGTGGGGCCTTTTAAGGCAATGAGAGGACGAGTTATGGAAAAGACATCTGGTTAGCGGCCACGTGGTGATTTACATACAAAGGACGAAGAGCGTCACCCCGGCAGCCTTCCTGCTGCAGTCCGACTAAAAAACCTACATCCGGCCGGATGAACAAATAGGTCCGCGGGCCGAAAGCAATTTTAAGACCTCAAAAATGTGGTAAAACGATATCTTTCAAAGTAATTTACAGTGCAAACATCAAAACAACATTAAATAAACAAGTAAATTCTCAAAGTACAGTGAATAATGTGGTGAACATACGATAAACCATACGGAGTGCGGCACGTGTTAGAGGAGACGCCGATGACCACATAAAGTTATTATCAATCAAAATTTTAATATAAAGAGCTCTAGTTTTTTAAAGGAAATAATTGAAATCATGTATGAGAGAGTGAGCAAGCAAGCTGGGTTGTTTTTTCTTATAGATTAATTAGTTAAGTTTATTATTTATTCACGTTAGAGTGTGAAGCTAGCAATGAAAATATTTGTTATGTAACCATAACCTAAATGTTTTGATGATTTCTGAAGTAAAGTAATGGAAATAAACAGTAGTATTTTTAAATGAATAATAAATAAATTAAAGTTGAAAGAAAGGTAAAAGAAATGTTGAAGTCAAAATAAACAGAGATGATTAATATAAATAATGAGAGTGGTTATTGAAATACGTTAACCCTGAGTCACGTTTATATTTCACAGTTCGTGTGCCGTAACCCTGGGCTCAGTCAAGGTAAGTTTGAGTTACATATTAATTTGTAAAGATGGTAAAGGTGAATAACATCACAATGATGATTATTTCCCCCTCTACGTTAACACCGCTAAAACTGTTTCTCTTGTAAAGACTGATCACTTGCTGAATGTGTATACTGAACAGTAGCATTGACAACATACAGCCCTGTCTCATCCTTTCCTTTATCTGTGTCTGTATCCCCAGACACACCTCATACTTTATTTCCACGCTTTGACTTCCGTAGAATTTGTTAATCACCTTTGTACCCCCTGATGCCCCTGAATTAACTCGAATGGTGTAAGGATTTAAAGCTAAATCCTTGGGGGAGGGGGGTTTAGTTGTTCTTCCAATGGTGCTAAAGTCTTTTCTGATCGTTTGTAAGATTATTGTATACTTTATTGTATATCCCGTCATATACAGTTTGTTTCATGATTTTGTACATATTGGTTAATAATGTGTACACATTGTCTTCTTCTTCACCTCTTCCAGGATTAGGTTATATAAACCTGTTCCGGCACATATCTCATCCTCAGACGACTCACGTCTCTTCTACCAATGGCTTTATAGTTGAGTGCTGCTTTCGGCATCGATCCTCTATCACTCTTTGCAGATGATCCCACCACTGTCTTCTGTAAATTGAAATAATTTCATTTATGTCCTTTATTTCGAGTTCTGCTCTGATATCCTCATTCATTATTCTATCTTGCAATGTATAATTTTAAGTATTTCGAAGAAACTGCATTTTAGCACTCTGAATCTTGCCACTTTCCTTTTTGTCATGACCCACGCCTCACTTGCATAAATCAATGTGGGTATTGCAATTGTCTTATAAAATTTAATTCTTGTGCTGTGTCTTGTTTTATTTCTAAGATTTCTATGAATTGTACCACAAATATTCCTAAATTTATTTATCTTCTCTCTTATATCATATTCAGATTCATAGCTTACTGCACAGCCGAGATATTTGAATTTCTAAACTGCTGTTGTTTATAACTATGTTAGTCCGCCATGGTTTTGGTATTTCTTACTGAAATTGTCAGTGAATACTCGCTTGCCACTTCTTGTAATTGAACCATAGCTCTTTGTAAATCATCCTCATTTTCTTGAATATTGTAAAAGGACGAATTATTTGCGTTAATTTAAAGTACTAATTTGTTTGCGAATTTGTAATGATCTGGTAAATGCGTTTGTACAGCCCTGCATGGTTATCGTCAATTTGTAGTAATACTGAAAATTGCGTTGATTATTATGTTAGTTCAGTCCTATTTGTTGTCTTATATTTGTAATTGATCTTCGTTACTAATTTTTAACACTTTGCTGGTGAAAGACGTCCATGTACGGCTTACATAACTTCTGAGTTTTGACGAGAGACGTAAATGTACGTCTTCGCGTATAGCACTGTTTTACATGACAAAAGCTGTTGATTTACGCTTTTTGACGATGTGTAATCATGTAACCATAAAGACTGACATTAGTAGTTCACAATTTTGCACCTAGATCGCAGAAGTATGTACATTTCTGCTCATGTATGCTTTGTGTTCGGTAAATGGTTTTGTAATCGAATGTGTAAGTGATTCAAAACCAAAAAAAATGTTTAGTCAATGTAAACAAAGTTGTGTATATAGAGTATACTAACAATATTAGTGAATATTCAGAAGACAAGTTTAAGTTTTTTTGTGACAATATGTTGTGATATAACGTAATTGGAATAATATTTCAAGTTTTTTTAGTTGCAAAAACATGGAAATTTTATAATTTCATAGAAAAAACGTTATTTAAAATACAAGTTTCACTTTTATATAGTGTTTTAGAGAATAGTTGAATTTACAAAAAAAAATAAAGTTTGAATTGCTTATAATTATATTGTTGATTATGTACTATGTCAAAATGTGTAAAAAATGGCCAGACATTACAGATGGAGAGACCCAGAATTGCTCAGCCAGGTAAGTGTTAATACTTACGAAAGTCGACCGTCTGCTCGCTGTTGAATTTGAATTTTGTGCCTCACTGCCTGGTTGGTCAACACTGCTTGGCGAATCGAGTTAGTCAACTAATGTATTCTATTTTTTTATTTGCCTCAAACTTTTGTATTATTATCTTGAATAAATCAAACATACAGTTAAGAATGGGTACGATAATTTATTAACAGTTTCGTATATGGTGGTCAATTACAATTTCTGAAAAAAAAAACAAATTTTACTCTTGCACCGGCATGTTTACTTTTTCGTAGTTGGCTGTCTGCTCACTCGGTCCTGCATATAGACGCTGTGTAATGGCGTAGTTTTCTTGTTTATTTACTATCTCAGGGGAAAGTTCTTTGGACTACAGAAAATGTTGTTTTCAAGACTAATAAAAGGACAAAATCTTACAGTATACCTTACAACTAGTATATAACAAGTGATATATTTAAGTATTGAAAGTAAGTTACCACTATGGGAACTAGTGTTTGAATAGGTTATTTTTATGCTTATCAAGTTCACATTTTTCAAAAACAAATTCATATAAATTCAAAATGCAGTGATATATTTATTCGATTAGAGGTGGTTATTAAATAAAATTCATTTCTAAAAAGTTATTCAAGTGATTGGTGAAGTGAAACAAATTTGTTCAGTTAATATTGATTTTCTAGTGTTTTATTTTCGGTGAAGGAGTTTAAAATATACTTAACACTCCTTCATTTTGGCTCTTCTTGGGCAACACTCCTCTGGAATACTTCTGCTGGCCCCTTCTGGTATGGTTCCGTGAGATCCAGGTTCAGTTAGGCTTAATCGTCCAATTTTGGTGTTCAGATTTCCTCAGTCTTGCTGGTTCACGTTGATTCCAAGGTTTAGTTAGGTTTTCTTTTATTCTTCCTTTGGTAAGTTGTTATTTCTGAATTAGGTCTTCTTCAGCAAAGTTTTTTATATAATATTTATTAATTCTTGTGTTGAATTATTGTACATCTCATCATTAGTTGTATTAGAATTATTGATTGTGTCTTCTTAATCACTGTTTAGATATAATTTATTGATTACTTTACTTTTATATCTTCATGGGCTTCATGCATCCACCCTCTATGATAGTCAATAATGGAATAATAATTTTCAATGGTTTTACTATGTAACAAGCTTTTGTTGTCATGGCAACTCTCTGTGAAACTCTAATTCCCATTGGCTAATAACTTATAACATTGTTATATTTACTAACGTTTTTCTGTTCAAAACTTATCAAAATCTTTTAAATTATTATAACTTCCTTATGCTATTTGTAATATTAAATACAATAACACCATGGTTTTGCTTTTTTCTTACAGATTAATTTGATACCACTCATGGTTACTTTTGGTCAATTTATAACAGATTTCTTATTTTTCCAATTTGATATTTATTTAGTTAATTACCTTTAAATTAAACATTATGTAGCCAGTTTTGTACCTTACACTTTTACTTTGATACCTAAGCAGATTATACACTTTAATTTATTTTTGGCTATTGTTTTATCTTGAAATTTACAAAATTCTGCTCATCAACGCTAAGCCTAATGCCTAGATTTTGTAATACCTGTACACTATTCTCTTTACAATATTTTATATTTATTTATTTTATTTATTATGTTATTAAACATTACTAAAGAAACAAACTAACTTAATTTAAAACATTTGGTTGCTTTTAACCATCACACATATTATATAATTATTTTATTCTTCTCTATAGGTCCATGCCTGTATCTAAACTTTTTATCTATTAATGGTTTTGTTTTTAAACATAACTTGCCATTCAATTACTACTAACACTATGTGGTCTTCCTCTTTTTACTTTTTTATTTATTTATATTTGTGTTAATAATATACAATAAAACACATGTACTTACCATAACACTCTCGGTATTAGCACGTGGTTCATACTCTACTTGAATTTCCTCTCTAGGGGCCAGGGTTCACTCTCAGCGAGATTCAGAAACGATAGAGGTTTTCGAAACAATAATTTGAACAACGTTTGTGTTGACATATGATTCGTTTAATACTCTATCTTTTCATTAGTTACATTTACAATAAAAACAAAGATGGCGCCTTACCATCACAACCAAAATGATTTCTACGTATCTTTCCGCATTGTTAATAATTACCGAGTTTCACTTATTTCGTGATTTGATTGTATACAGGGTTTGTTACAAAACATTTCAAAGAGACTGCAGTTCTCTCTCTAGGGTTTATCCATTTAAAGGGACAGAAACCAATGCCTCGATTTACTTATTTATAATTCATAAATACAGACATATTCTTACGCACACACACACACACACACACACACACACACACACTCTTTACCCCCATGTTATTTATTGGTACCTTTTGTAAATTGTAATTTAGAATTTAGAGCTCATTTTCGCCAAAAGAATAATAGTTAATTAAGTTGAACTTTCCTGATTAGTGATTGCAGTCTCCCTTCAGATGTCCCCCAGTTAGAGCCAGATGTTCGGCGCCTTTCATAATCTAGTCTGTTCTTTTGTTACACTGAATTTACTTTGACATGTTAGGTAGCAGCTAGCAATGCTACATAGTAGTTACTGTTAATCACATTTTAGATTAATTAATAAGCACTTCTACTGGCAAAACTGTGCCAGCCACAAGTTTAGCGTGTTGCCACTTTGATGTGTTGTAATGGACTGAGAACTGGTTATATGTAAGATTTGCGTACGTATTAGTGCATCTGACGTCACCGTCTTTTGTTTTCTCGGCCAACGCCTTGTTTCATACGCTGTTGTTTCTGCGTCATTGTCGTTTATTAATGACGACACAGCCTTGTGAACCAATAAGAATTGTTATTAAAAGTCTTTCTCCATCTACACCGCCATTATCTCTGCTCGACTTCGCCCGTCCACCGGTGACCTTGGAATTATTCTCCTCTTACTGAATATGCGTTGTTTGTGCACACACAGGGAAAATGGACCTAACCATACTTCATTTAACTTTGATACAATAAAACATTATGAAACATCCTCAAACCCCATAATTAAGATAACGGGCCTTTATGTACCGTTACAACTACTTTGTTTATTTACTAACAAAAGAACTCTTATAACAATCTTTGAACATTCAACTAATTACTATTATTCACAGATAAACTCATGTAATAAGATATAGTGTCTAATTCCCCTTGTTTCACTATAACATCTCACTTTTTATCTTATTTTCTAAGTGTTTATTATTTATATATTTGAGTAACGTTCCTTAAATAATAACACAATATGTCTTATCCTACTTACTAGCTAACACTCTAATCTAACTGGGTTTGCTATATTATTTATATAGTCTGTTGTTAATAGTTTCTTATTATATAGTCACTTACACTTCACCTTTTTTTTTTTTAAAATAGTGTTTATGTGTTTAAAATAACTATCACTTGGTTGCTATATTATTTATATAGTCTGTCATTAACAGTTTCTTTATTATCACTTTTTCACTTGTCACCTCTGTACTCATAATTATTGTTGCTAAGTTTGATTTTATTTTGTTTACTTTTGCTAGCTGATTACTTAACAGGGTATTTTTATTCATATCTTCCTATCGTGGGTTTTACATTTATCTTTCTTTTATCTTTGCGTTAAATCACATGTTACCTTTAGTTTACATTTATATTTCATATAGTTTACATATCATTTATTTATTTATTGCCCTATCTGATTTTGTACATTTATTTTACATATTATATTAGTTACTTTTTGGGCTATCATGATTGTAGTCATATTTTGGGTTGTATCATTGGTTTGTGTCTCTCACCTTATCCAATCTATTGGGTTTAGTCCTTGTCATTGTCTTAGTCATTTTTTAGTTAGTAGCGTTGGGCTATCAATCGTCATGTTATTTCCCTTTGTTTTTCTTCAATTTTCAGCCTTTCTTCCGTTAATTATTAGTGAGTTTTGTGCTATTTTAGGTCATGTTACAATATGAACTATGTCATCTGCACAGTATTCTTAGTAAATTTCAGCTGTTGATTTATTTTGTGGTGTTGTCATAACTGTCTGATCAAAGTACTCTTTCAAATTTCAGTAGAGTTAAAACTTTATAAACAAATCGTATTTTTATGGTCAATATGAACTATGAACTCTATGAACTAACCGTTGCCAGTTTTAAAAAGCAACACGTGAACTACTGTAAGCAGGCAGTTGTGAAATGCAGCAGAATCATTTTTTTTAGTTGGTTGTAGAACCTGTTGTGTATGGCGTACATACAAGGTTTCTGTTACATAAGTGTATTCTGTTTTACAGCTGGTACAGGAACTTGATGAAGTTCAAGGTCTGATAGTTGAATCTCCGAAGCAGGTTATTGCTGAATTTAAGACTCTGAAAAAGAAAGCTGAAGAAATTAAGGAAAAGAAAGAAACAATGCAAAACCTAATTGAGACAAAAAAGCAGACCAGTGAGAAATTAAGCAATGAACTGATGGCACAGAAAGAACGTAACGCTGAGCTGAAGGAAATAATAAATCTTATACACAAGACAAGGTAAAGTATGATGTAAACTTTCTTCTGCTAATTGATTTCTAATCCAGCAGACATTAGTTTATTTGATGCCATATTCTAAACTTGTAACTTAGTGTACACTATTTATTTCAAGTAATAATGTCATGGACATACAACATTACCAAACAGTAAGTTAAACTATAGGTTTAACGTTCATTGGCAGTCCTTGGTTGTGTAGACATTATATATATTTCAAACAGAATTATCACTGTTGCACACCACTAAAGAAAAATTATTCCGATTAGCGCTTTCAAGCTTCACAGTTCATTGTGTAACATCACAAAATTTTCCATAACCATAATGAACACCAGAAAGAATGTAACAGTGAAAATGATAAACTAATAAAGAAGAAAAGAAGAGAAGAAATCCAAATAAACAGTGATGAATCCACTACATGTACTAAATGACACTACAACTTAAACAAAATGAATGACAGTGACAAATTGACAGGACAAGTTTTCCCCCATAAACTGTCAAGTGAGCCCAATAAATACATTGATGAATAAAATCAAACAATATAAATAAAACAACAATTGACTTGTATAGTATTGAGCTGTATATTATGAATAAATAACAGCACATTAGCTGATATAAGTAGAAGAAAGATATGTCAAAGACAAATATAATGTACTATGCTAGAAAAGTCAAATATTGTAAAAGAAAATATGAAAACCAAATATGTATTGCTATACATTGAGAATAACTATAAATGTAAGCACTATATGTGTTTAAGTAAGTTCATAAATAAGTGAAATGTGTACCAAAAGATAATAACAGTGAGGGAACAAAATACTGTAACATGGTGAGAATAGGCCATGAATAACCAATTTCAAACAAAGAAATAAGAGTTAAATAGAAACCCCACTAAACATAATCTAGTAGAATCATGACTAGAACGAATAAAATGTAAAGTACCACCACTTGGGTGATACTATACTATTAAGGAATGAGAAGGACATGTCAAAATATAAATAGAAAATTAGGAAAGTTTATGTTAGTAAATCAACATAGTTTAACAGATAATTAATATTGTTCAGCTGAATGCAGCATTTGTATATAATAAGGTATTCGTTTTAACCATTTGATCATGTTCAAAGTATAAATTAAGAATAATTAATCAAATTTTAGAAAAAAGTTAATAGTCGGATTTAACATTGTTAGCAGACGACAGTTGTAAACAATGTACTAGTAAGTTTAAATCGATGAGATATTAATGAAAACTGTGTTTAAACTGGCATCAAGCCACATCAAATTAAAGATAAATAAATAAGCTGTAAAATGATAGTAATAGAATCCGAAATGGAATTGTAATAATCGAGAAATTAATGTTAGCATCATAAATTTGGTGAATATTGAATAAATACAGATAATACCGACAAAAACGACAACAGCGTGCAAAATACAGATATGTAGGCCTAATGTCTATTAATAGAATTACGTCATCATGACATAATTTCGAACCAATCACGGACAAGTTTAGTAAGACAGAAGACTCTCTAAACGGGATGATGAAAAACTATATAAGTGAGAATCGGAGTAAACACGAGGCATTTTGTCAAAATTCATTCAACCAGCAACAACTAATCCAGGACAAATAATCATCAAAATTAATTAATTCAACGATCTAGAAGAAGTATATTTTAACCTGTGCATCGAAAACAGTAGTGAACATTAACCAGCAGTGCGTGTATATCGAACGAGGTTAATGTCAACATAACCAAAAAAGCAGTAGCTTATTTATTAAGAAGAAGTATCTCGTTCCAGTGCGAATAATAGTGAAGTGAAATAACGATCATTATAATCTGATCGTTAAAGTGTTCATAAATTAATCAGTACGATTAATCAACAGGTAGTACAGTGATCACATTTATTTGTTTACGTTTTAGCCAATAACAGTATAACCTAATACACCATTGTACTGATGCAATATACATTAAGACTATAAATAGATAACACTGTATCAAAGTTATTTAGAGGAATTATTCCGACTTAAGATTATATATGTTAAAGTTCTTATAACTGAACACAAAATTAGTCAAAACAAACGAACTTTTCGTTTTATTAAAGGTATACAACCTAACAATATGATATAATAGTATTTTGAAATAAAGTGGCGTTCTATTCTGTAATTTAAATGAAGCCACCCTTGAGGTAAATAAATATAATAAATAAGTTATCAATCCTAATTAGAGTTTTCATTGTTAACCAAACTGAGCTAGGCAAAGCAAGGAAACCGGACGATTTGTGATCCGTTAATTGTTATTTAATGCTTGTATTTAATTGAAATTATTCAATATCGAATAATAAATACCATTATTGTACAGCAACAACATTTGTCAATAATTATTTCAACTAATAGTAGGTAATCAGTATTACTAATCACTGAGGTGCGATTGATAGTAAACAAACCAGCAGAAGTTTAATGCATGATCTCAATCTAAATATCTGATCGTTTATAGAGTAATTAAAAATCAGAATTAATTATTACTTCATTCAGAAGAATTCTTTTTATGGGACATTTCTGTCGAAAACCCATATGGCGCCCAAGTAAATATTAAAAGTGTTATAAAAGCTTTTACAGCATCCATATACTGTTCAATAAAAGCTTGACAGTTTATTAACCATCTGCGAACAACTGAACATCCAGTACGTCATCACAGGTACGTGAAAATTTAATTTATGTATGGTAATCTTGTCAAGACAATACACTGACGTACACAGACAGACGACAATTTTAAACAGAAGAGTGAACCAAGATCAAGAGATCTACGCAACAGTTACATTCATCAACGGATCTACAAATAAATATTTACTCATAAAAAATCTAAACCTTTACTAAACCAATTCAAGAGTAAGTGAACAGATTTATTTATATTGGATTCAATAATAGATTGAATTGGATTGAATAAATCAATAAACCAGAAAAACTAATAATAACAGACATAATTAACAAATAATAATTCCAACAACAACCGATTGATTACTAAAAGATAGGACAGGATCTAGTCTACTTACAATTGTCATATAGTGGTGTGCAACAGTGATAATTCTGTTTGTGATTATAACCACTAACACTACTTTCTTAATTAAATATATGTATTTGGGAAAGCATTCATGTATACAACCATGAAAACACAAACTTTTAATATGTAAACAAATTCAAATCATTAGAAAACTTGACAGACAATAATTTTTAATAAACAAACAGATCAAGGTCCGCAAAGTTGCTTCTGCAGTAATCAATGATGAATCAACCAGCCAAGACTTCTCATTTGTATTTACTCTTGGCACAAGAGCTAGCTTTTGGTTGGTTATAATGCTGATGACCCAGACCATTGCTTTTTCCTGTTGCCTCCTGCTACTCAAAAGCATTCTGTAAAGCTGTGAACCAGACTTTGTTCAACGCCAGACAGGAAGATTGTGAATCTCAATAGCATCCCTATATAGCCATGCAAAGTAGTGGCACATCAGAGACAATACCTGTGCTCCCTCACTAAGATGGTATGATTGTCAAGAATTCATCCACGGCTGACATTTGCAGTTTGCCCAGATGACAGTATTGCATGTGTTCTCTGACGTGTGTGTTGATGCTTTTTGTGGGACTGACATACACTTGTCCACACGAACACCCCTATGGGGGGATGGGGCTTTTTCCCCAGGGGCAAGAGGTTGCGGCCAATACCACCATTCCCGGTGGCTCTCTCCTGTTGTCATCCTCCCCCGAGTACACACTGTGTCACAAGTCGTGTAACTGTTCCTTTGGCTGGATTGGGGCTAAACGTGTGTGCTATGCGAACGGCGCCCGGGTGGCTTCCCTGGTGAGTAGGTAGCACAAAAGTGCAGTGAAGCCTAGTAGAGGGCACAAAAGGGATCCAGGGCTTTCTGCGTCTGGTAAAGTAGCTACACGGAGATGTAGTGAACCCAAGTAGCACTGTGTTTGGGAATCAGGGCTCTCTTCTCTGGCAGGTAGCCCACAAGGGACCCATTCTTTGGGAAGCTGGGGGGTGAACCCGAAACACACTTCTGCCATGGGGGGGGAGGCCAGACCTGTGTGACCCGTGGTGACCTCTGCGGGTGGCCAAGGAGGGACCCGGGTTCTCATGGTTGGTTATCACCACTGATTGCGAGTGGCCCCATGAGACCAAGACCCCACCCAGACATGCACTGCTTTTGACCGCAGGGGGTAACCTGACCTTCGGTGGCATCGGCATTGTTGGTTGGGAAATGTGCATGTCGCCCACGTGAATGGCGGGGGTGGTGCGCTCTTTAGCCCAGTAGCGTATAGCGAGCGGGAGCCAGGGTGGCCAGTCCGTGGTCCGTATCTGTGTTGGGCTGCTCATGCCAGTGTGTTATGTCCTTTTAAATCATAGAGGAACTCTAGTAGCTTCAAGGGTTCGGGCCACTCATTCTCCCCTTACAATGGACTGGCGTTCGTTGAGTCAGTGGGGTTCTGCATTGGTTCAAACGAGAGAAGGAGGTACAGCATTCTGCTTCCACTCGGCCTGGGGGATAGTGTTCCTCTATCACACCAGAAGATGGAAGAAAAGTCGTAGACTTCCGGGGCAGATCCCTTGTGATTGAACTCGGTGATCGGGCCTGAGACCATTCTGGGCTTCGGGGGTCGGTGTATATTGATCGTAGAAGTATAATCTGCTTCTACATATATCGTAACAGCCCAGAGAGTTTTGCTGAAACTAACACTGGCCAAGAAAGCCTTCGCTCATTAATAATCCATCAAACCAATTCACAAGCAATTTACAGAGCTCAAACCCATTTATTAACTTTATCAACTAACAATAAAAACCAACATGGACAGTATAGTCTGTGGTCATATTATTAGGCCACCAATTATGAAAAAGTTTAGTTTTTGTTTTTTAAAATTGTTTTTCCACTTTTTTAAGTTTGGAGATCAGTTAAAAAGTGTTCATTTAACATTGTATTTGTAAACTAAACTAAAAATAAAAATATTGTAAAAAATAAAATAAACTTTTTTATGTCTGCCGTGTTTATTAATACCACGATGAACTTATGATGTACCTTCTGATGTAGTAATTGCATAGGATTGTAGTCGCTTGTGTAATTCAATAAAGTTCTTATGAAACTAGTTTACTACCAGTTTGTGTTTCAACTGTTATGACTATTTATATGTAATGTTCACAGAGAAGCAGAAAGTGAACTGGAGAAAATGAACAAGAGGTGTGCTGAGATCAAGGAGAAGAACACTGATGTAACACAGGAATATAACGAACTGAAAGATTTAGTAGCCTCATGCCAGCAACAACTGGAGACTTTGCAAAATGAAGCCCAGTCATTGGAAAACGCTGTTAAGACTACTGCTAAGTGAGTTGCCGTCTTTATGTGATTTATTATTATTTTTTTTGCAGTCCAAAAATCTTTATTGGTATTGTTACGACATTACAGAACAATCTACGTGTTTATCGAATGTTCCAGAGGAATCTCGCTGTAATTGGTGTCTTGTATTTTGTTTTCCACTGTACCATATGACGATCAGTTAGACTGTCGTAACAGTCTATTGATTGAATATCTTTTGTCACATATTCTAATGTCCTCTCTTTCCCGTAGTTCTTCAATCGTCTCTTGTTGCAATTAAACGATGTCGTACTCTCAACGTCTTACCAAGTCGTCGTCAATTTTTAACGTATCTCATGCAGACTATGTCCGTCGCGAACGCACGTATTACCAGTACCGATAGCTTCACGAGTGTAATCCTTACCTGTCCTTCAATGAGTAAATTTATTTCCTGGGTGGCGCCAAATTGTTTATGAAAACAATTAAAAAAAGTTAAACTGAGCGGTCGTTCTATGCGGTGATGATTAATTCAGATTACTCTCGCAACTGGCAGGCATTTGAATCTTGCTTGTAGTTCGTCGTGCTGCCGACGTCTAACGCTGGCAGACAATTTTGCTAATCGCTAAAGTACACAAACTTTATAATACAATTTATAATGAAATAAAGGACGGTTGTTACTACTCAGTACTAGTTGATTAACGAGAAATAGTTAATAGTTATTCAGTTAAATACAAAAATATACTGTTATTAAATAATGTTGCTCCGGCAATAAACAGACACTATTCTCAGGTTGGCTAAGTTGATTGAAACGATTCTAAATCGACATGGCTGTCGTCAGTGTTTATTTTCTACAGTTCGTTCAATTGTTGAGTTCTTTTGATTACGAAAAAATATTAATAAGATGATAATAAAGTACACTACCTTACATCAATGGTACTTGTATACTATTAGAATTAAATACAATTCGTTTTTTAATTGTTCAAAAGTGTGTGTTAATCATTCGTAATTTGTACATAGGTTATTTTCTGTTTACATACAAGTTTAGTTTTTATTATCAATCAATCCTTGAAAGAAATTTAGTTACCAAGTTCGGAGGGAGAGTTATTTGGGTTGTGAGAAAAGTTAGTTAGAATTTAGTGTGTAAATTCGGGTAGTTCTGATATACTTAACAAATCTTGTTGAATTCTGGTGAAGAGTCACTTAGTTCATAGTTAGGTTGGGTCTGTACGATCATCAATCTTCCATCATATTTTGGATTGCATCTGGCTTCTTTTTCAAATAATTTGGATAAAATGATTAATTTTGAAGATTAAAATCTGGTCTATTATCTCTGTTGGGTTAACTAATTCTTCATTAGACTTCTTGCATCCTCATCTCGTTAAATTTTGAAGTATTTATTATTATTTTAATTGAAAATTGAGTCAAATATGGTTTGGCTTCTGTATCTCTTGATCGTCAATAAGGGACTAATGTTTTATAATGGAATTATATTAAATAACGTTCCGTTGTTATGGCAACTGTCTATACTCTCATTGGTTGATTACATTTATGTCTATTGTTATAATATTTGAATTTTAATTCAAAATGAATAAATATTTTCTGATGGCTATTATTCTTCTGTCTTCTTGTCTATGTATTAGATATTATCACAACTGTTTCTATTTTCTTTCAAAGATCATTTTGACATCCCAGAAAGCTGGGTTTGTTCATGTATTAAAGTTTTGACAAAAATGTTAATATTATGTTATTACATTTCTTTCTTATTTTATGTTTTTAATCAAACTCTGATATCTTAATATGGTTCACTAATTGTACTTTAATGAGTTACTTGCCCTGAATTTTCTAATACAAGAGTTAATTTCTTACAATTTGTTTACTTTGAATTTATACAGTTAGGCATTTTATAGGCCTAAGTAGTAATTGTCTATATCTTCTTATTTTACACAAATTAAAGATTATTTTTCATTTACATGTTTTGCTTGGTGTCACTTATGACTTGTTTACATTTTGAATTAATTTGGGCTGTTTTACAATAATTGGATGTTCTTATTAATTTACAAAATCATTGCTTGTCTGTTATTCTCTTATTTCTTTTTCTGCCTTTACTCTAATGATTATTATTATGTTTGTAAAATTGTATCTCCTTACTCATATCTATTGCCATTTCTTATAACTTGTTTATCATTTAATATTACTTATAAAACATAACACAAAAATTAGGTTTATGGTCTGTTTACTTTTCAGCCATATTCTGTAATGGGACAATTAGGGTATACCCGGGATAATTAGAAAAAATGGGAAATAAAAAGTATAAATAATAATTTTGGGGTAACAACATAAATAATAATTGTAAAATTTTATGAGCCGTAGGAAGCCAGCGATTGAAAGGGAGTCAAGGTCAACATTGCAGACGCAAAACAACAGTTATATTTAGCCAAACGAACTTTGACCGATGAAGTCACCAGTTACATAACGGCCAAGCCTGTAAATACGTCACTTGTAATGTGAGGCGCGGCCAGGCTAGCCTCAGCAATTGGCGTAGTGGTATTAATAAAACAATGCAAAGTGGTCACGTGACCCCCCCTCTTCTCAGATTTTGACGCAGTATAACTCAGCCAGTTTGAAATTACTCCTTGTGCCGGCCGGTCACAAACGAAAGTTACTAAACGAAAATGTAGCCCGCAAATCTAAAATGTAAAAGGTGAAGTAAAAAGTGGTATATTAACTAATTCGGGACAACTATTATTTTATTTAAAACAAAACATCGACAGCAAATAAAATGTGCGAAGTGACGAGTACCGGAGGAGGAGACCGGCCAGTTTGGGACTAAAATTACCAGATAAGTGACAAAACGGGGAGATATTTCTAAACCATTCAAAATTAAAACCCTTTTAAAATTTTAAATGAGCTCATAGGGGAAAGTTATATATGTATCGGGAGAGAGTGGATGGGCGTATGTAATAATCATGTAATAAAAGTAAGAGGCGCTGGTTTGTGAATAAATGGGGTATAACTATTTCTATGTTATTGTAAATGTGTCTATTGTAATCAAGGTAATACCAATTTTATGAATAAGGAATCATTGTAATTTTACCGTGAAGGATAATATCAAAACTAAGAGAGAAGGGAGATTTTATTTATGATGGGATGGTAATCTAAGTTTTTCTGTTGTTTGATTAAATGCAATTGAATTGTTTTGAGAAAATAAAAGAATAAGATGTGTACGAGAGTAACCAATACGTTTAATTTCAAATAACCAGTTCTGAACTTCCCGTTCGCTGATTCGAAACCTGGACCCTGGTGAGTAAAACTTCAAGTTGGTAATAGACGACATGGTGGCTGTAAGAGTAGAAAATTAGTAAACAAATAAAATAAAATCTATTTATTAATTTATAAAAGGTAAGTACTAGTACAAGTGGCGCTTCTGGAAAGGGACGTTTATATAAATTATTTATATGAATACAAGCCTACTGGGAAGAGCAGAATGCCTGTATTTATACCCTGCTGATATGCCAGAATAATCTCACTTTGGACGACATGTTAAACAAACAGGCGCTCTCAAGAATGCACTAGAAACAGTGTCCTTGAACACACTGCGCTGACCGGTACGGTCTGGAATAGACTTGATAGTTGATGCGTAATTGTCTTTCATCTCAAAGTAGCAGCAATATGTACGCACACACACATTACAGCTGGGATAGCCGAGCTACTTGTAGAACATTCCGTATTATGTAACACTTTTTCTGTATTATGTAACGCTCTGTTTAACTAAGGTTTGCTAAACTAGAAGTATACTGTGATGTTTTGCCTGAACTCTGATAACATGTCCACGTAATTCTGTAAAATAATTTAATTATTATTATGTTATATAACACTATCAGGCTAGATCCTGTAAATAATAGACGATAGGTGAGAGATGCAACAATGCAAATTTATTGATATGAACAGTCATAGTAGTCACTGAAAATCTGTAAAACCTTGACCTTTTCTTTTTTTTGAAAGTGTAGTTTATTTTTCCAGAGAAAATGAAGATTTAAAAAAGACGGGTAGTAATTCATCCGATCTACAGAACAAAATAAAGGAACTGGATCTTACAATTGAGAGTAAAAAAGCAGCATTTCAAAGGCTACTGGACATCAGTAATACAATGTACAAAGAGATAATTATAAAGGTGAGTCAATATTTATTGTATTTATACATACGAGGGTCATTCAAATATGAACCGGATTTTTTTACACAGATTTATTGGTGACAGATAAAATTAGAAAAAGAATATCTTTCTTATTTTTCTACATAGTTTCCCTGAACAGAAATACATTTTCTCCACCAGATAGGTAGCTTCTTGATCCACCATAAAAAAAAAAAAAAAAAAAAAAAAAAAAAAAAAAAAAAAAAAAAAAAAAGACGGGCGCTCCAACAGCCATTTGTGCACATACTGCTCAATCTCTGCTTCGTTGTTGAATTTTTCCCCTCCTAACGCTTCCTTTGTGGTGGACCCATGTTTTGTCGCAGGTCACAATTCGGATCAAAAACGCCTCTCCTTACAGTGATTCAGAACAGAAGCCGCTGACAGATGTCTTTTCAGACATGTCTCTGTTCCTCAGTGAGAAGTCGTGGGACCCACCTCACCGATACTTTGCTGAATCCAAGCTTGTCTGAAAGAACTGTGCACACACTCCCAACACTTATCCCCATGTGTGATGCAATTTTGGCAACAGTTATGTGGCAGTCACCTTCCACAAGGTCACGAATATGCCGAGTGTTGTCAGCATTGATGCTGGACCATGGACGACGCTTGTGACTTGCGTTCTCCATTGCATCATGACCGCTTCGAAATTTTTTGACACAATCAAACATTTGTGTTCTTGACAGAGTAGCGTCTCCAAACTGTGCCTGGAGTCTGGCCAAAATCTCAGCTAATTTGACACCTTCATTGGCGAGAAATTGGATAATTACCCATTGCGCAACAGATGAAGGTACCTCATGCTCAGACATTATGCTACTGATGCAGGAACGTGTTCTGCTGGCATGGCTGGGCATTCCCTCACCTCCACACATCCCCACCTCACTCACTCCTCTTCCTGAGTCCACACGTAAAAAGTCCGGTTCATATTTGAATGACCCTCGTATATAACAGATAATCAAATTTACTTCGATTCTATTATTGATTGTTTTAATTTTTTGTAGTAGCTATTTATTATATCTTAAATGTTTATTTTATTATTCTAATAAATGTATGATTTTAAATAAATCGTATTGTTTTGTTTTTATTTGTATTTGTTCTTTAATTAGTAGATTATTATTACATTTCATTTTTTCGGTTGCTTCTCATCAAGAGTAGCCTAAAAGATACTGTTTTCAGTGTGTGGAAGAAGTTAAAGTAAAAATGGCAAATCTACTGAAGGAGCTTACAGGTGATCAACTGCAGCACTACTTCCAACAGAGGAAAATTTGAATTGAATGCTATGTGACAAGGGAAGCAGATAAATTTTATTTATAAACCACATTTACAAAGCCAGTCCGGTTATTTAATAGTAGGATATAAATCTTGAATATCAGATTGCTTAACTATTTATTAGTATTTATAAAGATGTAATTAGAACAGTTTTCTTATTGTAATATCTTTTTTCTATAGGAAAAGGAATCAAACCCAGCTCTTATCAAGGAACTGTATGAGATTGCTGAATCAGTGAAGGTAAAAAATGACATAGAGTGAAGAAGCAGAGGAGTATTTGTGTACGATAACAGAAATAATATTTAATTTAATAATAAAAAAGATAAAAGTTACTGAAAAAAATACTGTTTGTTCTGAGTATCTGTTAAGTATGCTATATAAAAAATAGAGATTTTATATGGTTTTTGTACTGGGTAATACCAGACACATGAGTATTGTATTTCATTCCACAACTGTCATCCTTCTCTTTTATTTCCTAACTGCAATTGAATTAGTTTTCAGAAGTGAAATTTTATGCTGACAAAGATGTAATTAGCATTTAAATAATTATTATTAAAGAACAAAAACATTTGAAATACAAGACACTACATACATATTATGTAAAATTTCCCGTATATGAGAATTATTGTCACTCAATTTGTAATACAATAGGTTTTCATACGGTGTGCTGTAGATGCTTCATCACTTTACAATGAAAGCATAAACAAGTTTGATTGGACAGAACGTTGAGCAATAACATGATTTGTAACAGGACAAAATTGGCAGAACCATTTTTATTTAATAATTTTCAGTAATTCTCAATGTATGTAATAATTTTATAAAACCTATTGTTGGAGATGTGTGGGAAGACAAAGCGAAGGTGAATCACAGAACACGCATGTGGATTACGGCGTAATTAGAACACCACGTGTTTTCGATGTTACAACGAACTTCCGGGTACGAGAAACTACTAGAAGCTTCGATGCTTGAGGGCAGGAGATGGGTGGACATCCGTTTGAACCTAGTTTCCAATGCGCAAAAAACACGGATAGCGTCACCATGCCATTTAAGATGGCCAGTCTGCAGCCCACCTTCAGATAGTACAGTCGCATTGTAATAGTGTTGGGAGGCCTACTCGGGCAAGTAAGGGTAGGCCTACCGAATGTTGTGTGTATAATTATAATACAGCAGTAAAGAACTCTTTTTAATGGAAAAAATACAATAGTGTCGATTATACAACATTTTGGAATGGTTTGGGTTGAGCGTGTAACAATAAAGTGAATGTCAGGTGGTGGTGCAACTCTTGGAGACATCTACAGAATGGATAAGTACAGTAGATAATCAACTGGCCCAATTTCAAAAACATTTCAGTTTCAGCTTTTAAATTCAAAATTAACAAATACTAATGAGATCTCAATCTTAGGGGGGTATAAAGAAAGAGAGAGAGAGAGAGAGAGAGAGAGAGAGAGAGAGAGAGAGAGAGAGAGAGAGAGAGAGAGAGAGAGAGAGAGAGTGTGAGCGAGTGCAAAGTACTCGTTTACCAATTAAAACACTTTCTTAGTTAAGTATCATCATTTGTGCCTATTCATTTTTGTTTTATTTCCAATAATTAAAATGGTAAGAAAACTAGTATGTTCAATAAACGTAAATATGATATTGATATAACCATGTGATAGAGTAATTATTATGCCAGAACCATACCCTATCTTCTGTGGCAAAAAACTTGCCTAAACGAACCTGTGAGTTTTGAATTAAGGGAAATAAATAAATTATTAAATGGGAAGAGTGTAACGGTTTTTATAATAAAATATTATGGCGACCATAAAATATTGTGGCGACCTTGTACAACAATTTGGGATCTTCTGGTTTTTATAATAAGGTAAGTCGTAGTAAGTTTGTAAGCATCGTGGGTAAGTAAAGTATTGCCTAGCGTATTTTAATTTTAATTGTAAAGTTACAATTGGCGATTCCTGCCAGGACGCTTATATGAATTTTTTCATATACGTTAGGCCAGTTTGAAGCACGGAAATAGGGTTATGGCGTTCTTTTTGAATAAGTCGTATAGGTTATAAGGTGTTTATAGTAGCACATTGTGTTTAAAGTTGTTTTGCTTATATTCTTATATAAAATTTCATTTATATAAATATTTAATTATTTAATTACAAATAATTAAAATGGAAGATATTGAGAATGAAGTTAGTCTGACTGATTCGGCTATAATGAGTGAGTGATTCTGGAACACAGTCAACTCCAGTGTCAACAAAAGAAAGTAGTAAATCTAATGATGAAATGATGAACTTTTTACGTGAGATAATGGGGGAAATGAAACAACAAAATGTTAAATGTGAAAGCAATTTTTATGATTTAAGGGGTGATATTAATAATATTAAACAACAAAATGTTAAGTTCGAAAGTAATTTTAATGAACTAAGGGGTGATATTAGTGAAGTGAAACAACAAAATGCTAAATTCGAGAACAATATTAATGAAAAAATGAGTGACAATACCAGAGTAATAAAACAGATTGATAAATGTTTTGAGGAGATAATTGAGTCACAAAAACAAATTGAGAAAATGAAAGTAAACGAGATACAGGTAAGTGTAATGAGAATAAAAATAAACTAAATGAGGTAATAAATGACAAGGTAAGTGATGATGTTAATATAAGTGATAATTATCATGGTAAGATGATGATAAATGGTGATATAAATGAAAATGGGGTATCAGAGAGTGATACATTGAATAATAGTAGTGATAATGAGAGTATAACGGGAGTAGAGTTTAATGAGGAGGTAATAGTTTTGTTAATGAGATCGAAAGAGTGTGTAAAGAGAGTTTAAGCGAGTATGGTGGGAAGAGGGGAAATTTTCCTTATGGTGTATGCGGAGTAAAGACTCCACAAGTGTTGGAGGACAAAGGTTCCTCTATAGTTTATGTGGGAGACATGTGGTCTCCAAATGGTCCCTTAAGTTGTTGTGATTTACCTGGTAAAGCCAGGATGAGTTTAAATAATGTTGTGTTGCCCTTTGCATGGAGAGAGATAGTTCAGGGGGGTTGTGAGAGGTATTATGATGAGAGAGAGAGAGATAGAGAGAGAGATAGAGATGTTTAAGGTTAATAGAGGTTATAAAGTGTTAGTAGAGAGGTTAGATATTGAGAGAGTTAGTGATATTGAGTACTTACCTTGTGATGTAATTAGTGCAGTAAATGTTGATAATGAGCACTTACCTTATGATGAAACTGGTGTAGTAGCAGATGATAATAATGGTGAAATTGTAACTTACCTAATTGTGACAAATGATACTAAGGGCGACTTGACCATACCCAATGTTGACAAGATATATGATTATAATAATGTGGAATAATCCTGTGGATTATTATTATGGTATAGTGGATAAAACAAGTTTAAATGGGCATTATATTAAAGAAGGTAATATAATGGACTTAATTAAAAATGAAATGTACTTGTATAACATGAGACTAATTTTTGATGATGGAGGTTAGACATGTGTTATTGATGGACATTCAGTTATTTTAGTTAATGGTTTTAATACTTGGCAAAATAATGTAATGATTTTGGGTGAACAATGACATTTGATGTGACGCATCTTGCATATAATTTTGTATTTGGTTTACATGTGTTATGTATTAGGTTAAGTTGTTGTCATGGTAGAGTATCTGAGTATACAGTATGTTGGGTATGAATGTTTATAACCTTGACTGAGTGTATGATAATTGTTTGTTATTAATTGACATTTGTGTAATTATCAATTACTTCCATGTTCCTTAAGCAAATGGAAGTATGGTGATGGCAAAAAAAATCGTGTTCGAGATTATTGCAGATTCTGATTGTACTACACTCAAAACATGAAAAAAAGTCATTTTCGAAAAGTGTCTGTGTGTGTCTGTCTGTGTGTAGATTGTTTTCTATGGCAAAATCAAACAGAATCTAATAATTTTTTGCGTACAGCCCTGATTTGTAGAGTACTCACGACCTATTGTTTTTGGTGAAGATCGGTTGAGGGAAAGGGGTAGATTACCTGCAACGGTTTTTTTTTATCAAGGGTAATTTTTTTTCTATGGCAAACGATAACAGCCGCAAATTCAAACAATCAAATAATGTTTCGCATACACCCTAAAATATAGAGTTCTCAAGACCTATTGGTTTTGGTGAAGACCGGTTAAGGGAAAGGGGTAGTTTACCTGCAACGTTTTATGTTTTAAAAGGGTATTTTCTATGGCAAACGATAAGAGCCGCAAATTCAAACAGAATCAAATAATGTTCTGGATACAGCCCTGAATTGTAAAGTTGTCAAGACCTGTTGGTTTTGGTGAAGATCGGTTAAGGGAAAGGGGTAGTTTACCAGCAACATTTTATGTTTTAACAAGGGTAATTTTTTCTATGACAAACGATAACTGCCGCAAATTCAAACAGAATCAACTACATTTTTGCATACCTTCTTGAATTATACAGAACTCAAGGTTTGTTGATTTCGTTGAAGATCGGTTAAGGGAAAGGGGTAGTTTACCTGCAACGTTTTATGTTTTAACAAGGGTAATTTTTTCTATGACGAACGATAACTGCCGTAAATTCAAAGAGAATCAAATAATATTTTGCATACAGCCCTGAATTGTAAAGAAGTGAAGACCTTTTGATTTTGGTGAAGATCGGTTAAGGGAAAGGGGTAGTTTACCGGCCACTGTTCATGTTTTAACAAGAGTAATTGTTTCGATGACGAACGATAACTGCCGCACATTCAAACAGAATCAATTATTTTTTTGCATGTAGAGGACTGAAGGTCTATTGCTTTTTGTGAAGATCGGTTAAGAGAAATGGGTAGTTTACCTGCAACATTTTATGTTTTAACAAGAGTAAAGTACTTAATTTTGATAAACAAAGTATCCTGATAAGAAGCTCATAATAATCCACTGTAGAAACGTAGATGAAATATCTATAAATGAAGAGGCTAGTTGAACAGGGTGGGGGTAATTTTCTATTAATGAAAATTATAGCTGTTGAGGGAGGGGAGAATTTTTTATGTGTACTACGTTATCGGCAACAAAGAAGTAGTTTATTTTTTATATGACGAACGATAACTGCCGTAAATTTAAACCGAATCAACTACTCTTTTGCATACCTTTTTGAATTATACAGAACTCAAGGTCTGTTGATTTTGTTGAAGATCGGTTAAGGGAAAGGGGTAGTTTACCTGCAACGTTTTATATTTTAACAAGGGTATTTACTATGGCAAACGATAAGAGCCGCAAATTCAAACAGAATCAAATAATTTTTTGCATACAGCCCTGAATTGTAGAGTACTCAAGACCTATTGTTTTTGGTGAAGTTCGGTTTAGGGAAAGGGGTAGTTTACCAGCAACGTTTTTTTATCAAGGGTAATATTTTTTCTACGGCAAACGATAACATCCGCAAATTCAAACAGAATCAAATAATGTTTTGCATGCATCCCTGCATTGTAGAGGACTGAAGGTCTATTGATTTTGGTGAAGATCGGTTTAGAGAAAGGGGTAGTTTACCTGCAACGTTTTATGTTTTAACAAGAGTAAAGTACTTAATTTTGATAAGTAAAGTATCTTGATAAGAAGCTCATAATAATCCACTGTAGAAACGTAGATGAAATATCCATAAAAGAAGAGGTTAGGTGAACGGGGTGGGGGTAATTTTCTATAAATGAAAATTATAGTTGAAGGGGGAGGGGAGAATTTTTTATGTATACTACGTTATCGGCAACAAAGAAGTAGTTCTTTGTTAAAATTCCTTTCCGGGCTGTTTAGCCGTAGTCCAACGTTTTCTGCAAAACCATACTTGTCGGCAGTGCCATCGACTTCCATCATCAGTGAAAATCGAGTGCGAAAACGTGAGGTGGTATACGTTAGTGACCACAGTACTGTGGTTTAAGGCTGAAGCAATAAGTAGAAAGAAGTAGTTTCTATGGAAATATTTCATTTCGAATATGATTTTAAATATAAACCTTAGAACATGGAAGTCATGTATGGTTCTCCATACCGATATTTTTATTATGTAATTAAAATTAATGTGAGATGGTTTAATTGATTTAAAAGATGGAAATTTAGGTAATAAATTTGAAAATTTTTTTTGTAGATTTGACTTGTATAATAAATGGTAAATGATTAAAATTTGATAATTAAAATGTTTAATAGAAATTCAGAGTTGAAATCAGAATATGACAATTGGAATATTCAATAGAAAATGAAAACTAAAGTTGTGTAACGGTTGTAACTTTTATTCAAATTCAGAATTGAAATGTTTATTTTAATGTGATGTTAGTAAAGTTTATTTGATGATGAAATATTTGTGAGTACTAGTGGTCACCCAGTGGTCGAAATTCGACCGTAATTCATTAAATTTTTAAGTTTGAACATTATTGAGGTTCTTTTGTCAAAGAGTATACCGCTATAATCATTGCATATAATTTTTTTGAATTTTGTTCTATTACGTCAGCTGCGAGCGTGTACAAATACGTCATTAGCGTGTGTTTTTTGCCTTAATTCCCTGCAATACCTATGAAATTTAAAATTTAATGTTAGTAACAGTTGAAAAAAAAACACAATTACAGCTTGTATTCGTATTTATTTTTTGATATAATTCATTGTCAGTTTTAATTTTTTCATTTTATTATTGAATCAAATAAACGCTAATAAAAATGAGACTTTACATTCATAGAAGTATAAGATACATTGTTTTCAATTCCAGTGGATTACATTTCATTTTTGGTAAGGTACAAAATTCGAAAACAGTTTGAAGATGATCTGCTACAAAGCTTATATAATTTTTTAATTTTTTTTTCTATACATTAATTTTCGAGTTATTTGAAAAATATGAAAGATAGGAAAAATGAGGTTTAGCTTGGCTAAGCCATATTTAAAAAGCAATAACGCGTTTTTTGACATTTCCTTGGGTTTTTTTATTGCCATACTGACCAGGTTTCGCCAAGGCTACACAGTTATTTTGCCTATCTTTTTCGAATTATATAAAATTTAAATAAAAAATTAATACAAAATAAAAAATGAAATAAAAAATACGTGCCACGTATTTTTCATATATTTTTCATTAAATCAAAAAAACCGGGCGGTTAAAAAAATAAATGTTGTCCATTGAACTTAAAATAGTTTGAAAGTGAATTTAATGATTCAGAACTTCTGTGTAAATGATGTTTTTTGTAAAAACTCTTTCATCATTTGCTAAATGCCTTTGGCCATTATATTCGGAAATATAAAATCTCAAACCATCGAATGATTGAACTCTACTTGCTGCGACGTACAATTGACCATGTGTAAAAACTGGCTGCCTCAATAATATTCCAATTTTTTCGAATATTTATTGTCATCGCAAATGCAGGTATAATTGGAAATTGAGTTCTTTGAAAGTTAAATGGTAAAACAGTACCGGAATATGTTAAATTTATACGTGAAATCAAAATTCACTTATTGCGTGCGGTTCCAGTTAAAACTTCGCAATCAATAGCATTACGATGCATACACTTGATGCGCATTCTTGTTTCATTGACTAATGCTTCCTTTGTATTTAAGTTTCTGATCAGTAAAACGATGCAATTAACTTTCAATACTAACTTATGTGGTGGCAAACCACTAATAGTCAAAGAATTCAAAAACTCTACTGGATAGTAGATTTCAATTTCATTGTCATCATCACAAATTATTTTATCGTAGCTATGATATGTTTTCTGTTCACCTGGTATTCGATTAAGTATATCAGTATTAATAAAAGTACAATCATCATTTTTAGGTGCTAAAATAACTGACTTCAGTATGTTATCTGAGAGTATGTTTTCGGAAATATTTCCATACACCTCATTAATAATATTATTTTCATCTCCTATTAATTGTTGAGGTATTTCAATAATATTTTCACCAAACTGAGGGAATTGTGGGGCTTCATCATTACCAATTTTTTTCAAGAAGTCGACAAATTCTATTTCACTTGGTAAGGCTCTCATATTTTGAGTAAACGTTACTTTATGAAAATAAACAAATTTATGCCAACTCGTGACACAATTTTCAATTAAAGTTGCACGTGATCCATGTGGGACAACTGGTAAGATTTGCCGAAAATCACTGCACAGAAGTATCGTTTTCCCTCCAAATGGTTTATGTTTATCATTTTCATCGCATAGATCCTGCAATAATCTATCTATGATTTTCAACACTTGCAGTGGGCGCATAGAAATTTCATCAATAATTATCAATGATGATGAATTTATGTAACGTCCATAGCTACTATTTGCGGTAATATTCGCTACAGAATTTTCCAAAATGGGTATAGGCAATTTAAACACATAGTGTAAAGTTCTACCTCCAAGTAATAGAGTTGAAGCTATGCCACTGAACGCTGTTGCAATGCAAGTAAGATTAAGCGAATTTAATTTGTGAATGATTGCTGTTTGTGTGAATGTTTTTCCACAACCTGCATGAGCGGTTAAACAAAAAACATTAGATCCAGTATCATGATACAAAACTTCACGAATCAATTAGATTACGCTGTTCAATATTTGCAGTTTCCTAGTGCTCAGAAAACAGAAACTCTTGTTCTATTGGATCAATAGCATTTGCTTCGTCTGTTCTCTGCGAATACGTGGGAACTGGTAAACCAAGTTCTTGACATGACAAATTATGAACATTCAAAATATCTTCAATTTCTAATAGAGCTGTATTAAAGGATACTTCTTCGTTGTAATCTCTCAAAAAATCTTCACTGAGATATACTTTAAATTCATTCAATAACGCCAATGCATTGGCTGGCACATTTAATGCACAAATGTAACCAAATAAATTTCGCATTTGTTTTGGTGAATGTAATTCTTTTGCTTCATTTAAACATTCGCGCCATTCATTATCATTTGAAGCAATGCCGCGAGCATGGCACGCTTCAACAAAAGAAGTGTGTATAATTCCATTGTATGTTCTAACATCCTCAAATGATTTTGGACCACAGACGTGTAATAAAAGCAATCGTAAATGGAAAAGTTCGATGTCTTTTGGTGATACTACATATATGCGTGTAATGATTTTATCACCTCCACGCCTTCTCCCATTTTTTTCGGGAATCTTTCCACACATAATGCAAAGGAATTTCAATATACTTATATTCATGCGCTGATGGATCTGATCGATTCAATTCAAAAAATGCTAATAATTTTGTTTGTCTTGCATTTTCAATTGCTTGACGTTCTTGCCCTTCTCGAAAGTAAACATTCTGTCTACGCGGTAAATGAATGTCAAGTCTAACGATGACATGTGATTGAAAATGCATTGGTAATTCATAGATGCACCATACAGCTTCAGTTGATCCGACATAACGGCCATTTAAAAAATTTTTAACTTCATCAATTTGTATTTCTTGACCTGGTTCATTTCTCTCTGAACCTAATTCAACAGATGCACTGTCATAGCCTTTATACACGTATTTATAAATGTATTTAACACTTTTAACTGTAGTGCATACTTCAACATTTATATGGCAATTAAATTTGGCAAGTAAATATGGATTGTATGGTACAACATAACGATTGTCGAGGCAACTACCGTGAACTTCAGCATTAATACCATTATCATAATAATATCAGAATAATATTACACCTAATTACGCTCGTATAAAATTTAAATGCTTATCCTTTGCTGATATAAAAAATAAAAGGCACGCAGAATTGTACAGAATTAAAGAAGGATTAAAATCGTTATACAAGAAAAAATCCCATCTCAATTCAAGATTATACAGAGTACATTTGCAATTACTTAATGACGTACACCCGGCCTTGCTTGATAACTATCTTGATTTCATAAACAATGACATACAGCGAATTATTTATCAAATGCGTAGCAAGCAAACAAGCAAATTCCAAAGGTTATTAGAGAGACAACAGCAGGAAGCCAACAACATTGCCTGTAAACATAAATTTAATACACGATTGCAGAACTTAACATCAATAGATCTAACTAAAGAAGAATCTAATTTGTTGAAAAAGGGCTTAAATTATAATTTACCTCGTTCAAAATCTGACTTCAGCCATAAACATATTGCTGCTGAAATTATAAATGCTGAAGCTGTGGTCAAAGCAATAGAAGACCAGAAGGTCCAAGATTAGGCGCGGATTTTAATCAATAATAAGCTCAGTAATATCATAAGAAACCAGAATACTAATACTTATTCTTCGGTTCCGTGTACTTTTAATAATTATAATAAAGAACGCAATATCTTAACGGGTTTAAAGTGCAAACTGTCAGACAACTGTGCTCTCGTAACCAAGCCTGACAAAGGCAACACTGTTGTCATTATGGACAATAGTGATTATACTGATAAGATACGGAAGTTTATCGCTAACAACAACATTGAGAAATTAAACTCGGACCCTACTGCACAATACGTCAAGTGTCTAAATCGGGGGATACATAAGAGTGTGCATTTGTTTGATGAGCGAACTAGACGATCGTTAAAGCCCATCAATTCAAGGGCACCCACATTGACAGGGTTACCAAAATTACATAAGACTGGTGTTCCGATAAGACCGTTAATTAACTTCACTACCGCACCTGGTTATAAAACAGCTAAGAAATTGGTAAACGTCATTAAACGCAACATAAACATAGTTAATAGTCACAGTATAACCAATAATATCGATTTTGTCAATAAAGTGAAGGATCTAAAGATCGAACCTCATCATAAGCTGGTTTCGTTTGATATTGTTAATTTATATACGAATATACCGGTTGCTGATACTTTACAAATTTTGAGAAATAACCTCGTCAATACTAATAAATTGAATGTTGAAAGTATTAATGAATTGATGGATCTTTTGGAGGTGATTCTTAACCAGAATTATTTCACGCATGACAAGCAATTCTTTAGCCAACATGATGGTGTGGCAATGGGTTCTCCACTCTCTGGCCTCCTTGCTGAGTGTACTTAAACCATTTCGAAAACTCCTTTATTTTTTCCAATAGTGTGTACAATGATTGTGTTATGTGGATTTTAATATTTTTAATATATTGACGACTGTGCCATCGTATGATGGTATGAAGAGACTTTTTTAAATATTCTGAGGATGGGACAAGTGTCCCGAAACATGTCACTTGTATAAAGACATTTACTTAAGCCACAGACGGTGAGTTACATAGCGTTTAGTTGATTATAAAATACGTGGCTTGGACTATAAGCGGATTTATTCCATTAACAATAGAATAATTTAGCCTAAAATCTAGTGAAACTTCTTTTGTATTGCTAACATGAATAAAAACATAGGTAAATTAGTAGTGAATAATTTAAAAAAATATGCACTTTCAGTAGGTGGTATAGAATTTTTAAGAGTAGGCCTATCAGTAATTCGTAAATAATTTATATTCTTCAAGGGGAAGGTATGTCTATGTGCCATCTGTTGGGAAAAGTACAAACTATACGAAGTAACAAACTTTGTAAATTCACCAATAGATGGCAGAAGGCATCATAAAAACAGTTTAGCGTGCTTCTCACAGTGTACAATTTTTTTTTGATTTTGTTGTCCATAACGTGTTCATTGATTAACTAATTATAAGTATAACACTACCAACTCAGAGCACAAAGTTTTATATTGGTAAAAATGTAAAATCTGTAACTTATAGCCTGAACCAGTTTGTACTTATTATACGCTTCGTCAGAGGCTGCCACTGGGAGCACTGTGCGTCTTGCTCTTGGCAACGGCACTGTCATTTGAAAGACCGATGTGTGTGTGTGTGTGTGTGGTATGATATGTTCGAATATGTGGGGTGTGATTTCAATTGTGCCTGTTCGTTTAGGATGTCGACAACTAGAAATATACAAACACACAAAAACACAAAAATGACATCCAAAATGACATTCAAATCACACGCATTATTCGAACATATCACACCCCACACACACAATATCGATCTTTCAAAAGATGATGCCATCGCCAAGAACAAGACGGACAGCACTCCCAGTGGCAGCCTCTGACGAAGCTTATAATAAGCAAAAACTGGTTCAGGCTATAAAGTAAAAATTTTACATTTTTACCAATATAAAACTTTGTGTTCTGTGTTGGTAGTGTCATACTACCAATAATTAGTACAAATTTTATTTTTTAAAATAATTTTTGAATTTGTTAAAATGTAGTCATTTTTATTTTTTCCAATTTTATGAGCTGCTTTAGCTAAAATATGTGGAATTTTCTTGTAAAAAACTATGGTAAGTATTAAATAATAATGTGAATGTTATCAGGCATCCCAAATAAAAAAAATTAATCGCACTGCATAAAATTGCACATTCTGTAGTTTTAATGCACAAAATTGCACATTTACCTGTTTTTCGAAAATCAGCTGCGCGATATCCAAGCGCGAAACATACACGCGGATCGTAAACAAAGTCGAGAACAAAATCAGCACGAAGAAATTCTAGTCCAGTAAGCGCAGCTTTTGACGTAACAAAATTTTGACTGTCGATGGAATTTCACGAAATTTGATATGTATGTTCTATATGCACTCTAGAACAAAGTTTCGATTTTTACCCCCAAAAAACAGGATTTTAGCGTAATTTTTTGCGAATAACTAAAAAACGTTTGAGTTTATAGTAAAAATGAATAGGACCAAAATTATTCTATACGAAATAACAAACAAAATGCGTTTTGGTCGGGTTTTAATCCACAAGTTGTTTTCAAGATATGGCCGTGAGAAGTTGTAACTTGCAAATGTTTTGCCTGTACTAACAAAGTTTAACCCTTCCTACTAACCGAGAAAAATACTTTTGACTATAAAATGTCTAGTGCAATGAAAAATACATTATTGTTAATTTTAATAAAATGTTAAGCTAAACTTTTTATTATTAATTTTAACTAAATGTTAAGCAAAAAACCTGAATATAAACTTAATAGTAAGTAAGTTAAAAATGTAAATTCGTGTTTATTAAAAATAGTTTTAGTAACTTTATTTGAATTTTTGGACAAACGAAGTTTAGTAAACATTAATTCAACAGCCATCTATTATAAACAGGAATAAAAGTAAAATCTGAGAATAGCTAACAAAGTGGTAAGTGGTAACGATTGGTATTTGTTGTTTTTTAGACAAAATTATTCTCCTCTTACTATGGTCTGAATCAGTAAGTTTTAAGATGAAAACTATTATTTCCATATTTTTAAGGACGTGGGACAAATGTCATGTTAGTTTAACTAAATTTTATGATTTGCATTTTATTTTGCACAATCTAAAATTTTTACTGCACGATTTCAAGTTTTTATTGCACGTTCTGGAATTTTTTACTGCACGAAAATCCGGGCTTTAGTTATAACACACATGTGGTGTGTTAACTGTTTTCTGAAAATTGCATACACTATTTAAAAATTGCTTTTGTGAATTACTTAAAAATTACAAAAAAAGTTTGTAACATAAAATTGGCTTCATGTCAAATTTAAGATTTAATAAAAGAAAACATAATTATTTAGAGTTTAAATTATTTTTACACAAATGGTCTTTTCATAATAATATTTTTTACTGCCAATGTACCACATTCAATGTAACTATTAGATACCAAAATTATTTACTGATATTGAACATAACCATAAAATTTATTGCTGTTACAGAATCGTGCTACAAATGAAGTTCCTTCTAATTCTGGAATAGTGTTTCCTGCAGTAGTTGAACTCCAGGTAAATATGAAGTGAAATATTCATATAACGTATTTATGTCGAAGAAATATAGATTCTGAAAAAGAAACATTAATTATGTATGTTTTCTTCCAGAGTTTATCTGAAAGTGTTGAAGTAAATGACAGACACAAGTCAGTTGATCCAGTTTCAATAGAAGATTCAGTACCCATCGTTCCAGAGACAAACGTAACTATTTCAATAATTATATTAACGTTAATGACTAAAATTTTGAGTAAAAAGTCATCTGCAAAAATATTTTGCTACAACTGCTATTAATTTTGATTTATTTTCGGTGATTTTGTGCATATCTACAAATTTGTACTGTCAATTTATTAGTGCTAAACAAATATCTGAAGACAGTTTCTATTATATACAAAAAGTGTATTTCAAAAATTAGTATTTTAGTATTTACAGTAAAATATTTCTATTTTATAAATATAATAAAATTACTGTTACTAATGTTTCACTTTTATTAATTAACAGGAAAATGAGACATTTGAGCAGTTGAGACATGAAAGACAAAAGTATAAACTTTTGTGTGAGGAGTTGGAAGCTCAGGTGCAGCAGCTGAAAAAAGAAAGTTTAGATATAATTCAGAAGCTCAGAACAGAAAATGAACAACTACGACAAAAACTAAAGAAGATAGAGGACATGCAACGATCATTTTTGAACGAGTCACAAATACAAAAGCTCGAAAAAAAATGGGTGAAAGAATGGTCAAAGGAAGCCATTATACATGGCCTTAAGTTAAGGTTTGCTCTAGGTATTGACGGTTATATTTATCTATTGAGTACTAAGTATCCAGCGCCTACGTATTCGACGTTAGCACGACGAATCCAAGATTTCAAACTCAATTTTGGGATTTTCCATAATGTTATACAAATTTTGAAAGTCAAAGCAGAATTTATGGAACCTTTTGATAGATTTTGCCTTATATCATGATGAGATGCAAATTAGTAAAAAAGTTGAATTCGATCGGAGTACCGGAAAAGCCATTGGTTACGTGACGTTGGATCCTAAAGTCGAACATGAAAATTGGGCTCCAACAAATGATGATCTTGGAGAAAAACTGTTTCTAGTTGTGGTTAAAGGGATCAAAAATCACTGGAAACAAGTTATTGCCTGTCACGTAACCTGCAAAGGAATGAACACAAAGGAAGAAAGAGAGAAAATGCGTGAATTGTTTAAACAATTTATACTCCAATGCATTACAGCTGTGGAATCATGCGGATTTCATGTGGTTACACTATCATCAGATTTGGATAGCAGGAACAAAAGTATGTGGACTTCTTTGGGCATTAAAGTGGCATCAGACGGTAGTCGCTCCAATTCCTTCATTCACAACAATCATGAGATATATGCTCAACCGGATCCCTGTCACATTTAAAAAAATGTGAAATCTGCTGTATTAAAACTACCAGCAATTTATTTGCCCGATGAGTTTGTTGAACTTGAAGGACTTCCGACAAATGAAGTTCAAAGTTCCCACATCCTTAAATTATGGGATGACGAAATGTCTAAGTCAGAAACGCGTCTACTACACCATCTTCATCAAGAGGATGTTCGCCCAGATTCATTTGATACAATGAACGTCGGTGCGGCTGTTCGGTTCTTTTCACCGAAGACAAAGAGTGCTATAGTGACTGGAGTTGAACTTGGCATACTGCCTAAAGAGGCTCTAACAACTGCTTACTTTATTATGATAATTCACGAGTGGTTCGCTCTAATGACTTCTACAGTTCCAAAAACTTATATCTCAACTCGGAATTGTGACAGTAAATATATTTTCCTACATACTGTTATAGATTTCTTTCAAAATACCATATTTGACAAACACTGGAAACCTTTGAATTTTGCTTTCATCTTGTCAACGCTGTCATTCTGTGATGCTGCAGAATTTTTGATGAAAAAAGATTATGATTTTGTTTTGGGGCATAGATTTACCCAAGATGCAACGGAAAACGTTTTTTCGCAAATTAGGAGAAAAGCTGGATCTTTGCAGAGTGCAAAGGGATCACTTTCCGCAGTAAAACTAATTTCTGTGTCTCAATACATATCAGATATTAAAAAAAGCAGTTACATGAATGGAACTGATGAATTTTTATTAGATTTTTGCAAAAAAAAAAAACCGATAATCAGAAACAATCAGTCTCTCGCGTTGAGAGTCTTTTTTCAATTTCAACTGTTTTGTCCCAACATGAATCGCCTATACAAACATTATCATTTGATAATTTGTGTGCTATATTTGAACATGCATGTGTGTACAATGTTAACGCGACATTTTATATTGCGGGAAGTACAACCCGAGTCGCAAAAAAGCATGCATGTTCTAAATGCTTGGAGTTTCTTTGCAAAGATAATTTGCCCAAGAGCAAATTTATTAAAAAAGCAAAATGTTACACAGTGAATGCGAATCAAGGAGGCTTGATCGAACCATGCTTCGAAACACTTAATTTAATTTTTCATTGTGAATATTACTTCAATATGTTTAAACGTTCTATTTTAAAAAATGGAAATCTGGATTTAATTGACAGTTTGACAACAAATATTGAAATTTCCTTCCCTTCTTGCTGCTGTTTAAAAAGAAAAATTGTAAAGCATTTCTTTAACGTGCGTTCGCTTTGTTTAAAAAATTTCTCGGAAAATTGCAAATCGAAAAAAAAAGTTTTTGGAACTGCATCTGAGAAACAGAAGAAGAATTAAAATTTTTTGTAATGTCTACGAAAGTACCAAATATAGCTGAGACTATTTTAAATTATGCCTTTTTACCAACGATGAAGAAAATAAAATGAAACAAGTCGAGAAAACACAGACAAGGAATAGAGAATAGAGAAGGGAGAAATAATATAATAAAATATAATAAAGGAAACAAAACCGGTAAAGAACCAATATAAAGAATAAATGTTAGTATTGATTGAGTGACAATTGTAATTAGTCATTAATAAAACACGATAGCTAAAAATACACTAGCCAAAGAATTAGAAGTACATGTAAGTTAGTAATAGAGAAAGACATGATATTAATAAGTATATATAATATGTGTAGAGAAAGAGAGGGATATTGAAATAGTGAGAAGTAAACAGAATTTAACATAGTGAAAGTGAAATTACCCTAAAGTGAAATGATAGAAAAAGAAACACTAAGTAAATTATAATAAACACGAGATAGGCCTAATTTAAAAAGTGCAGGTGATGAGTAGATAAAGATATTGTCAATGATAGCAATAGAAAAAAATAGTGAAAGCTAAGATAAACACTTAGTAAAAATAACAAACACTAAAGGTTTAATAGTGAACAATAATAGTTAAGAAAGTTTTTGAAAATAGTATTTAAAATAAACCATTAATTAAGTAGTAATGAACACTGAAGAGTGATATTAACTGTATAGATTAGAAAAGAATCTTATTGTAGAGTTTAAAAGTATATAGTAGAATTTAAAGGTGAGAACCCCATGAAAATGTAATCAGATAGTGTTACCATGGAGTGAATGCAAAGAGTATTTGTATAATAAGAAGTTTAAAACAATCAATAAACACCCATGTTATAAGGGATGATTATTGAAGCAAGTTCAATAGAGGTGAGGTTGTTTATCACCCAAAAAATAAATCAAAGGTAATGAATTGTATACCAATATTAGATATTAAGTGTTAAATGAAAAATGTTCATTTATGTTCATTAATGGTTTGATACTGTAGGTTACTTTTTACATAAATAATCACTCCATCTGCTTTATTTATTCTGCTGTTATTTTTAAAATGTGTATAACCTGTTATATTTATAAGCTTGATATTATCCATGAGCCAAGCTTCAGTGCATATTATCAATCTGGTTTATGTTTAAAAGAACTTAACATAGTTTCAAGTTTTAATATATTTTTCTGTATACTTCTGATGTTGACACGTAGGGTCAGAAGCTCGGTCACAAAAAATGGGGTTGAGATTTATCTCTTCTGTACTATTAAAAATTAATTCATCATTAAGGTTATATTCTTGTATTTCCATAAAAAATTTATTTATAGGTTAGTTTTGATTTTTTATTTGTCTTTTTTCTTTTTAAATACAGTATTCCCTCGCCAACCGCGGGGGTTAGGTTCCTACAAAACATCGCGGTTAGTGAATCCGCGGTTGGTGAAGTTAACTTTATATGGGAAAAGTAAGGTTAGGGGAATCTGAAACAAAGCCAGAAATATAAAATACTGTACGACTCTTTATTATACAGTATACACTACATTGTTCGAATGTATAAAACCAGTCCAATGATTTCAAATAGCTGACAGTTACTTAAATTATAAAAATTTTCAAAATGTTTAAAATACATACTGTATTACATTACGTATAACGAAAAAGCCGCTAAGACAAGGAAAAAATAGCGGCCAGTTTTTAGTGCTAAGTAAGTCCAGTTTTATAGCTTACTACAATTTTCAACTTAAAATTTTAAAATAAAACCAATTTTTAACACACAAACAATTTAAACGCAAAATTTTGTTCAAACGCCCTAACCTGTTCAAAACATCGAGCTTTTTCTCCAGCGGTAGTACATTCCTTGCCCTTTTGGCTAGCTTATCACCGCCAATTATGTTTTCAAATCCTTGACAAAAGGATAGTTTATAAAAGAGTAAATTAACACTATATAATAAGAACAACGAACACTAAAAACTAAAGAACATGCAATACGTCATGGCAGAAGAGCAATGCGCGACTGACTGACTTCAATCCAATTTGAAGGGATATGTGTGCACGAAGCACTGCCTAGTGGATGCTACTACAAACCGCGTATAAGCGAATTCCAGCCCCGCGGTTGGAAACTACTGCGCATTTATAAAACCGCGTATAAATGAATTCCGCGGTTGGAGAACCCGCGGTTGACGAGGGATTACTGTACAAAATTTTATCTAATCAACTAGTTGTAAGGTAATTAAATGGAGGTTCTGGTTTCCAGGGGTAGTTTGTATCACAAACATACTGCTCCCATCTTACTTTAAAACTTTCACAGTTTTGAATATCATTTGCAGAATGATCTATGGATCTTTTTTTAGTTAAGTATGTGTTAGCATTAATACATTTATTTATATCAGAGGTACATACTGTAGCATCATGGTTATCTGAACATTTGTAGCATGATTATTGTCTTTTAAAAGTGATTAATTACATGTATATTTTATGTAAATTAATTACATGTATATTTTAATGAATAAATATGCATTTTTGCAAAATTGTTGCAATTAATATTATTTAAAATGTGATATAAAAACTGTCATTCAGACCATTTATAATTCTGGAATTCTCAATCAATATTGTTTTTCTCCAAATAATCAGCAACGTCAGAGATGAAACTGAAAATTTTGAAAATATCGTGCCATTTATCCACTTTCTCTTAAATAAAATGTAGATTTAATAATTATTAAAATTGGTCAATACAGAAAATTTATGTGATTACAAGAATACTAACCTCTTTTTTTTCTCCACTCAATGAATTGTTTTTGAATTCTTCAGACATTGTTGCTTTCACAATATACTGTAAAGAATAATGTTCGTAATATTACAACCTGCATTTTACACGAATTATTCATTTTTCGTCAGAAATTAATAAAACAATTACCGTATGTTGTAGCGTGACAGAAAATCCACTACTTATTAAGTCATATAAAATCATAAAGTTTAATTACATCAAATATGTTAAAATAATATTGAATGAGATTTAAGGAAATCAAAGGAATGAACCACGATAAAATAAAAATCCTCATTACATTATATAAAAAAAAAAACACTTTAAATATCAAAGAAAGTATTGAAAGCAACTCATATTATAATATCAGTAATTTACCCAGGAAGCGAGGAGCAGTAAACAAAATAAATAACACCAGATCAAGAAGAAAGAGACTCAGTTTAAGAGTGGTGAATACCAAAATACCCCAAAAACAAGAAGAAAGAAGAATAAAGTTTGTGATCAGGAAGAAAACAATACCCTGAAACCTTTAGAGAAGAACAAGGTCCGTATCAGTGAATAAATTAGATGCTCCAAACTAAACATCAGTCGAGATACACCAAGTACCTTGGTTTACCCAAGAATGAAGAAGGAAGACAAGAAGACCAGAAGAATGAAGACTAGAAGAAGGACATGAATGAAGACCAGATGAAGGACAAGAATGAAGACAAGAAAGAAGATAAGAAGAAGGACAAGAAAGAAGACAGGAGGAGAGGAAGAAATAGTATGAAAGAAACACCGTTGTAAAACCTATTATTATAATTAAATACCATCAACCCCAAGCCCACAAAAACGATTCAAAAGAAAGTATAACATACCCAAAATCCTATAAAAATGTAATTATTTAGAAAACTAAAGTGCTGTATAGTATTATAAGAAGTGAACCGACTAAAGCTATTGTGTGATAAGAAAATAAACAAGTCTTAACAGTCCATGATTACTAAAGGTCTGGTCTGAGATAATAAGACTCAAAATATCAGAACCAACAGTGAAAGTGAATTTGTGTAAGTGTTTTTTAGAAATGCAATAAACTTAAAGTTAGTGATACTATAACTTATCAATATGCTATATAACAACTTTAATATCCAATAATAAACAGCATAATAAAATAATAAAATGGAAGATTTCCAGTATTTTATTATTTTAATGTAACTCTTTATTTACAAGACATTTGTAAAAAATGCTAATAAATAGAGTATGGGAGGTCATGTTTACTGATGTAGGGGATCATAAATAATAATGGTTTAGACCAGAAAGGACTGGCATTAATTTAGTATTCGTAAGTTTAAAATGTTTAAATAGACTGTTTATTCACAGCCATAAAATCAATGTGTTAGTAAAATGTATTTGTAAGAGTTATTAGAAAATAAGATTTATATTATGTGTTTTAAAATGAATTATGTTTGCTAAATAATAGCCTACATACCATTAATAATGTTTCAATAGGTATGCTATGTTAACTCAAAAATAGTTAAAAGTATATGTTCAAACCATATCAGCAATATGTTCAATTGTGCAGATTGCTAAATAATGTTTACAATTATTTATTTTAATAACAGTAGTGTTAATTAAATACTACACCTCACAATAAGTTATAAACCATTTTATTTTCATGTAATAGTAACTATGTAAAGTCAGAGGAGGAAGTAAGATTAAAATTATTTGAGAAAGACAGAAATATAAAATTCTAAAATCTAGGCCATTTGGTGAATTCACAGAAACGATATAAACCAGAATAATTCACTTATAAATCCTGTAAACTAGCCAGATTTAGATAAAGTAACTCAGTTAAACACTACTGGGAATGATCCTATGAGTTAAAATGATAATAAGGAAATATACCTTAAAATATTGTAAATTTTCAAAATATATAAATTAATTAATTTTAAAGAGCAATGTCAAATTTACAGATTAACACAAAAAACCAGTTCAAAGGTTTAATTTATATGTATTTAAGGAAAGAAAGAGGAATATGACTAATTAAAATTTATTATAATAGTATTAATGATATTTAAAATGGAGGAAATCTGTATAAAAACGGAAATCCAATTTTGAGCCTATATTTCCAAAAAGTAAAGAAATTTGTTAATTTCCACAAAATGTCTACAGATATGGACTATAGTACATCAATTAAAAAGGAATGAGATGATTAAACCAATGATAAGGTTCATAATTCGTAAAAGTGATGAATAAAATAAATAAATTCCATATATAATATAATATTTTATCATGTGTATGGGTAATCGAAATATGTTAACAATACTTTTTCAAAGATTAACTGGGCCAAATTTTGACCAAGTTAATTAGTCTTTTGTTGAATATCAAGCTGAATAGTTGAGTGACAAAACGTTCTTTAAATCGAGTAGAAAATGGTACGTCAAATTACAATTAAAGTCAGTGCAACGAGAGGTAGATGAATTGAACACTTTCATAGCTAAATTTACCTAACCTTTAACAGCAATAGTGAGAAATAACACCTAACCTCATGATACGAGTGAAATAAAACAGTAAAACAGTATATTTGACACAATTCACTCTACAACGCATAACCACATTTACAGAAACTTAACCCACAGGAGTGAACACATACGAAATAACCTAATTAACACAAGTTTACACGGAACACTTCGTCAGAACACACCAAATAACTTAACAGACATATTACACCAGTGCGGGAAGATTTCAGACATTCACAAAGGTAATTTTGTCGTGATTTTTGGACATGACGATTTCGCAGTAACTACGCCAGAAATAGTAGCGGCCATCTTTTAATTCAACAGAGCCGGCCTTCATTATCCAGCAGTGACGTCATAGTCTGCCTATGGTTTGACGACAACTTTTATAAATATTACATATCAGAATTATTTAAATACTATTCAATAATAATTATTGTATTTATTTTAATTGTTAATGTTATACTTTCTCGTCACCCTTCTCTGACTATTAATTTTAATCGCTCAAAGAACCTGTCTTTTATATAATACATATCATAAATTTTGTTCTGTATGCACAATCGATAATTCCCGAGACGGAGTCGATAATTGCTCTCCATCGATAAAAAATCGATTATTTATTTAAATTGTTCAATAAATCTTTATATTTCCATTATTTCTTATCTGTTATTTATTTCACAGGTTAATTTAAGAGTATTTATTAAGACTGAGGGACAAAGAAGAAGAAAATATTTTATTTGAGTGAGATATTGGACCAGCAAGAAAAATCACCAATCGATTGCTAACTGGAGTTAATCTATTTAACTCCAGACTTGGTTCAAATCTTCAAGAAGTGCTCGATAGTCAATAAATACCTGCCTGATTATCAAATTTTTTACAAGAACATTTAAAACAGATTTATTTCTGATATACACACATTAAAAAACATAAACAAAATTTTTTATTATTTGAAAATTTTATTTTTATAAAATTTTCCATCAACTTTTTATCTTTTGTAACGACCGGCATACAGAGGTCTGGTTACAATGTATACAATCCGAGATAACCTCGCGCACTAACTTGTAAAGTGCAGCCACGTCTATATCTTTTTGTGCATATATGTAATTAAAATTAATATGCTTCACTGATAATTTCACACTTTGAAATTATATTTTTGGCACGAAAAACTATAATAGTTTATGTAATATCGAAAACAAACTTACACTGCGTCCCATGTATACACATGCGGCACCATAATATTATGACAGTCTAGGAACAAAGATGGCGAGTGCGAATACCCCCTTTTATAGATCCTTAGTAGAATCAGTAGAGAAACAAGTTAAAAGTAAGCTAAATCAGATAGTTAACACAAGTAACATAACGAAAAGTAGTGAAGGAATAATTAACAGTAGTAATGTTTGTAGTAGTAATAACGGTTATAATAAAGAGTTCATAAGTGATAATAATAATGTTGAAAGTGGTAATGTAAGTGAAAATGAGATAGAAACAGTTAGTGAGAGAGTGAGAGAGGATGAAGAGAGTGTACAGAGGGTAAAATTTTCCCGTGGTGTGGTTGTGGGTGAAGAAAATGCTTCACGAGTGTATTTGGGAGACGTATGGTCTACAAATAATTGTCCCTTGATTTTTTGTGTATCTGGTAAAGCCAGATGTAGTAAGAAAGTGGTACCCTCTGCATGGAGTGAGAGAGAGAATGTGAAATGTTGTGAGAAATATTGTAATGAGAGAAATAGAGAGAGAGAAATAGAAATATTTAAGGTGAATAGAGATTATGAAATATTGGTACAGAGTTTATGCATTAAGGGAGAGGAACAAATTGACTTACCTTGTAGAATAGAGATTGATAATTATTTTGAGGATACCTGTATAAACAATAATAACTTACCTGATGTTTTAGTGAGTATAGTAAACGAATGTGATGAGAAAATAAATTACTTGATGTTGTATAAAAACACGGAGACAGAATTGAAATCACAAATGTAGACTGGTTTTATGAATTAATAGGTAATAATGGTATGAAATATTATGTTGATAAGGGTTATTACACAAATGATAGCCATATGATGTGTATCAATAAAATTGAAAAATGTTACGTGCAGAAAAGACTAATTTTTGACGATGGAGGTTGAATATAAACTCAGTGAATGGACATTTTAAATACTTTAGTATATGGTAATGACCTGGCTGCTTTAGGTATTGAAGTGTGGTACACAAGAAAATTATGACGAAAATTTGTAAATAACTGTTAATGCCAAATGTATTGTGTCAAGGCTATATTGTCTAAATGTAGATTAAGTTTATGTAACAATGTTTATAGTATGTTACAATAATAATAATACTTTATTTTGCCAATTAACAATAAAATAAGAGGTAATAATGAATTTATTTTTGAATTGTGTTTGCATTAAAAGTGTTTCAAATACTGTAATTAAAGTTAAACTGTTCTGGTTGGAGGTTATTAAAGTAATTTAAAAAGGTGAATTAAAATTATATTTGGTTTGAATTGTAATAAATAGTAATTGATAAATATGTTAACTAAAAGATTGATAGAAATTGAAAATTAGAAGTACAGGTATTAGGGGTGATGTAATTTTGAGTGTTGAGACAGAGTGTTTATAAAAACAGTCTGGCAGACAACTGTTAATGTAAACAGGTGTGTTGTATGTTTTGACTAATGTTTACAGCCAGATGTGTTGAAGTTGATAACTGTTTTATTCTGCTGAATCATTGCCAGCTGTAAAATCTTATTGTGAAACAAAAGAAATGAAGCTAATTGTTTACAGACCAAATAATAATGAGGTAATTACTGTAACTTAGAGTTTGAGAAATTAAATTAAATTAAATTAATTTGGTAGTTACATTAATTTAAAAGATGATTCTTAATAAATTAATTACTGTAACATTAATTAAGGGATTAAAAGGGGGATAGTAGAAAAAAAATATATATATATAGCAGCTAAGTATAAATATTCTTGAATAATGATAAGTAATAAATTGTTGAGATTTAATGCAATTTTGTATAATTAATGTGTCATTTTGGCTGGGCAATATTGTACGGGGAACATTATTTAATTTGTCTGGAACGCATATGTACTACTGTAAACTTATATTGTTTTATTAACACTGTATTTTCTAGGGTTAAGTTATATTGTTAACAATATGGGACATGATAGTTAAATTTTGATTGATCCAGGTAACTGTTGGACAATTTAGAAGCTATATTGCAATGTAGTCAAATGCATATGATATTTTATAATAAAAAACAAAATGAACCAGTACTTTGCAGATAATGAACCAGTACGGCTAAGAGGAAACAAATCAGTTGTGGGATATGGAGTGATGGAAGGCCGTTTGTTGATTTTTTAATAGAATGTTTCATAGTCAGGCGATACTGTGGCGGGTATCTGTCCGAGCTTATGGTGTTGGGATCTCGAGTAGAGAAGTCCAGTAAGATTGGATGGGTGCTGTCACAGTCGCCAGACTAGGGGGGTAAGTACCCATGATTTTAATAAAGAGTTCAGGGGGATTGTGGCGCCATATCCTCACTGATCCTCTTAGGTTTTAGGCAATAAGAGTTTGTATGCTTCGGCATCCAATCTCTTATTGGGGGGGTATTGTAACGGTACAGAATTGTGTGCTACCCCAGTTTCAATTTTATTTCATATCAATTCAGTTTTAATTTTCAATTGTTAGCTTCAACCTGTGAGGTGCCTCAGTACAACACTGTTAGCATAAACAACTGTCTAGACCACTAGACTAGACGTATTTCGTAACTGCCCCAGTAGCAGGCTTTGTGAAACACAGTATGCAGATTGTCACCACAGAAGCAACAGCCAACAGTAGTAAGCAGCAGCATAGTACAGTTCGTTAATTGAAAATAGTGGCCTCGGACGTGCAAAATAGGCCTGAAGCAAAAGGGCCTATCTAATAAAAACAGTTTCATTGTAACAGTGCGCAAATATGGTAGCGGCCAAAATAAAGTGCTCGGGCGAAACGTAAAAGCCGGCTGTATAAAAAACATATACAGTATATATTTTCCAGTACATAAATTATTTAACAATAACCAAACTCGATGTTAATAGTGCCGGAGTGCGAAAAAATGAGTAAAACAGTTATCACGAGACGACGTAGCAAACCAGAAGAAAACGTAATGGATGGGTAACTAAAATTACAGCATATTAACATTTAAACCAATGTTAAGTAAATGATGATTATAATTTTGATTAACAAAAGCTTAAAACTTAAAAAAACAAAGAGATCTCTAAGGAAAAGGGTTTTATATTAAATATGAGAGCAAGAAAAAATAAATAAAAAATAAACGTACTGGTTTATTCAAAAAGATATAATTTGTTATAGGTTAAGAAAGATTTCATTTATTAATTTGTTTGAATTTAATGTATTACTAATCTAAAGACTATGTTTAATTGATGAGCAAGTAATGTGGCTAATAAATTAGAAGCGATTTGTTTTAAAAACGAACTGCATATTTATATGTGTACTGGTAACCTTCAAATAATCCTTTCTGCAGCTATGTTCGTCTGTAGAACTCTGGAGATATCCATAAGGTAAGAGTTTAACATATCTGCACTAATTAATAGAGTTTCACTGGCCCCGAACTAGGGACCCGAGTAATATATATTTGAAATAATTCATAGTGTTTCACATTATGCCTCGACATAGAACATTGACGGGTCGGAGTGAGAGACAAAGAAGAAGGAATATATATTCGCGTGAAAGTCAAAATGATAATAGACCAAATGCAAATTTAAGTAGTGTAAATAGTATACAAAATGATGAAATTATTTTGAGGGATACATTTAAATGCGCACTGAATGTCATTCCAAGAAATTTTAATACTTTTGATTGTGGATTAATGCATTTACAATGCAGGTTTTGCAATGCAAAACATTTCGAATCTGAGGTCACTTTAGGTGAAAGGACTGCATTCACTTCACGTTGTCATAAGGGTAAAGCAATATTACCGGCCTTAAGTAAAAATGAATACTTTAAATCATTGTATGATGGACTTACTTCAAATGAACCTTCAATAAAAAGAAAGTCAAAAAATTATTTTGAAAACATTCGTAAATACAATTCATCATTTGCTGTGGTTAGCTCAGAAGCTAAAATTTCGGATACAGTTACGCGTGGAGTGTATCATTTTAAAATACATGATGTTTTTTATCACAGATCAGGTCCAATGACTGCTGGATATGGTCGCTCACCATGTTATGCGTGACACTGCTGTCAATTATAGATTACGTGAACACTATAATCAAACATGCAATAACAATATAATGCGCGAAATCTCTCTTGAATTGGAACGCATTAATCCTTTCGTTCGGTCATTCATTGCAATGAAAGATCATTGGCAGAGAGTTGAAAATCAAAATAAAGAAATTTGTATGCTCATTAAAGTAAATCGTGATTTAGATCTACGCCGTTATAATGATGCAGTTCAAACTGATGTAGCAGTAATATTTAGTACAGTTGATGGTGAGCCACCCTTTGGACGAAATATGGTTTCGTTTTCAAAAGTTAATGGTACCATTAAAAATATCTGTTTTGGATTCATCATTGGACCCTTTAGCGTATCCATTACATTTTCCAAATGGTGATACTGGGTGGATATATTCCGTATCAATATACGTGGAATCAAAATTCTCTTATTGCATGCGGTTCCAGTTAAAACTTTGCAATCAATAGTATTGTGATGCATACACTTGATGCGCATTATTGTTCCATTGACTAATGCTTCCTTTGTATTTAAGTTTCTGATCAGTAAAACGATGCTGTTAACTTTCAATACTAACTTATGTGGTGGCAAACCACTAATAGTGAAAGAATTCAAAACTCTACTGGATAGTTATTGATTTCATTGTCATCATCACATATTATTTTATCGTGGCTATGATATGTTGTCTGTTCACCTGGTATTCGATTAAGTATATCAGTATTAATAAAAGTACAATCATCATTTTTAGGTGCTAAAATAACTGACTTCAATATGTTATCTGAGAGTATGTTTTCGCAAATATTTCCATATACCTCATTAATAATATTATTTTCATCTCCTATTAATTGCTGAGGTATTCAATAATATTTTCACCAAACTGAGGGAATTGTGGGGCTTCATCATTACCAATTTTTTTCAAGAATTCGACAAATTCTATTTCACTTGGTAAGGCTCTCATATTTTGAGTAAACGTTACTTTATGAAAATAAACAACTTTACGCCAACTTGTGACACAATTTTCAATTAAAGTTGCACGTGATCCATGTGGGACAACTGGTAAGATTTGCTGAAAATCACCGCACAGAAGTATCGTTTTCCCTCCAAATGGTTTATGTTTATCATTTTCATCGCATACATCCTGCAATAAATCTATGATCTCAACAATTGCAGTGGGCACACAGAAATTTCATCAATAATTATCAATGATGATGAATTTATGTAACGTCCATAGCTACTATTTGCGGTAATATTCGCTACAGAATTTTCTAAAATGGGTATAGGCAATTTAAACACATTGTGTAAAGTTCTACCTCCAAGTAATAGAGTTGAAGCTATGCTACTGAACGCTGTTGCAATGCAACTAAGATTAAGCGAATTTAATTTGTGAATGATTGCTGTTTGTGTGAATGTTTTTCCACAACCTGCATGAGCGGTTAAACAAAAAACATTAGATCCAGTATCATGATGCAAAACTTCACGAATCAATTAGATTACGCTGTTCAATATTTGCAGTTTCCTAGTGCTCAGAAAACAGAAACTCTTGTTCTATTGGATCAATAGCATTTGCTTCGTCTGTTCTCTGCAAATACGTGGGAACTGGTAAACCAAGTTCTTGACATGACAAATTATGAACATTCAAAATATCTTCAATTTCTAATAGAGCTGTATTAAAGGATACTTCTTCGTTGTAATCTCTCAAAAAATCTTCACTAAGATATACTTTAAATTCATTCCATAACGCCAATGCATTGGCTGGCACATTTAATGCACAAATGTAACCAAATAAATTTCGCATTTGTTTTGGTGAATGTAATTCTTTTGCTTCATTTAAACATTCACGCCATTCATTATCATTTGAAGCAATGCCGCGAGCATGGCACGCTTCAACAAAAGAAGTGTGTATAATTCCATTGTATGTTCTAACATCCTCAAATGATTTTGGACCACAGACATGTAATAAAAGCAATCGTAAATGGAAAAGTTCGATGTCTTTTGGTGATACTACATATATGCGTGTAATGATTTTATCACCTCCACGCCTTCTCTTCTTCCATTTTTTTCGGGAATCTTTCCACACATAATGCAAAGGAATTTCAATATACTTACTTTATATTCATGTGCTGATGGATCTGTTCGATTCAATTCAAAAAATGCTAATAATTTTGTTTGTTGTCGTGATTGTTCATCTCTTCTTTCACAGCACTAACACTTATTTAAAAATGAACTTTTTCTTGTGAAAACTTACTTTTTTCGTCGGACGCGTTTCGGCGTACGTATCCGCCTTCTTCAGCTTTTAGTCAGACTGCCATCATTTCGTAACGGTTTTTGTGTGGGAGGTGTAGTGGGGGTGGTATGTGGAGGAAGGGGATTGGCGCAGGGATTCAACTTGATGTTTGTTTTTTGTAAAATTGTGTCAAAAAGTGTATGTGATTTATATTGTAATTGATCGTTGAGTATGTTGTTTGGTTGTGTTGTGTGGTGAGACTCAACACAACTAAACAATACGAAATATATAAACACCACACAACACAACCAAACAACATACTCAACGATCAATTACAATATAAATCACATACACTTTTTGACAGAATTTTACAAAAAACAAACATCAAGTTGAATCCTTGCGCCAATCCCCTTCCTCCACATACCACCCCCACTACACCTCCCACACAAAAACCGTTACGAAATGATGGCAGTCTGACTAAAAGCTGAAGAAGGCGGATACGTATGCCGAAACGCGTCCGACGAAAAAAGTAAGTTTTCACAAGAAAAAGTTCATTTTTAAATAAATTTTGTTTGTCTTGCATTTTCAATTGCTTGACGTTCATGCCCTTCTCGAAAGTAAACATTCTGTCTACGCGGTAAATGAATGTCAAGTCTAACGATGACATGTGATTGAAAATGCATTGGTAATTCATAGATGCACCATACAGCTTCAGTTGATCCGACATAACTGCCATTTAAAAAATTTTTAACTTCATCAATTTGTATTTCTTGACCTGGTTCATTTCTCTCTGAACCTAATTCAACAGATGCACTGTCATAGCCTTTATTCACGTATTTATAAATGTATTTAACACTTTTAACTGTAGTGCATACTTCAACATTTATATGGCAATTAAATTTGGCAAGTAAATACGGATTGTATGGTACAACATAACGATTGTCGAGGCAACTACCGCGAACTTCAGCATTAATACACCTCCACTCCTTCTCTTCCATTTTTTTCGGGAATCTTCCCACACATAATGCAAAGGAATTTCAATATACTTATATTCATGCGCTGATGGATCTGATCGATTCAATTCAAAAAATGCTAACAATTTTGTTTGTCTTGCATTTTCAATTGCTTGACGTTCTTACCCTTCTCGAAAGTAAACATTCTGTCTACGCGGTAAATGAATGTCAAGTCTAACGATGACATGTGATTGAAAATGCATTGGTAATTCATAGATGCACCATACAGCTTCAGTTGATCCGACATAACGGCCATTTAAAAAATTTTTAACTTCATCAATTTGTATTTCTTGACCTGGTTCATTTCTCTCTGAACCTAATTCAACAGATGCACTGTCATAGCCTTTATACACGTATTTATAAATGTATTTAACACTTTTAACTGTAGTGCATACTTCAACATTTATATGGCAATTAAATTTGGCAAGTAAATATGGATTGTATGGTACAACATAACGATTGTCGAGGCAACTACCGCAAACTTCAGCATTAATACCATTATCACGCCTTCTATATAATGGATATCAATTTAATGATTCACATGTAAATTCATTAAATCGTTTTGGATAATCTTTTGTGCATTTTCCATCTCTCATACATACAGAATTTGGATTAAGTACACCGCATGGACCATGCATCATGTGTTTTACAACATATTCATGTAATGTAGGATGTGTTTGAATGTTAGGAATCTCCGCAGATACAACTTTATCAATATCGGTAGTGTTAACAATTTTATCTTGCTCATTTAAAGAGAGTAAAATGTGAGCATGAGGCAATCCTCTCTTTTGAAACTCATTTGTATAAATGAGTGCTTCAACTTTACCGAAGATTTTTTTTAGTGTAAGGCCATTAATTAATGCTTTCAGTTTGGACTTGAATACACGCACAACAATATCAGGTCGAAAATTAGCTGACTCACCTACACCAATATTGCTAACTATTTCAGGCCAACTTGGATTGCAAGTCATTGTAATAAACAAAGAAGGCTTTCCGAAATGTTGTACAATTGACATTGCATCTAAATAATTCTGGAGATCCATTGAATGAAGATGGTAAAATTACTCTACGGCCAACATTATTGGCATTGGGGTTCAATTCTAAATAATCTGTTAAATTGTTGTAAACTTCAGACCTAAGACTTGTTTGATTTTGTCGAATGAAATGTAACCTTGTGCCCTCTATTCTCACATACATATCAACTATCCACTGCAGAAATAATTTTTGTGAATGGTGCAACATGCTAAAATCTTCTCTAATTGCAAGTCGATAGGCTGCATACTGAAGCATGGTTAATTTATTTCTGGGCGCTCTTGAATTAGATGTAGTTGGTACATTATGAGAAATATTGATATGCCACCCTATAACATCTTCTCCTGTGTTATAACTTAGGGAACCCGCAATAATTGGTTCTGCCAATTATTCAGGCTGCCTTACTTGTGACGAGCTGAAAATTAATCAGAACAACAAACAATAAATATACAAGGATTCAGGGAAGGGGAGACTGTTGATTTATGCACTCAGTATAGTATGTACTCCTGATGACATCTCTTTATTACATATTGTATTTTCTCTACTTAAAATTCTCGACACATATGCTTCAATAGCTTACAGTTTACATGATGATTATATTTTATTCTTTACAAGGCCCCTTAAAATAAGATGTACATGAATTTAATTAATTCTCCGGATCCGGGATTTCCTCTAATACGTTAAGAATGGTTACCTCGCCATATAAAGCTTTCAAAATTTTGCCATTTGAAGAATGGTCTTTATTAATCTTTTAAACAATAAGGCTTTACAGTTTAGAGCTATAACTCTTTTACTAGGGATAAGTATACAAGTTATGAGTATACAATTACTGTTATACAATTACTTAAAACGTCTTAATGTGGTTAAATTAATTGTCTTTTGTTGAATATCATATTTAGTATTTCATAAGCACGGAAGGCTTGCCTCCGTGTCACCTTTTTTTTGATGTCTTCCAGCTCTGCGTTATTCCAGTCGTAGGTCCTCGGTTGCAGCATGTTTGAAGTAGGCCAGGTATCCCTCATTATCTTCGTATCCGGGAATGGTGTAGTCCTGAAGTCTTTTAGATCATGGTGTTTCCTGGTTCTCAGCTCTTGGCTAACTGATAGTAATAGCTCGTTGATCTGAATGATTAACACAAGGTTTCATTCACCTGTATCCACTTCACATGATAGTTTGATTGTAGCACCTCACTTCATGGGATTACCACAGTTTTAATTACATTAGTATTATATTATAAGATTTTAGAAGAGATGTTACCGGCGCTAAATTTTAGTTATTCATTCTCCCTCGTTTACACCGTATTTATATGAGTCGCGGTTCAACTACATTAACGCAACACATTGTTTAGTAGTAAAAAGAATGCGTCAGTGTCTCAACTGACGGATTAATTACTTTTTGTAATAAACTATTTTTAACGTAGCACATATCGGCAGTACACAGCTTACTGTTTGACCGCTCCCTAGCAAGTGGGCGAAAATAGTTAGGGGTGAGAGTATTAATCTCGCGACGGTTCAACTCAACATAAAAATAGTTCCAAGTTTCTTTTTTATTTAAAGGACTAAAATTAGATTAAATAATTAAGTAGAGAGATTCTTAGTTACAATTGCTATCAAAGTACATTATAGTAGTCTAGTTTAATTATTTAAACGAAAATCAATTTACAATTATTTTTAGTTAGTTAAGGGGTCAGAAAACAAGTTGATTCTGGTTAGCGCCTGTTTCTGCAGGATTAATTAACAAGCTTTACCCTTTGTGTACAATCGTATTCCTTTTAATATACTATTAGACTTTTTATTTAAATATTATTATTATTTAATGATTACAATAAGCTTTAGGTAAAAATGTGAGATTTTATTAAACACTTAAAATTTATCAACCTATACATTATCAACTTAATTAATTAATTTATTTTTATTAATAAAATCGTCACATACTCCGCCTCTTAACAAACACAGACTCCTGACAAGTTGGTTAGCAATGTACCGGGAGTATGCTTGGGGAGTACCGTGTGAAATTTCTCTCACCCGTTTTTCTTTGTATGTAATTACGATCAGCATAAGTCATTCTTGACTTGCTGATTCTTACTATCTATACATATTTCATAATTTACAGACTAATTCTACTACTACATAAAATTCACACACTATAAAATGTATTTTAAACATTCTAAATTTTTCTTAACTCTATTACTTATGACTACTACCGGATTTTTCTTTAGCTGTGAGTTATTCTAGTTATAGAATTTACTCTTTAATTACTCTTTTTTTTATTATTATTATTATTATTATTCTTCCTCATATTGGATGTCAGCTGACTTCTTACTTTGCTCTACTTTCGATGAATAGGATTCAAGGTTGATCAGGCCTCGTACCTATTTATACGATAAGGTAGCCAGATGTTACTCTAGTACTCTTTGCATTTGAGTACCTACATCTAATACATTTATTTAACTTGCACTCTACCATTTCCTTCTTCGAGATAACGTTTTATCTGCGAAATATGTGTCCTTCGTACATATTTTTGAGTAGAGGGTTCGTACAGGGCTACAGTTACTGGAGTTAAGTATTTGTGAATTTGATAAGGACCGCACCATCTGTAAGATAGCTTGGAAGTTGTCTTATCGATTGCACTACTCGTTGGGTGCGTTTTATACATAACTAAGTCACCGATTTGGTACTTTACTTCATTATTATTATTTTTTCGCTCGTGATATTTCCTTGATTTCGCTAAGTTTGTTCTTAAATTAGCGCGCGCTTCATTCCATATTTTCCTAATATTTTTATCCCTAATTTCAAGGGGTAACAATTCATGTATTTTCCACTTAGTGGATAATGGGTGGTTAGGTTTATATTTGAACAATAATTCAAATGGGGTCGACTTATGTCCTTCATGATATGCAGAATTAAAGGCGAACTGTATCCAGGATAGGTTCTGGTCCCAAGAAGTATGATCGTTAGCATGGTAGGCTATTAAAGCAGATTTTAGGTTTCGCAAATACCTCTCAGCTATATTACCTTGCGGACGATACTCTGTAGTGGTAATGTGGTCTATACCTAGTTTGAAACACATGTTCCTGAATTCCTTGGACTTAAACTGTGGTCCGTTATCCGACACTAGATGGACAGGAATACCGAATTCTTTAAATAATCTATGCTGTAAAATACTTACTGTGGTCGTAGCTAAGGCTCGTCGCATGGGGTACATCCAGACGAATTTACTAAAAGAATCTACGCAAATTAGTAACATTGTATTTCCTGATTTAGAACGCGGGTAGGGCCCTGAAAAGTCTAAATAAATTTTGGAGAATGGGGTAGCAGGAATCTCTGAGATTAATTGACTTATTTGGCTGTTTCTCGCTGGTTTGCTGAGTGCACACAACTTACACTTCTTTACAAAGTTCGCGATCTCACTGTTCATATTTTCCCAATGATATTCTTTACGAATTCGATGTATGGTTTTATTTATTCCCATATGTGCTCCAATGGTGGAGGAGTGATAATATTCCATCAGCATAGGTTTAATAATATCAGGGGCGATTATTCGTAAATATTTTCCGTTCGCTATTCTACAACATAATACTCTCTTACTTAATAGGTATTTTTCTGACTTGTTTCCTTTTTCAAGTTGTTCAATAATTGGACTCAAACGAGGGTCTTGTCGTTGGTAATGGGCTAAATCCGTAAATGCAAGAGGAAATTCGGTAATTAAAGTATTAATAATCGGCGTTTCTCTACTCTTGTTTTCGTAAGTATTACTACTCGGCTGGAACATACGTGATAGGGTATCGGCAACTACGTTTTGGGTGCCTCTAATATGTTGTACTTTGAATTTAAAACAATTTAATCTTAATACCCATCTTCCGATACGACCTAACTGTTTTGGGTGATTTAGTAGCCAAGATAAAGCTTGGTTATCTGTTTCTAACAAAAACTCTTTATGTTCTAAAAAGGTTTGAACTTCTCAAAGGCTAAAACGATAGCTAAACATTCTAATTCGTATGCGGAGTATTTGTTTTCTTGGTCTGTCAGGGTGCGTGAAGCATAACTAATAGGTAATCTAGAGTTATCTACTTCCTGATATATTACTGCACCTAGGGCTACACTTGAACTGTCTGTCTGCACAACAAATGGTTTTGTAAAATCGGCTAATTGTAGTACGGGGGGTGATATTATGCTTTCTTTTAATTTCTCGAATGCGGTTTGATGTTGCTCATTCCACTCAAATTTAACTCCCTTCTTTCTTAAAGTATTTAGCGGTGCTGCAATTTCGGCTAGATGTGGGATATACTTGTGGAAATAATTTATCATTCCTAAAAATCGGGCAATTCCTTTCGCATCCCGCGGTGGTAAAAATTCTCTGATAGCACGGGTTCGCTCTGGGTCTATGCTTACCTTTCCGTTGGCTTTTACGATGTGACCTAAAAATGAGAATTGTGTCACAGCGAAATTTACTTTACTGGGGTTTACGGTTAATCCAGCTTTCTCCAATCGGGATAGTACTTCACGTAGATGTTCAAGATGTTGCTCAATTGACTCGCTGTAAATAACAATGTCATCTAGGTAGTGGTACACATATTTAAACTTTATGTCATGAAATAATTTTTCTAATAATCTGCTACATACAGAACTACCTTGGGATATACCAAAGGGTACCCTTGTAAATTGGTATAGGTTGAAAGGGACGGCAAAAGCGGTGAGACGTTTTGATTCTTCCGAAAGGGGTATCTGATGAAATGCCTGATTTAAATCCATAATGGTAAAAATTTTTGCTTTCGTAAAATAATGAAAAGCACTGTGGATGTCGGGAAGTGGTATGGATTCAAACTCTATCCGTTTATTTAGTTGTCTATAGTCTACAACTAATCTATGTTTGTCGTTACTTTTGGGTACTAAAAACGCGGGGGATGAATAAGATGACGTAGAGGGTTCGATGACTCCTTGTTCTAACAGTTTATTAATTTGGTTCCTCATTACTTCCATTTTTGGAGGTGATAACTTGTATGGGGCTAAACGTATTACTTTATTGTCGCTCAAATTTATTTTATACTCTATCAGGTCTGTCAGTCCTAACTTCGGGGTGAGGACATTGGAGAATTGTTTTATTAAAGTCTGTATATTCCGTCTATCTTTACCTTCCAGGTGACCTAATTCACATTCGTGATGCTTTAGATGTGAAGAAGTCGTGCTAGTACTTTCTCTGTTATTTGAATTATCATCCAAGTTATATTTCCGTGAACGATCGAATCCAAAGTAAAATTTCTTCTCGTGAATGTCTAAAATTATTCCTGTTTTACTGATAAAATCAGCTCCCAATATTAACTCGGGTCCTAATTCGTCGCATACTAACATTGGAAAATACCACGTCAGATTTTTAATTTTTACTTTAAATGTGATGATAAGTTTTATCATTAAGTTTTGTTTGTTAGCTGTAGCGCATCTAATATTTACTGATTGACTGCGTTTAACTAAATTATGTTTAAGTAATTTATTGGCTAGCTCTTGACTAATTAAACTTCGCGTTGATCCGGAATCAATTAATCCGAGGGTGGAAGTAACACCAAGGTCCACTTGTATATACGGTAATTGACACTTATTGAAATCACATTTATTAATAGCGTTACATTTATCGATACATTTTTTTACATAGGGGTCTAATTTTCTTTTGTTATTATTATTAATTTGTTTTATTTTATTGTCTCTCAGGGGTTTACCTGTTTTCACGATGCTGCGGAAGACACAGGGTTTCGGATCTCCCTGCCTTACATGTTTTTTTGGATAATGAGTTTTCCGATTGTACTGTTTCCTTTTACAGTTTCTACTGAGGTGTCCAGGTTTTCCGCAGTTATAGCATATATATTCTTTACGCGGGGTCTCACTGGTTTCCTGTCGTGGTTGAGGCTCCTTGGACTTACCATGGCCATGAACATAGGTTGATCTTTGAAATGGTCTTCTTTCTCGTAGACTTCTTGCATCTGAGACTAAGGCTTGCATTTCTTTTCTATGTGGTGTAGGGGATACCGGTGCATGTCTGTGCTGATCTGCGTACCACACATTGGAAGAGTGAATACTACATTGTTCAAGGTCAGCGAAAGTAAGGGGTCTACTTATTAGTTCTAAACGGGAGCGTTCTTCAGGAGATAAGCCTACCAGGATAGTATCTACCAATTGTTTTTCAGTCCAGTCGACTTGCAGTAGACGTGAAGATTCTCTGATGTCTGAGATATAGTGGGCCAGTCTTTCTTGAGCTCTTTGTACTCGAAGTACGGTATTTCTCTTGATCTCATAAATTCCCGTGGGGATAAAATATTTGATTATATTCGTGTGAAGTTCTTCTACTGGAAGAGACGAGTTTAATGATTCTAGTACACGATCTCGTAATGGTGGTTTACATTTGGGTAAGATGACCTGCTGTATTTGCCAATCGCTCAATTGTTGTAGATCTTTTATTTGCAGTAGATATCTGATAAAAGTCAATAGAGTCGTGATACTTAAGCCATCGGTGTACGGAATTACATTAATTATTTTCTCTACTGGGTGGGAAATCTTTCCGTAGAGGTCTACATTAAAATTTACGTTTGGTATGCTTTTTGAAGGATTAGTGGTTCCATTAGGATTTTTAATCGCATATTGACTAGTGCGAGTACGCTGAACTTTAGGCGGTGGGGGTTCTAACATGGTTAGGGTATTTAATTCTCTACTAGGTAATTGTTCATGACTCTGTTGTATCTGAGATACGGTGGGTGATTCGGGGTTCGAGGTGGAGGGAGGGTGTTCTAAAGTAGGGGAATGAACTGGGGAAATATATAATTTTTGTAAGTAGTGCTCAATTTCCTCCATTCTCGATGAATCTGACTTTCGTCGTAAGTCGTTGATAATTATGGGCAATTGGCTTAATGCCTCCTCCGCAAATTTCTCCACATCGGCGGGGATTACGGTGACGTCGGGCCAGCTTAATAAATTATTCAACCGGCGGGTTAAATGTTCTATACGTTGCGTAACGCGCAAAAGTTCCGTAGGTGATTTTTTGTCCTGAAGGTTCTGAGATAATACTATCAGTTCCCTATATTTCGCATAACAGGTTTCTCGTTCGCCGTGATAATCGAGTTCACGCAATTTATCTAACTGCGAGGTTATCTCTGATCCGGTGTGGCGTAATGATTTTCGTAATTCAGACACGGTAACATTCACGTGTTTTAGACCTCGTAAAAGTGCTTCGTAGCATAGCTCATCTTTTAATAATAGATCTGGATTAAATTCAGCCATTTTCGCAAGGTGAGTGGCTATAACTAATTATTCTACTATTTGCATTAAATACTATACAACGCTATCTTTTTTTTTACACACAAATATAAAAATATAAAACAATCGTATTCTTACTCTTTCATTAATAAACAATCAAAATGAGATGACAAGCTTTGTCATTTTACATTGGTAGAGAGAGAGAAATCTCACACAGATTTAAATATGCGTACGGCAAAAGATTCCCCCTTCGGCTACTACACACAGGAAGAGACACGCTTCTTATAACAATAGAACTAACAAAGAGGGTGTCGTTGTAGTTTAACTCAACTATGGGGGAGAGATTCACAATGACAGTTTACACACACACACAGGCGCAGACAAGAATTCAACTGGTCTGAAATTGTTTACAAACCGACAGGTTGATGAATGAACTTTTTGACAAGCACGTACCTGCTGTTATAGCGTATTCTTGGGGCGTTTTTAGTTAACATTATGTTCATTCCTATATCTAAATAATATTTAAATTACTTATTTATTATACTATTATAATAATTATTATCGTTTAATTTTTATTTAATATTTTAGACACATTTTAAAGTACATGAGTGAATAAATCAACAGCTTAGGTGTGTGGGTTTATCGGGACACAATTACTTCTTAAATAACACAAGTCACAAAATTTTTTACAAAGGAGTCGCAAAATTTAAGAAAATTAGCAGAGTGGCGCAATTTATAACATCTTCTCCTGTGTTATAACTTAGGGAACCCGCAATAATTGGTTCTGCCAATTATTCAGGCTGCCTTACTTGTGACGAGCTGAAAATTAATCAGAACAACAAACAATAAATATACAAGGATTCAGGGAAGGGGAGACTGTTGATTTATGCACTCAGTATAGTATGTACTCCTGATGACATCTCTTTATTACAAATTGTATTATTTTCTCTACTTAAAATTCTCGACACATATGCTTCAATAGCTTACAGTTTACATGATGATTATATTTTATTCTTTACAAGGCCCCTTAAAATAAGATGTACATGAATTTAATTAATTCTCCGGATCCGGGATTTCCTCTAATACGTTAAGAATGGTTACCTCGCCATATAAAGCTTTCAAAATTTTGCCATTTGAAGAATGGTCTTTATTAATCTTTTAAACAATAAGGCTTTACAGTTTAGAGCTATAACTCTTTTACTAGGGATAAGTATACAAGTTATGAGTATACAATTACTGTTATACAATTACTTAAAACGTCTTAATGTGGTTAAATTAATTGTCTTTTGTTGAATATCATATTTAGTATTTCATAAGCACGGAAGGCTTGCCTCCGTGTCACCTTTTTTTTTGATGTCTTCCAGCTCTGCGTTATTCCAGTCGTAGGTCCTCGGTTGCAGCATGTTTGAAGTAGGTCAGGTATCCCTCATTATCTTCGTATCCGGGAATGGTGTAGTCCTGAAGTCTTTTAGATCATGGTGTTTCCTGGTTCTCAGCTCTTGGCTAACTGATAGTAATAGCTCGTTGATCTGAATGATTAACACAAGGTTTCATTCACCTGTATCCACTTCACATGATAGTTTGATTGTAGCACCTCACTTCATGGGATTACCACAGTTTTAATTACATTAGTATTATATTATAAGCTTTTAGAAGAGATGTCACCGGCGCTAAATTTTAGTTATTCATTCTCCCTCGTTTACACCGTATTTATATGAGTCGCGGTTCAACTACATTAACGCAACACATTGTTTAGTAGTAAAAAGAATGCGTCAGTGTCTCAACTGACGGATTAATTACTTTTTGTAATAAACTATTTTTAACGTAGCACATATCGGCAGTACACAGCTTACTGTTTGACCGCTCCCTAGCAAGTGGGCGAAAATAGTTAGGGGTGAGAGTATTAATCTCGCGACGGTTCAACTCAACATAAAAATAGTTCCAAGTTTCTTTTTTATTTAAAGGACTAAAATTAGATTAAATAATTAAGTAGAGAGATTCTTAGTTACAATTGCTATCAAAGTACATTATAGTAGTCTAGTTTAATTATTTAAACGAAAATCAATTTACAATTATTTTTAGTTAGTTAAGGGGTCAGAAAACAAGTTGATTCTGGTTAGCGCCTGTTTCTGCAGGATTAATTAACAAGCTTTACCCTTTGTGTACAATCGTATTCCTTTTAATATACTATTAGACTTTTTATTTAAATATTATTATTATTTAATGATTACAATAAGCTTTAGGTAAAAATGTGAGATTTTATTAAACACTTAAAATTTATCAACCTATACATTATCAACTTAATTAATTAATTTATTTTTATTAATAAAATCGTCACAACCCAGTATCACTATTTGGAAAAAGTAATGGATACGCTAAAGGGTCCAATGATGAATCCAAAACAGAGATATTTTTAATGGTACCATTAACTTTTGAAAACGAAACCATATTTTGTTCAAAGGGTGGCTCACCATCAACTGTACTAAATATTACTGCTACATCAGTTTGAACTGCATCATTATAACGGCGTAGATCTAAATCACGATTTACTTTAATGAGCATACAAATTTCTTTATTTTGATTTTCAACTCTCTGCCAATGATCTTTCATTGCAATGAATGACCAAACGAAAGGATTAATGCGTTCCAATTCAAGAGAGATTTCGCGCATTATATTGTTATTGCATGTTTGATTATAGTGTTCACGTAATCTATAATTGACAGCAGTGTCACGCATAACATGGTGAGCGACCATATCCAGCAGTCATTGGACCTGATCTGTGATAAAAAACATCATGTATTTTAAAATGATACACTCCACGCGTAACTGTATCCGAAATTTTAGCTTCTGAGCTAACCATAGCAAATGATGAATTGTATTTACGAATGTTTTCAAAATAATTTTTTGACTTTCTTTTTATTGAAGGTTCATTTGAAGTAAGTCCATCATACAATGATTTAAAGTATTCATTTTGACTTAAGGCCGGTAATATTGCTTTACCCTTATGACAACGTGAAGTGAATGCAGTCCTTTCACCTAAAGTGACCTCAGATTCGAAATGTTTTGCATTGCAAAACCTGCATTGTAAATGCATTAATCCACAATCAAAAGTATTAAAATTTCTTGGAATGACATTCAGTGCGCATTTAAATGTATCCCTCAAAATAATTTCATCATTTTGTATACTATTTACACTATTTAAATTTGCATTTTGTCTATTATCATTTTGACTTTCACGCGAATATATATTCCTTCTTCTTTGTCTCTCACTCCGACCCGTCAGTGTTCTATGTCGAGGCATAATGGAAGTAGGTGTGAATATCTGAATGTAAAAAAAAACATGTAATGAAATTACTGAAACTAAGATTAGACTGGGTTTAATTTAAAAATAATAAAATGTACTCACTTTTTTGAAACCACCAATAATAATTAGGCGAGAGTAAGTCAATTCAAATTGCTGCTACAAAATTTTCCTTTTGCAACAGGTGTATATTAAGCAAGCTGTATTTCACTTTCAACTGCACATTAATATATAAAACACAGATATCTAATATACAAAATATAAAATAAACGCTTTTTTGCCTTGACATACACTCCACAGACTATTGAAAAAGGAACATTTGAAATCACACAAAATTCACAGCTCATTCAGTCAATCTGTCAGTATTAAGCAAGCTGTATTTCACTTTCAACTGCACATTAATATATAAAACACAGATATCTAATATACAAAATATAAGATAAACGCTTTTTTGCCTTGACATACACTCCACAAACTATTGTTGCCTGGCAACAAAATTATTTTATTTTTAACAATTACCATTGTTTGAAAAAGTTTAAATGAATTTTCAAGTGCAAATGAATGTTTTATTTTATTTTATTTAATGTATTTGTAACACATATTATATATAAATTTTAGCTTTCTGCACTCCTTCTCCATATAAACTTTAACTATGCCAAATGTCACACTCCTTCGTGCGCGCAATATGCTTAAAAAGGGGTACAAAGTTTTCTCTTCACGTATTAATATATTGATTGTCCAGTCCTTGTGTAAACAAATAAGTGTTGTACAGGTACAATTTTATAATTTGTAAATAAACGAAATACTTTAAAATTATGTACACCTTTACCAGCATCTCCTAAGATTGTTGCCGAAGGCATGTAGAAGTAGTGACTATTATACTGTGCCAAATTTTGTAATTCAAAGTGTAAAGCAATTGTTTTCTGTATAATTCCAAATGTGTTCATACTTTTGTACAGTACATTTTCCTTTTAGGAAAAATTAATTTTTTTTATTTGGGATGCCTGATAACATTCACATTATTATTTAATACTTACCATAGTTTTTTACAAGAAAATTCCACATATTTTAGCTAAAGCAGCTCATAAAATTGGAAAAAATAAAAATGACTACATTTTGACAAATTCAAAAATTATTTAAAAAAATAAAATTTGTACTAATTATTGGTAGTATGACACTACCAACACAGAACACAAAGTTTTATATTGGTAAAAATGTAATATTTTTACTTTATAGCCTGAACCAGTTTTTGCTTATTATAAGCTTCGTCAGAGGCTGCCACTGGGAGTGCTGTCCGTCTTGTTCTTGGCGATGGCGTCATCTTTTGAAAGATCGATATTGTGTGTGTGGGGTGTGATATATTCGAATAATGCGTGTGATTTGAATGTCATTTTGAATGTCGTTTTGGATGTCATTTTTGTGTTTTTGTGTGTTTGTATATTTCTAGTTGTTGACATCCTAAACGAACAGACACAATTGAAATCACACCCCACATATTCGAACATATCACACACACACACAACATCGGTCTTTCAAATGACAGTGCCGTTGCCAAGAACAAGACGCACAGTGCTCCCAGTGGCAGCCTCTGACGAAGCATATAATAAGTAAAAACTGGTTCAGGCTATAAGTTACAAATTTTACATTTTTACCAATATAAAACTTTGTGTTCTGAGTTGGTAGTGTTATACTTATAATTAGTTAATCAATGAACACGTTATGGACAACAAAATAAAAAAAAAAAATTGTACACTGTGAGAAGCACGCTAAACTGTTTTTATGATGCCTTCTGCCATCTATTGGTGAATTTACAAAGTTTGTTACTTCATATAGTTTGTACTTTTCCCAACAGATGGCACATAGACATACCTTCCCCTTGAAGAATATAAATTATTTACGAATTATTGATAGGCCTACTCTTAAAAATTCTATACCACCTACTGAAAGTGCATATTTTTTAAAATTATTCGCTACTAATTTACCTATGTTTGTATTCATGTTAGCAATACAAAAGAAGTTTCACTAGATTTTAAGCTAAATTATTCTCATCTTCAGTAGTGAATCTAGAATTTGGTCTTGAGGGGAGATCCGGTCGAGTCAGCTTCATACAAACGAAAAACAAGTTAAGACTAATCAATATTACAATCTTAAAAGTGGCTGAAAAATGTGCAACAACATACTAAAAACAATCCCATTAAAGTAATAACGCAATAAAAGTAAGATATTCATTGACTTAATTGATTTTCCTATATTTCATATTTCAAACGTACTTGGAAATGTTGTGTAATCGATACTACAGTCATGGATCGAAATTGTAATTACTGTTATATTTTTTTATTTGTAAAAATGATTTGTGATACCAGTAAATAAACAAAGTGTCGACAGTGATACGAATGTTTGAAAAAAGATTTCAATCGCTGACTAGAATACAACAAATTTTTGATCTTTTTTGGGTCCCAAAATTTTAAAATGTCCAAAGCTTGCCACTACATTCAGATGCAAATATTACTTAAAGTTCGCATATTACTTAAAGTTTTCTTTATTTTGATACCCTATAAGGGCTTTAGAATTTTTCACAATTTTTACCCCCTCACATTTTTGCCTCCGACCCACATATTTTTGGAAGGACCAATCTCAAAAAACAATAAGGTTCTGTAGAGTAAAAGAGTGGATAACCAAGCCAAGTTTATGTTATTGTGAGACAAACGCCAAACGATCAAGTTAAAATTGAAAACTTGCTACTTTTGTTCAATAATCCAGTTAATAACTATAACGACACATAATAAAACACAACAAATAACCAAATTTTTGAATTAAAAACTGATTAGACCACAATTATAACAAATGGTGGTAATAGAGTTAACAAATATTTGATAACATTCTCCAGTATAATAATATCAATTGCTGTAGAACCAGTGTAAATGACTTGCCATTCGACCTGTACATAGCACACCAGCAAGGTAGAAAATAGCACAATAGCTGGGGAGACAACTCAATGTTCTATTTAATTTCTCTAGGACTGTACGCTGTCCTAGAAACAGTCCTGCACTCTGCATAATGAGACAATAATATTCAAAGTTTTATGTTTGTAGAGTAGTGGACTATAAAGTAATAAAATAAAAATAAAATTATGTTGAAGGGTCACTAGTAAAAATCACAGGATGCATGACAATTATTTAATTAACCATTGAATGAAACCGCACAAAGAAACCAAAACACTGAATGAATATTTTACATTTACAATAATGATATTCATTATTAAATTAAACAATAACTGTTAGTGATCTGTAGACAGAAAGTTTAACAAACTATGTCATTAGGTCACTGATTTGAACCCCACTGAACTGTTTTGGTTAATATTATTGTCTCATTATGCAGAGCACAGTACCGTCAAGCATACAAAGACATTCTGATATCCATTTGCCAATCTGTAACTTTACAACTGAAATATAATATAGGACATACTTTACCTACCCCCGATTCTAACAAACTTACTACGACTTACCTTATTATAAAAACCAGAAGATCCCAAATTGTTGTACAAGGTCGCCACGATATTTTATGGTTCAATATCGAAACCGTTACACTCTTCCCATTTAATAATTTAGATAATAATTTATTTATTTCCCTTAATTCAAAACTCACAGGTTCGTTTAGGCGAGTTTTTTGGCACATAAGATAGGGTATGGTTCTGGCATAATAATTACTCTAACACATGGTTATATCAATATCATATTTACGTTTATTGAACATACTACTTTTCTTGTCATTTTAATTATTGGAAATAAAACAAAAATGAATAGGCACAAATGATACTTAACTAAGAAAATGTTTTAATTGGTAAACGAGTACTTTGCACTCGCTCACGCTCTCTCTCGCTCTTTCTTTATACCCCCCTAATATTGAGATCTCATTAGTATTTGTTAATTTTGAATTTAAAAGTTGAAACTGAAATGTTTTAGAAATTTGGCCAATTGATTATCTACTGTACTTATCCATTCTGTAGATGTCTCCGAGAGTTGCACCACCACCTGACATTCACTTTATTCTTAAACGCTCAACCCAAACCGTTCCAAACTGTTGTATAATCGACACTATTGTATTTTTTTCTATTAAAAAGAGTTCTTTACTGCTGTATTATAATTATACACACAACATTCGGTAGGCCTACCCTTACTTGCCCGAGTAGGCCTCCCAACACTATTACAATGCGACTGTACTATCTGAAGTTGGGCTGCAGACTGGCCATCTTAAATGGTGTGGTGACGCTATCCGTGTTTTTTGCGCATTGGAAACTAGGTTCAAACGGATGTCCACCCGTCTCCTGCCCTCAAGCATCGAAGCTTCTAGTAGTTTCTCGACCCGGAAGTTCATTGTATCATCGAAAACGCGCGGTGTTCTAATTACGCTGTAATCCACGTGCGTGTTCTGTGATTCACCTTGGCTTTGTTATGTCTTCCCACACATCTCCAACTAGGTTTTATAAAATTATTACATACATTGAGAATTACTGAAATTATTAAATAAAAATGGTTCTGCCAATTTTGTTCCGTTACAATACCCCCCCCCCATGAGAGGTTTTATGTAAAAACATAAAAACTCTCATTGCCTAAACCTAAGAGGATCAGTCATGATATGGTGCCACGACCCCCCTTATTTCCTTATTAAAAGTTGGGTACTCACCCCCCTAATCTGGTGTCTGTGGCCGCACCTGCATGACTTTATTGGACTTCCTTCCTCAGGATCCCAACACCATAAAGCCAGACAGGCAGTGGGCGACACTGCCCTGACGCGCTGGCCAGGATAGGTCCGCCTCCACAGTACCACCCAGACTCTGTAACAATCAAGTAAAAACATTAACAAATGGCCTTTCATCATTCCATATCCTTAACCGATTTAGGTTCCTCCTAGACGTACTGGTTTGCCTTTATCAAAGTACTGATTTGTTATCTTACATATCTGAGTACACATATAACCTTATTCTTCTACAATATATATAGCCTTATCGCTAACATAATACATTTTATTTAGAATACATAACATTAACATACACTTGAAAGTCTTATTAGAAACAAATTTTTCTCAATTTATTTCAAATTAGGAAAAAATAATTTTCAACTCTCATTACAAATACAATTCTCTATTGACTTCATTTTAAAGATTCCAATTATCTCATTCAAATATATTCAACTTCAATTGCCAATTCAGATTACCATTGTTATCTTTACACAATACAAAATACTAGTGGTCGCCCAGTGGTCGAAATTCGACCGTAATTCATTAAATTTTTTAGTTTGAACGTTATTGAGGTTCTTTTGTCAAAGATTATACCTCTATAATCATTGCATATAATTTTTTTGAATTTTGTTCTATTACGTCAGCTGCGAGCGTGTACAAATACGTCATTAGCGTGTGTTGTTTGCCTTAATTCCCTGCAATACCTATGAAATTTAAAATTTAATGTTAGTAACAGTTGAAAAAAAAATACAATTACAGCTTGTATTCGTATTTATTTTTTGATATAATTCATTGTCAGTTTTAATTTTTTCATGTTATTATTGAATCAAATAAACGCTAATAAAAATGAGACTTGACATTCATAGAAGTATAAGATACATTGTTTTCAATTCCAGTGGATTACATTTCATTTTTCGTAAGGTACAAAATTCGAAAACAGTTTGAAGATTATCTGCTACAAAGCTTATATAATTTTTTAATTTTTTTTCTATGCATTAATTTTCAAATTATTTGAAAAATATGAAAGATAAGAAAAATGAGGTTTAGCTTGGCTAAGCCATATTTAAAAAGCAATAACGCGTTTTTTGACATTTCCTTGGGTTTTTTTTATTGCCATACTGACCAGGTTTCGCCAAAGCTACACAGTTATTTTGCCTATCTTTTTCGAATTATATAAAGTTTAAATAAAAAATTAATACAAAATAAAAAATGAAATAAAAAATACGTGCCTCGTATTTTTTCATATATTTTTCATTAAATCAAAAAAACCGGGTGGTTAAAAAAATAAATGTTGTCCATTGAACTTAAAATAGTTTGAAAGTGAATTTAATGATTCAGAACTTCTGTGTAAATGATGTTTTTTGTAAAAACTCTTTCATCATTTGCTAAATGCCCTTGGCCATTATATTCGGAAATATAAAATCTCAAACCATCGAATGATCGAACTCTACTTGCTGCGACGTGCAATTGACCATGTGTAAAAACTGGCTGCCTCAATAAAATTCCAATTTTTTCGAATGTTTGTCCTTGAGACTTATTTATTGTCATCACAAATGCAGGTATAATTGGAAATTGAGTTCTTTGAAAGTTAAATGGTAAAACAGTACCGGAATATGTTAAATTTATACGTGGAATCAAAATTCTCTTATTGCGTGCGGTTCCAGTTAAAACTTCGCAATCAATAGCATTACGATGCATACACTTGATGCGCATTCTTGTTCCATTGTCTAATGCTTCCTTTGTATTTAAGTTTCTGATCAATAAAACGATGCAATTAGCTTTCAATACTAACTTATGTGGTGGCAAACCACTAATAGTCAAAGAATTCAAAAACTCTACTGGATAGTTATTGATTTCATTGTCATCATCACAAATTATTTTATCGTAGCTATGATATGTTTTCTTTTCACCTGGTATTCGATTAAGTATATCAGTATTAATAAAAGTACAATCATCATTTTTAGGTGCTAAAATAACTGACTTCAATATGTTATCTGTGAGTATGTTTTCGGAAATATTTCCATACACCTCATTAATAATATTATTTTCATCTCCTATTAATTGTTGAGGTATTTCAATAATATTTTCACCAAACTGAGGGAATTGTGGGGCTTCATCATTACCAATTTTTTCAAGAATTTGACAAATTCTATTTCACTTGGTAAGGCTCTCATATTTTGAGTAAACGTTACTTTATGAAAATAAACAAATTTATGCCAACTCGTGACACAATTTTCAATTAAAGTTGCACGTGATCCATGTGGGACAACTGGTAAGATTTGCCAAAAATCACCGCACAGAAGTATCGTTTTCCCTCCAAATGGTTTAGGTTTATCATTTTCATCGCATAGATCCTGCAATAATCTATCTATGATTTTCAACACTTGCAGTGGGCACATAGAAATTTCATCAATAATTATCAATGATGATGAATTTATGTAACGTGCATAGCTACTATTTGCGGTAATATTCGCTACAGAATTTTCCAAAATGGGTATAGGCAATTTAAACACATTGTGTAAAGTTCTACCTCCAAGTAATAGAGTTGAAGCTATGCCACTGAACGCTGTTGCAATGCAACTAAGATTAAGCGAATTTAATTTGTGAATGATTGCTGTTTGTGTGAATGTTTTTCCACAACCTGCATGAGCGGTTAAACAAAAAACATTAGATCCAGTATCATGATACAAAACTTCACGAATCAATTAGATTACGCTGTTCAATATTTGCAGTTTCCTAGTGCTCAGAAAACAGAAACTCTTGTTCTATTGGATCAATAGCATTTGCTTCGTCTGTTCTCTGCGAATACGTGGGAACTGGTAAACCAAGTTCTTGACATGACAAATTATGAACATTCAAAATATCTTCAATTTCTAATAGAGCTGTATTAAAGGATACTTCTTTGTTGTAATCTCTCAAAAAATCTTCACTAAGATATACTTTAAATTCATTCCATAACGCCAATACATTGGCTGGCACATTTAATGCACAAATGTAACCAAATAAATTTCGCATTTGTTTTGGTGAATGTAATTCTTTTGCTTCATTTAAACATTCGCGCCATTCATTTATCATTTGAAGCAATGCCGCGAGCATGGCACGCTTCAACAAAAGAAGTGTGTATAATTCCATTGTATGTTCTAACATCCTCAAATGATTTTGGACCACAGACATGTAATAAAAGCAATCGTAAATGGAAAAGTTCGATGTCTTTTGGTGATACTACATATATGCGTGTAATGATTTTATCACCTCCACGCCTTCTCTTCTTCCATTTTTTTCGGGAATCTTCCCACACATAATGCAAAGGAATTTCAATATACTTATATTCAAGCGCTGATGGATCTGATCGATTCAATTCAAAAAATGCTAACAATTTTGTTTGTCTTGCATTTTCAATTGCTTGACGTTCTTGCCCTTCTCGAAAGTAAACATTCTGTCTACGCAGTAAATGAATGTCAAGTCTAACGATGACATGTGATTGAAAATGCATTGGTAATTCATAGATGCACCATACAGCTTCAGTTGATCCGACATAACGGCCATTTAAAAAATTTTTAACTTCATCAATTTGTATTTCTTGACCTGGTTCATTTCTCTCTGAACCTAATCCCAACAGATGAACTGTCATAGCCTTTATACACGTATTTGTAAATGTATTTAACACTTTTAACTGTAGTGCATACTTCCAACATTTATGTGGCAATTAAATTTGGCAAGTAAATACGGATTGTATGGTACAACATAACGATTGTCGAGGCAACTACCGCGAACTTCAGCATTAATACCATTATCACGCCTTCTATATAATGGATATCAATTTAATGATTCACATGTAAATTCATTAAATCGTTTTGGATAATCTTTTGTGCGTTTTCCATCTCTCATACATACAGAATTTGGATTAAGTACACCGCATGGACTATGCATCATGTGTTTTACAACATATTCATGTAATGTAGGATGTGTTTGAATGTTAGGAATCTCCGCAGATACAACTTTATCAATATCGGTAGCGTTAACAATTTTATCTTGCTCATTTAAAGAGAGTAAAATGTGAGCATGAGGCAATCCTCTCTTTTGAAACTCATTTGTATAAATGAGTGCTTCAACTTTACCGAAGATTTTTTGTAGTGTAAGGCCATTAATTAATGCTTTCAGTTTGGACTTGAATACACGCACAACAATATCAGGTCGAAAATTAGCTGACTCACCTACACCAATATTGCTAACTATTTCAGGCCAACTTGGATTGCAAGTCATTGTAATAAACAAAGAAGGCTTTCCGAAATGTTGTACAATTGACATTGCATCTAAATAATTCTGGAGATCCATTGAATGAAGATGGTAAAATTACTCTACGGCCAACATTATTGGCATTGGGGTTCAATTCTAAATAATCTGTTAAATTGTTGTAAACTTCAGACCTAAGACTTGTTTGATTTTGTCGAATGAAATATAACCTTGTGCCCTCTATTCTCACATACATATCAACTATCCACTGCAGAAATAATTTTTGTGAATGGTGCAACATGCTAAAATCTTCTCTAATTGCAAGTCGATAGGCTGCATACTGAAGCATGGTTAATTTATTTCTGGGCGCTCTTGAATTAGATGTAGTTGGTACATTATGAGAAATATTGATATGCCACCCAGTATCACCATTTGGAAAAAGTAATGGATACGCTAAAGGGTCCAATGATGAATCCAAAACAGAGATATTTTTAATGGTACCATTAACTTTTGAAAACGAAACCATATTTTGTTCAAAGGGTGGCTCACCATCAACTGTACTAAATATTACTGCTACATCAGTTTGAACTGCATCATTATAACGGTGTAGATCTAAATCACGATTTACTTTAATGAGCATACAAATTTCTTTATTTTGATTTTCAACTCTCTGACAATGATCTTTCATCGCAATGAATGACCGAACGAAAGGGTTAATGCGTTCCAATTCAAGAGAGATTTCGCGCATTACATTGTTATTGCATGTTTGATTATAGTGTTCACGTAATCTATAATTGACAGCAGTGTCACGCATAACATGGTGAGCGACCATATCCAGCAGTCATTGGACCTGATCTGTGATAAAAAACATCATGTATTTTAAAATGATACACTCCACGCGTAACTGTATCCGAAATTTTAGCTTCTGAGCTAACCATAGCAAATGATGAATTGTATTTACGAATGTTTTCAAAATAATTTTTTGACTTTCTTTTTATTGAAGGTTCATTTGAAGTAAGTCCATCATACAATGATTTAAAGTATTCATTTTGACTTAAGGCCGGTAATATTGCTTTACCCTTATGACAACGTGAAGTGAATGCAGTCCTTCCACCTAAAGTGACCTCAGATTCGAAATGTTTTGCATTGCAAAACCTGCATTGTAAATGCATTAATCCACAATCAAAAGTATTAAAATTTCTTGGAATGACATTCAGTGCGCATTTAAATGTATCCCTCAAAATAATTTCATCATTTTGTATACTATTTACACTATTTAAATTTGCATTTTGTCTATTATCATTTTGACTTTCACGCGAATATATATTCCTTCTTCTTTGTCTCTCACTCCGACCCGTCAATGTTCTATGTTGAGGCATAATGGAAGTAGGTGCGAATATCTGAATGTAAAAAAAAACATGTAATGAAATTACTGAAACTAAGATTAGACTGGGTTTAATTTAAAAATAATAAAATGTACTCACTTTTTTGAAACCACCAATAATAATTAGGCGAGAGTAAGTCAATTCAAATTGCTGCTACAAAATGTTCCTTTTGCAACAGGTGTATATTAAGCAAGCTGTATTTCACTTTCAACTGCACATTAATATATAAAACACAGATATCTAATATACAAAATATAAAATAAACGCTTTTTTGCCTTGACATACACTCCACAGACTATTGAAAAAGGAACATTTGAAATCACACAAAATTCACAGCTCATTCAGTCAATCTGTCAGTATTAAGCAAGCTGTATTTCACTTTCAACTGCACATTAATATATAAAACACAGATATCTAATATACAAAATATAAGATAAACGCTTTTTTGCCTTGACATACACTCCACAAACTATTGTTGCCTGGCAACAAAATTATTTTATTTTTAACAATTACCATTGTTTGAAAAAGTTTAAATGAATTTTCAAGTGCAAATGAATGTTTTATTTTATTTTATTTAATGTATTTGTAACACATATTATATATAAATTTTAGCTTTCTGCACTCCTTCTCCATATAAACTTTAACTATGCCAAATGTCACACTCCTTCGTGCGCGCAATATGCTTAAAAAGGGGTACAAAGTTTTCTCTTCACGTATTAATATATTGATTGTCCAGTCCTTGTGTAAACAAATAAGTGTTGTACAGGTACAATTTTATAATTTGTAAATAAACGAAATACTTTAAAATTATGTACACCTTTACCAGCATCTCCTAAGATTGTTGCCGAAGGCATGTAGAAGTAGTGACTATTATACTGTGCCAAATTTTGTAATTCAAAGTGTAAAGCAATTGTTTTCTGTATAATTCCAAATGTGTTCATACTTTTGTACAGTACATTTTCCTTTTAGGAAAAATTAATTTTTTTTATTTGGGATGCCTGATAACATTCACATTATTATTTAATACTTACCATAGTTTTTTACAAGAAAATTCCACATATTTTAGCTAAAGCAGCTCATAAAATTGGAAAAAATAAAAATGACTACATTTTGACAAATTCAAAAATTATTTAAAAAAATAAAATTTGTACTAATTATTGGTAGTATGACACTACCAACACAGAACACAAAGTTTTATATTGGTAAAAATGTAATATTTTTACTTTATAGCCTGAACCAGTTTTTGCTTATTATAAGCTTCGTCAGAGGCTGCCACTGGGAGTGCTGTCCGTCTTGTTCTTGGCGATGGCGTCATCTTTTGAAAGATCGATATTGTGTGTGTGGGGTGTGATATATTCGAATAATGCGTGTGATTTGAATGTCATTTTGAATGTCGTTTTGGATGTCATTTTTGTGTTTTTGTGTGTTTGTATATTTCTAGTTGTTGACATCCTAAACGAACAGACACAATTGAAATCACACCCCACATATTCGAACATATCACACACACACACAACATCGGTCTTTCAAATGACAGTGCCGTTGCCAAGAACAAGACGCACAGTGCTCCCAGTGGCAGCCTCTGACGAAGCATATAATAAGTAAAAACTGGTTCAGGCTATAAGTTACAAATTTTACATTTTTACCAATATAAAACTTTGTGTTCTGAGTTGGTAGTATTATACTTATAATTAGTTAATCAATGAACACGTTATGGACAACAAAATAAAAAAAAAAATTGTACACTGTGAGAAGCACGCTAAACTGTTTTTATGATGCCTTCTGCCATCTATTGGTGAATTTACAAAGTTTGTTACTTCATATAGTTTGTACTTTTCCCAACAGATGGCACATAGACATACCTTCCCCTTGAAGAATATAAATTATTTACGAATTTATTGATAGGCCTACTCTTAAAAATTCTATACCACCTACTGAAAGTGCATATTTTTTAAAATTATTCGCTACTAATTTACCTATGTTTGTATTCATGTTAGCAATACAAAAGAAGTTTCACTAGATTTTAGGCTAAATTATTCTCATCTTCAGTAGTGAATCTAGAATTTGGTCTTGAGGGGAGATCCGGTCGAGTCAGCTTCATACAAACGAAAAACAAGTTAAGACTAATCAATATTACAATCTTAAAAGTGGCTGAAAAATGTGCAACAACATACTAAAAACATCCCATTAAAGTAATAACGCAATAAAAGTAAGATATTCATTGACTTAATTGATTTTCCTATATTTCATATTTCAAACGTACTTGGAAATGTTGTGTAATCGATACTACTACAGTCATGGATCGAAATTGTAATTACTGTTATATTTTTTTATTTGTAAAAATGATTTGTGATACCAGTAAATAAACAAAGTGTCGACAGTGATACGAATGTTTGAAAAAAGATTTCAATCGCTGACTAGAATACAACAAATTTTTGATCTTTATTGGGTCCCAAAATTTTAAAATGTCCAAAGCTTGCCACTACATTCAGATGCAAATATTACTTAAAGTTCGCATATTACTTAAAGTTTTCTTTATTTTGATACCCTATAAGGGCTTTAGAATTTTTCACAATTTTGACCCCCTCACATTTTTGCCTCCGACCCACATATTTTTGGAAGGACCAATCTCAAAAAACAATAAGGTTCTGTAGAGTAAAAGAGTGGATAACCAAGCCAAGTTTATGTTATTGTGAGACAAACGCCAAACGATCAAGTTAAAATTGAAAACTTGCTACTTTTGTTCAATAATCCAGTTAATAACTATAACGACACATAATAAAACACAACAAATAACCAAATTTTTGAATTAAAAACTGATTAGACCACAATTATAACAAATGGTGGTAATAGAGTTAACAAATATTTGATAACATTCTCCAGTATAATAATATCAATTGCTGTAGAACCAGTGTAAATGACTTGCCATTCGACCTGTACATAGCACACCAGCAAGGTAGAAAATAGCACAATAGCTGGGGAGACAACTCAATGTTCTATTTAATTTCTCTAGGACTGTACGCTGTCCTAGAAACAGTCCTGCACTCTGCATAATGAGACAATAATATTCAAAATTTTATGTTTGTAGAGTAGTGGACTATAAAGTAATAAAATAAAAATAAAATTATGTTGAAGGGTCACTAGTAAAAATCACAGGATGCATGACAATTATTTAATTAACCATTGAATGAAACCGCACAAAGAAACCAAAACACTGAATGAATATTTTACATTTACAATAATGATATTCATTATTAAATTAAACAATAACTGTTAGTGATCTGTAGACAGAAAGTTTAACAAACTATGTCATTAGGTCACTGATTTGAACCCCACTGAACTGTTTTGGTTAATATTATTGTCTCATTATGCAGAGCACAGTACCGTCAAGCATACAAAGACATTCTGATATCCATTTGCCAATCTGTAACTTTACAACTGAAATATAATATAGGACATACTTTACCTACCCCCGATTCTAACAAACTTACTACGACTTACCTTATTATAAAAACCAGAAGATCCCAAATTGTTGTATAAGGTCGCCACGATATTTTATGGTTCAATATCGAAACCGTTACACTCTTCCCATTTAATAATTTAGATAATAATTTATTTATTTCCCTTAATTCAAAACTCACAGGTTCGTTTAGGCGAGTTTTTTGGCACATAAGATAGGGTATGGTTCTGGCATAATAATTACTCTAACACATGGTTATATCAATATCATATTTACGTTTATTGAACATACTACTTTTCTTGTCATTTTAATTATTGGAAATAAAACAAAAATGAATAGGCACAAATGATACTTAACTAAGAAAATGTTTTAATTGGTAAACGAGTACTTTGCACTCGCTCACGCTCTCTCTCGCTCTTTCTTTATACCCCCCTAATATTGAGATCTCATTAGTATTTGTTAATTTTGAATTTAAAAGTTGAAACTGAAATGTTTTAGAAATTTGGCCAATTGATTATCTACTGTACTTATCCATTCTGTAGATGTCTCCGAGAGTTGCACCACCACCTGACATTCACTTTATTCTTAAACGCTCAACCCAAACCGTTCCAAACTGTTGTATAATCGACACTATTGTATTTTTTCTATTAAAAAGAGTTCTTTACTGCTGTATTATAATTATACACACAACATTCGGTAGGCCTACCCTTACTTGCCCGAGTAGGCCTCCCAACACTATTACAATGCGACTGTACTATCTGAAGTTGGGCTGCAGACTGGCCATCTTAAATGGTGTGGTGACGCTATCCGTGTTTTTTGCGCATTGGAAACTAGGTTCAAACGGATGTCCACCCGTCTCCTGCCCTCAAGCATCGAAGCTTCTAGTAGTTTCTCGACCCGGAAGTTCATTGTATCATCGAAAACGCGCGGTGTTCTAATTACGCTGTAATCCACGTGCGTGTTCTGTGATTCACCTTGGCTTTGTTATGTCTTCCCACACATCTCCAACTAGGTTTTATAAAATTATTACATACATTGAGAATTACTGAAATTATTAAATAAAAATGGTTCTGCCAATTTTGTTCCGTTACAATACCCCCCCCCCCATGAGAGGTTTTATGTAAAAACATAAAAACTCTCATTGCCTAAACCTAAGAGGATCAGTCATGATATGGTGCCACGACCCCCCTTATTTCCTTATTAAAAGTTGGGTACTCACCCCCCTAATCTGGTGTCTGTGGCCGCACCTGCATGACTTTATTGGACTTCCTTCCTCAGGATCCCAACACCATAAAGCCAGACAGGCAGTGGGCGATACTGCCCTGACGCGCTGGCCAGGATAGGTCCGCCTCCACAGTACCACCCAGACTCTGTAACAATCAAGTAAAAACATTAACAAATGGCCTTTCATCATTCCATATCCTTAACCGATTTAGGTTCCTCCTAGACGTACTGGTTTGCCTTTATCAAAGTACTGATTTGTTATCTTACATATCTGAGTACACATATAACCTTATTCTTCTACAATATATATAGCCTTATCGCTAACATAATACATTTTATTTAGAATACATAACATTAACATACACTTGAAAGTCTTATTAGAAACAAATTTTTCTCAATTTATTTCAAATTAGGAAAAAATAATTTTCAACTCTCATTACAAATACAATTCTCTATTGACTTCATTTTAAAGATTCCAATTATCTCATTCAAATATATTCAACTTCAATTGCCAATTCAGATTACCATTGTTATCTTTACACAATACAAAATACTAGTGGTCGCCCAGTGGTCGAAATTCGACCGTAATTCATTAAATTTTTTAGTTTGAACGTTATTGAGGTTCTTTTGTCAAAGATTATACCTCTATAATCATTGCATATAATTTTTTTGAATTTTGTTCTATTACGTCAGCTGCGAGCGTGTACAAATACGTCATTAGCGTGTGTTGTTTGCCTTAATTCCCTGCAATACCTATGAAATTTAAAATTTAATGTTAGTAACAGTTGAAAAAAAAATACAATTACAGCTTGCATTCGTATTTATTTTTTGATATAATTCATTGTCAGTTTTAATTTTTTCATGTTATTATTGAATCAAATAAACGCTAATAAAAATGAGACTTGACATTCATAGAAGTATAAGATACATTGTTTTCAATTCCAGTGGATTACATTTCATTTTTCGTAAGGTACAAAATTCGAAAACAGTTTGAAGATTATCTGCTACAAAGCTTATATAATTTTTTAATTTTTTTTTCTATGCATTAATTTTCAAATTATTTTAAAATATGAAAGATAAGAAAAATGAGGTTTAGCTTGGCTAAGCCATATTTAAAAAGCAATAACGCGTTTTTTGACATTTCCTTGGGTTTTTTTTATTGCCATACTGACCAGGTTTCGCCAAAGCTACACAGTTATTTTGCCTATCTTTTTCGAATTATATAAAGTTTAAATAAAAAATTAATACAAAATAAAAAATGAAATAAAAAATACGTGCCTCGTATTTTTTCATATATTTTTCATTAAATCAAAAAAACCGGGTGGTTAAAAAAATAAATGTTGTCCATTGAACTTAAAATAGTTTGAAAGTGAATTTAATGATTCAGAACTTCTGTGTAAATGATGTTTTTTGTAAAAACTCTTTCATCATTTGCTAAATGCCCTTGGCCATTATATTCGGAAATATAAAATCTCAAACCATCGAATGATCGAACTCTACTTGCTGCGACGTGCAATTGACCATGTGTAAAAACTGGCTGCCTCAATAAAATTCCAATTTTTTCGAATGTTTGTCCTTGAGACTTATTTATTGTCATCACAAATGCAGGTATAATTGGAAATTGAGTTCTTTGAAAGTTAAATGGTAAAACAGTACCGGAATATGTTAAATTTATACGTGGAATCAAAATTCTCTTATTGCGTGCGGTTCCAGTTAAAACTTCGCAATCAATAGCATTACGATGCATACACTTGATGCGCATTCTTGTTCCATTGTCTAATGCTTCCTTTGTATTTAAGTTTCTGATCAATAAAACGATGCAATTAGCTTTCAATACTAACTTATGTGGTGGCAAACCACTAATAGTCAAAGAATTCAAAAACTCTACTGGATAGTTATTGATTTCATTGTCATCATCACAAATTATTTTATCGTAGCTATGATATGTTTTCTTTTCACCTGGTATTCGATTAAGTATATCAGTATTAATAAAAGTACAATCATCATTTTTAGGTGCTAAAATAACTGACTTCAATATGTTATCTGTGAGTATGTTTTCGGAAATATTTCCATACACCTCATTAATAATATTATTTTCATCTCCTATTAATTGTTGAGGTATTTCAATAATATTTTCACCAAACTGAGGGAATTGTGGGGCTTCATCATTACCAATTTTTTTCAAGAATTTGACAAATTCTATTTCACTTGGTAAGGCTCTCATATTTTGAGTAAACGTTACTTTATGAAAATAAACAAATTTATGCCAACTCGTGACACAATTTTCAATTAAAGTTGCACGTGATCCATGTGGGACAACTGGTAAGATTTGCCAAAAATCACCGCACAGAAGTATCGTTTTCCCTCCAAATGGTTTAGGTTTATCATTTTCATCGCATAGATCCTGCAATAATCTATCTATGATTTTCAACACTTGCAGTGGGCACATAGAAATTTCATCAATAATTATCAATGATGATGAATTTATGTAACGTGCATAGCTACTATTTGCGGTAATATTCGTTACAGAATTTTCCAAAATGGGTATAGGCAATTTAAACACATTGTGTAAAGTTCTACCTCCAAGTAATAGAGTTGAAGCTATGCCACTGAACGCTGTTGCAATGCAACTAAGATTAAGCGAATTTAATTTGTGAATGATTGCTGTTTGTGTGAATGTTTTTCCACAACCTGCATGAGCGGTTAAACAAAAAACATTAGATCCAGTATCATGATGCAAAACTTCACGAATCAATTAGATTACGCTGTTCAATATTTGCAGTTTCCTAGTGCTCAGAAAACAGAAACTCTTGTTCTATTGGATCAATAGCATTTGCTTCGTCTGTTCTCTGCAAATACGTGGGAACTGGTAAACCAAGTTCTTGACATGACAAATTATGAACATTCAAAATATCTTCAATTTCTAATAGAGCTGTATTAAAGGATACTTCTTCGTTGTAATCTCTCAAAAAATCTTCACTAAGATATACTTTAAATTCATTCCATAACGCCAATGCATTGGCTGGCACATTTAATGCACAAATGTAACCAAATAAATTTCGCATTTGTTTTGGTGAATGTAATTCTTTTGCTTCATTTAAACATTCGCGCCATTCATTTATCATTTGAAGCAATGCCGCGAGCATGGCACGCTTCAACAAAAGAAGTGTGTATAATTCCATTGTATGTTCTAACATCCTCAAATGATTTTGGACCACAGACATGTAATAAAAGCAATCGTAAATGGAAAAGTTCGATGTCTTTTGGTGATACTACATATATGCATGTTATGATTTTATCACCTCCACGCCTTCTCTTCTTCCATTTTTTTCGGGAATCTTCCCACACATAATGCAAAGGAATTTCAATATACTTATATTCAAGCGCTGATGGATCTGATCGATTCAATTCAAAAAATGCTAACAATTTTGTTTGTCTTGCATTTTCAATTGCTTGACGTTCTTGCCCTTCTCGAAAGTAAACATTCTGTCTACGCAGTAAATGAATGTCAAGTCTAACGATGACATGTGATTGAAAATGCATTGGTAATTCATAGATGCACCATACAGCTTCAGTTGATCCGACATAACGGCCATTTAAAAAATTTTTAACTTCATCAATTTGTATTTCTTGACTTGGTTCATTTCTCTCTGAACCTAATCCCAACAGATGAACTGTCATAGCCTTTATACACGTATTTGTAAATGTATTTAACACTTTTAACTGTAGTGCATACTTCAACATTTATATGGCAATTAAATTTGGCAAGTAAATACGGATTGTATGGTACAACATAACGATTGTCGAGGCAACTACCGCGAACTTCAGCATTAATACCATTATCACGCCTTCTATATAATGGATATCAATTTAATGATTCACATGTAAATTCATTAAATCGTTTTGGATAATCTTTTGTGCGTTTTCCATCTCTCATACATACAGAATTTGGATTAAGTACACCGCATGGACTATGCATCATGTGTTTTACAACATATTCATGTAATGTAGGATGTGTTTGAATGTTAGGAATCTCCGCAGATACAACTTTATCAATATCGGTAGCGTTAACAATTTTATCTTGCTCATTTAAAGAGAGTAAAATGTGAGCATGAGGCAATCCTCTCTTTTGAAACTCATTTGTATAAATGAGTGCTTCAACTTTACCGAAGATTTTTTGTAGTGTAAGGCCATTAATTAATGCTTTCAGTTTGGACTTGAATACACGCACAACAATATCAGGTCGAAAATTAGCTGACTCACCTACACCAATATTGCTAACTATTTCAGGCCAACTTGGATTGCAAGTCATTGTAATAAACAAAGAAGGCTTTCCGAAATGTTGTACAATTGACATTGCATCTAAATAATTCTGGAGATCCATTGAATGAAGATGGTAAAATTACTCTACGGCCAACATTATTGGCATTGGGGTTCAATTCTAAATAATCTGTTAAATTGTTGTAAACTTCAGACCTAAGACTTGTTTGATTTTGTCGAATGAAATATAACCTTGTGCCCTCTATTCTCACATACATATCAACTATCCACTGCAGAAATAATTTTTGTGAATGGTGCAACATGCTAAAATCTTCTCTAATTGCAAGTCGATAGGCTGCATACTGAAGCATGGTTAATTTATTTCTGGGCGCTCTTGAATTAGATGTAGTTGGTACATTATGAGAAATATTGATATGCCACCCAGTATCACCATTTGGAAAAAGTAATGGATACGCTAAAGGGTCCAATGATGAATCCAAAACAGAGATATTTTTAATGGTACCATTAACTTTTGAAAACGAAACCATATTTTGTTCAAAGGGTGGCTCACCATCAACTGTACTAAATATTACTGCTACATCAGTTTGAACTGCATCATTATAACGGTGTAGATCTAAATCACGATTTACTTTAATGAGCATACAAATTTCTTTATTTTGATTTTCAACTCTCTGACAATGATCTTTCATCGCAATGAATGACCGAACGAAAGGGTTAATGCGTTCCAATTCAAGAGAGATTTCGCGCATTACATTGTTATTGCATGTTTGATTATAGTGTTCACGTAATCTATAATTGACAGCAGTGTCACGCATAACATGGTGAGCGACCATATCCAGCAGTCATTGGACCTGATCTGTGATAAAAAACATCATGTATTTTAAAATGATACACTCCACGCGTAACTGTATCCGAAATTTTAGCTTCTGAGCTAACCATAGCAAATGATGAATTGTATTTACGAATGTTTTCAAAATAATTTTTTGACTTTCTTTTTATTGAAGGTTCATTTGAAGTAAGTCCATCATACAATGATTTAAAGTATTCATTTTGACTTAAGGCCGGTAATATTGCTTTACCCTTATGACAACGTGAAGTGAATGCAGTCCTTCCACCTAAAGTGACCTCAGATTCGAAATGTTTTGCATTGCAAAACCTGCATTGTAAATGCATTAATCCACAATCAAAAGTATTAAAATTTCTTGGAATGACATTCAGTGCGCATTTAAATGTATCCCTCAAAATAATTTCATCATTTTGTATACTATTTACACTATTTAAATTTGCATTTTGTCTATTATCATTTTGACTTTCACGCGAATATATATTCCTTCTTCTTTGTCTCTCACTCCGACCCGTCAATGTTCTATGTTGAGGCATAATGGAAGTAGGTGCGAATATCTGAATGTAAAAAAAAACATGTAATGAAATTACTGAAACTAAGATTAGACTGGGTTTAATTTAAAAATAATAAAATGTACTCACTTTTTTGAAACCACCAATAATAATTAGGCGAGAGTAAGTCAATTCAAATTGCTGCTACAAAATTTTCCTTTTGCAACAGGTGTATATTAAGCAAGCTGTATTTCACTTTCAACTGCACATTAATATATAAAACACAGATATCTAATATACAAAATATAAAATAAACGCTTTTTTGCCTTGACATACACTCCACAGACTATTGAAAAAGGAACATTTGAAATCACACAAAATTCACAGCTTATTCAGTCAATCTGTCAGTATTAAGCAAGCTGTATTTCACTTTCAACTGCACATTAATATATAAAACACAGATATCTAATATACAAAATATAAGATAAACGCTTTTTTGCCTTGACATACACTCCACAAACTATTGTTGCCTGGCAACAAAATTATTTTATTTTTAACAATTACCATTGTTTGAAAAAGTTTAAATGAATTTTCAAGTGCAAATGAATGTTTTATTTTATTTTATTTAATGTATTTGTAACACATATTATATATAAATTTTAGCTTTCTGCACTCCTTCTCCATATAAACTTTAACTATGCCAAATCTCACACTCCTTCGTGCGCGCAATATGCTTAAAAAGGGGTACAAAGTTTTCTCTTCACGTATTAATATATAGATTGTCCAGTCCTTGTGTAAACAAATAAGTGTTGTTCAGGTACAATTTTATAATTTGTAAATAAACGAAATACTTTAAAATTATGTACACCTTTACCAGCATCTCCTAAGATTGTTGCCGAAGGCATGTAGAAGTAGTGACTATTATACTGTGCCAAATTTTGTAATTCAAAGTGTAAAGCAATTGTTTTCTGTATAATTCCAAATGTGTTCATACTTTTGTACAGTACATTTTCCTTTTAGGAAAAATTAATTGTTTTTATTTGGGATGCCTGATAACATTCACATTATTATTTAATACTTACCATAGTTTTTTACAAGAAAATTCCACATATTTTAGCTAAAGCAGCTCATAAAATTGGAAAAAATAAAAATGACTACATTTTGACAAATTCAAAAATTATTTAAAAAAATAAAATTTGTACTAATTATTGGTAGTATGACACTACCAACACAGAACACAAAGTTTTATATTGGTAAAAATGTAATATTTTTACTTTATAGCCTGAACCAGTTTTTGCTTATTATAAGCTTCGTCAGAGGCTGCCACTGGGAGTGCTGTCCGTCTTGTTCTTGGCGATGGCGTCATCTTTTGAAAGATCGATATTGTGTGTGTGGGGTGTGATATATTCGAATAATGCGTGTGATTTGAATGTCATTTTGAATGTCGTTTTGGATGTCATTTTTGTGTTTTTGTGTGTTTGTATATTTCTAGTTGTTGACATCCTAAACGAACAGACACAATTGAAATCACACCCCACATATTCGAACATATCACACACACACACACACAACATCGGTCTTTCAAATGACAGTGCCGTTGCCAAGAACAAGACGCACAGTGCTCCCAGTGGCAGCCTCTGACGAAGCATATAATAAGTAAAAACTGGTTCAGGCTATAAGTTACAAATTTTACATTTTTACCAATATAAAACTTTGTGTTCTGAGTTGGTAGTGTTATACTTATAATTAGTTAATCAATGAACACGTTATGGACAACAAAATAAAAAAAAAAAATTGTACACTGTGAGAAGCACGCTAAACTGTTTTTATGATGCCTTCTGCCATCTATTGGTGAATTTACAAAGTTTGTTACTTCATATAGTTTGTACTTTTCCCAACAGATGGCACATAGACATACCTTCCCCTTGAAGAATATAAATTATTTACGAATTATTGATAGGCCTACTCTTAAAAATTCTATACCACCTACTGAAAGTGCATATTTTTTAAAATTATTCGCTACTAATTTACCTATGTTTGTATTCATGTTAGCAATACAAAAGAAGTTTCACTAGATTTTAAGCTAAATTATTCTCATCTTCAGTAGTGAATCTAGAATTTGGTCTTGAGGGGAGATCCGGTCGAGTCAGCTTCATACAAACGAAAAACAAGTTAAGACTAATCAATATTACAATCTTAAAAGTGGCTGAAAAATGTGCAACAACATACTAAAAACAATCCCATTAAAGTAATAACGCAATAAAAGTAAGATATTCATTGACTTAATTGATTTTCCTATATTTCATATTTCAAACGTACTTGGAAATGTTGTGTAATCGATACTACAGTCATGGATCGAAATTGTAATTACTGTTATATTTTTTTATTTGTAAAAATGATTTGTGATACCAGTAAATAAACAAAGTGTCGACAGTGATACGAATGTTTGAAAAAAGATTTCAATCGCTGACTAGAATACAACAAATTTTTGATCTTTTTTGGGTCCCAAAATTTTAAAATGTCCAAAGCTTGCCACTACATTCAGATGCAAATATTACTTAAAGTTCGCATATTACTTAAAGTTTTCTTTATTTTGATACCCTATAAGGGCTTTAGAATTTTTCACAATTTTTACCCCCTCACATTTTTGCCTCCGACCCACATATTTTTGGAAGGACCAATCTCAAAAAACAATAAGGTTCTGTAGAGTAAAAGAGTGGATAACCAAGCCAAGTTTATGTTATTGTGAGACAAACGCCAAACGATCAAGTTAAAATTGAAAACTTGCTACTTTTGTTCAATAATCCAGTTAATAACTATAACGACACATAATAAAACACAACAAATAACCAAATTTTTGAATTAAAAACTGATTAGACCACAATTATAACAAATGGTGGTAATAGAGTTAACAAATATTTGATAACATTCTCCAGTATAATAATATCAATTGCTGTAGAACCAGTGTAAATGACTTGCCATTCGACCTGTACATAGCACACCAGCAAGGTAGAAAATAGCACAATAGCTGGGGAGACAACTCAATGTTCTATTTAATTTCTCTAGGACTGTACGCTGTCCTAGAAACAGTCCTGCACTCTGCATAATGAGACAATAATATTCAAAGTTTTATGTTTGTAGAGTAGTGGACTATAAAGTAATAAAATAAAAATAAAATTATGTTGAAGGGTCACTAGTAAAAATCACAGGATGCATGACAATTATTTAATTAACCATTGAATGAAACCGCACAAAGAAACCAAAACACTGAATGAATATTTTACATTTACAATAATGATATTCATTATTAAATTAAACAATAACTGTTAGTGATCTGTAGACAGAAAGTTTAACAAACTATGTCATTAGGTCACTGATTTGAACCCCACTGAACTGTTTTGGTTAATATTATTGTCTCATTATGCAGAGCACAGTACCGTCAAGCATACAAAGACATTCTGATATCCATTTGCCAATCTGTAACTTTACAACTGAAATATAATATAGGACATACTTTACCTACCCCCGATTCTAACAAACTTACTACGACTTACCTTATTATAAAAACCAGAAGATCCCAAATTGTTGTACAAGGTCGCCACGATATTTTATGGTTCAATATCGAAACCGTTACACTCTTCCCATTTAATAATTTAGATAATAATTTATTTATTTCCCTTAATTCAAAACTCACAGGTTCGTTTAGGCGAGTTTTTTGGCACATAAGATAGGGTATGGTTCTGGCATAATAATTACTCTAACACATGGTTATATCAATATCATATTTACGTTTATTGAACATACTACTTTTCTTGTCATTTTAATTATTGGAAATAAAACAAAAATGAATAGGCACAAATGATACTTAACTAAGAAAATGTTTTAATTGGTAAACGAGTACTTTGCACTCGCTCACGCTCTCTCTCGCTCTTTCTTTATACCCCCCTAATATTGAGATCTCATTAGTATTTGTTAATTTTGAATTTAAAAGTTGAAACTGAAATGTTTTAGAAATTTGGCCAATTGATTATCTACTGTACTTATCCATTCTGTAGATGTCTCCGAGAGTTGCACCACCACCTGACATTCACTTTATTCTTAAACGCTCAACCCAAACCGTTCCAAACTGTTGTATAATCGACACTATTGTATTTTTTCTATTAAAAAGAGTTCTTTACTGCTGTATTATAATTATACACACAACATTCGGTAGGCCTACCCTTACTTGCCCGAGTAGGCCTCCCAACACTATTACAATGCGACTGTACTATCTGAAGTTGGGCTGCAGACTGGCCACCTTAAATGGTGTGGTGACGCTATCCGTGTTTTTTGCGCATTGGAAACTAGGTTCAAACGGATGTCCACCCGTCTCCTGCCTTCAAGCATCGAAGCTTCTAGTAGTTTCTCGACCCGAAAGTTCATTGTATCATCGAAAACGCGCGGTGTTCTAATTACGCTGTAATCCACGTGCGTGTTCTGTGATTCACCTTGGCTTTGTTATGTCTTCCCACACATCTCCAACTAGGTTTTATAAAATTATTACATACATTGAGAATTACTGAAATTATTAAATAAAAATGGTTCTGCCAATTTTGTTCCGTTACAATACCCCCCCCCCCATGAGAGGTTTTATGTAAAAACATAAAATCGAAATCAAAGAAAGAATTGGTTTCTTTGTGCGGTTTCATTCAATGGTTAATTAAATAATTGTCATGCATCCTGTGATTTTTACTAGTGACCCTTCAACATAATGTAAAAACATAAAAACTCTCATTGCCTAAACCTAAGAGGATCAGTCATGATATGGTGCCACAACCCCCCTTATTTCCTTATTAAAAGTTGGGTACTCACCCCCCTAATCTGGTGTCTGTGGCCGCACCTGCATGACTTTATTGGACTTCCTTCCTCAGGATCCCAACACCATAAAGCCAGACAGGCAGTGGGCGACACTGCCCTGACGCGCTGGCCAGCATAGGTCCGCCTCCACAGTACCACCCAGACTCTGTAACAATCAAGTAAAAGCATTAACAAATGGCCTTTCATCATTCCATATCCTTAACCGATTTAGGTTCCTCCTAGACGTACTGGTTTGCCTTTATCAAAGTACTGATTTGTTATCTTACATATCTGAGTACACATATAACCTTATTCTTCTACAATATATATAGTCTTATCGCTAACATAATACATTTTATTTAGAATACATAACATTAACATACACTTGAAAGTCTTATTAGAAACAAATTTTTCTCAATTTATTTCAAATTAGGAAAAAATAATTTTCAACTCTCATTACAAATACAATTCTCTATTGACTTCATTTTAAAGATTCCAATTATCTCATTCAAATATATTCAACTTCAATTGCCAATTCAGATTACCATTGTTATCTTTACACAATACAAAATACTAGTGGTCGCCCAGTGGTCGAAATTCGACCGTAATTCATTAAATTTTTTAGTTTGAATGTTATTGAGGTTCTTTTGTCAAAGAGTATACCTCTATAATCATTGCATATAATTTTTTTGAATTTTGTTCTATTACGTCAGCTGCGAGCGTGTACAAATACGTCATTAGCGTGTGTTGTTTGCCTTAATTCCCTGCAATACCTATGAAATTTAAAATTTAATGTTAGTAACAGTTGAAAAAAAAATACAATTACAGCTTGTATTCGTATTTATTTTTTGATATAATTCATTGTCAGTTTTAATTTTTTCATGTTATTATTGAATCAAATAAACGCTAATAAAAATGAGACTTGACATTCATAGAAGTATAAGATACATTGTTTTCAATTCCAGTGGATTACATTTCATTTTTCGTAAGGTACAAAATTCGAAAACAGTTTGAAGATTATCTGCTAAAAAGCTTATATAATTTTTTAATTTTTTTTTCTATGCATTAATTTTCGAATTATTTGAAAAATATGAAAGATAAGAAAAATGAGGTTTAGCTTGGCTAAGCCATATTTAAAAAGCAATAACGCGTTTTTTGACATTTCCTTGGGTTTTTTTTAATTGCCATACTGACCAGGTTTCGCCAAGGCTACACAGTTATTTTGCCTATCTTTTTCGAATTATATAAAGTTTAAATAAAAAATTAATACAAAATAAAAAATGAAATAAAAAATACGTGCCTCGTATTTTTTCATATATTTTTCATTAAATCAAAAAAACCGGGTGGTTAAAAAAATAAATGTTGTCCATTGAACTTAAAATAGTTTGAAAGTGAATTTAATGATTCAGAACTTCTGTGTAAATGATGTTTTTTGTAAAAACTCTTTCATCATTTGCTAAATGCCCTTGGCCATTATATTCGGAAATATAAAATCTCAAACCATCGAATGATCGAACTCTACTTGCTGCGACGTGCAATTGACCATGTGTAAAAACTGGCTGCCTCAATAAAATTCCAATTTTTTCGAATGTTTGTCCTTGAGACTTATTTATTGTCATCGCAAATGCAGGTATAATTGGAAATTGAGTTCTTTGAAAGTTAAATGGTAAAACAGTACCGGAATATGTTAAATTTATACGTGGAATCAAAATTCTCTTATTGCATGCGGTTCCAGTTAAAACTTCGCAATCAATAGCATTACGATGCATACACTTGATGCGCATTCTTGTTCCATTGACTAATGCTTCCTTTGTATTTAAGTTTCTGATCAATAAAATGATGCAATTAATTTTCAATACTAACTTATGTGGTGGCAAACCACTAATAGTCAAAGAATTCAAAAACTCTACTGGATAGTTATTGATTTCATTGTCATCATCACAAATTATTTTATCGTAGCTATGATATGTTTTCTTTTCACCTGGTATTCGATTAAGTATATCAGTATTAATAAAAGTACAATCATCATTTTTAGGTGCTAAAATAACTGACTTCAATATGTTATCTGTGAGTATGTTTTCGCAAATATTTCCATACACCTCATTAATAATATTATTTTCATCTCCTATTAATTGTTGAGGTATTTCAATAATATTTTCACCAAACTGAGGGATTTGTGGGGCTTCATCATTACCAATTTTTTTCAAGAATTTGACAAATTCTATTTCACTTGGTAAGGCTCTCATATTTTGAGTAAACGTTACTTTATGAAAATAAACAAATTTATGCCAACTCGTGACACAATTTTCAATTAAAGTTGCACGTGATCCATGTGGGACAACTGGTAAGATTTGCCAAAAATCACCGCACAGAAGTATCGTTTTCCCTCCAAATGGTTTAGGTTTATCATTTTCATCGCATAGATCCTGCAATAATCTATCTATGATTTTCAACACTTGCAGTGGGCACATAGAAATTTCATCAATAATTATCAATGATGATGAATTTATGTAACGTGCATAGCTACTATTTGCGGTAATATTCGCTACAGAATTTTCCAAAATGGGTATAGGCAATTTAAACACATTGTGTAAAGTTCTACCTCCAAGTAATAGAGTTGAAGCTATGCCACTGAACGCTGTTGCAATGCAACTAAGATTAAGCGAATTTAATTTGTGAATGATTGCTGTTTGTGTGAATGTTTTTCCACAACCTGCATGAGCGGTTAAACAAAAAACATTAGATCCAGTATCATGATGCAAAACTTCACGAATCAATTAGATTACGCTGTTCAATATTTGCAGTTTCCTAGTGCTCAGAAAACAGAAACTCTTGTTCTATTGGATCAATAGCATTTGCTTCGTCTGTTCTCTGCGAATACGTGGGAACTGGTAAACCAAGTTCTTGACATGACAAATTATGAACATTCAAAATATCTTCAATTTCTAATAGAGCTGTATTAAAGGATACTTCTTTGTTGTAATCTCTCAAAAAATCTTCACTAAGATATACTTTAAATTCATTCCATAACGCCAATACATTGGCTGGCACATTTAATGCACAAATGTAACCAAATAAATTTCGCATTTGTTTTGGTGAATGTAATTCTTTTGCTTCATTTAAACATTCGCGTCATTCATTATCATTTGAAGCAATGCCGCGAGCATGGCACGCTTCAACAAAAGAAGTGTGTATAATTCCATTGTATGTTCTAACATCCTCAAATGATTTTGGACCACAGACATGTAATAAAAGCAATCGTAAATGGAAAAGTTCGATGTCTTTTGGTGATACTACATATATGCGTGTAATGATTTTATCACCTCCACGCCTTCTCTTCTTCCATTTTTTTCGGGAATCTTCCCACACATAATGCAAAGGAATTTCAATATACTTATATTCATGCGCTGATGGATATGATCGATTCAATTCAAAAAATGCTAATAATTTTGTTTGTCTTGCATTTTCAATTGCTTGACGTTCTTGCCCTTCTCGAAAGTAAACATTCTGTCTACGCGGTAAATGAATGTCAAGTCTAACGATGACATGTGATTGAAAATGCATTGGTAATTCATAGATGCACCATACAGCTTCAGTTGATCCGACATAATGGCCATTTAAAAAATTTTTAACTTCATCAATTTGTATTTCTTGACCTGGTTCATTTCTCTCTGAACCTAATTCAACAGATGTACTGTCATAGCCTTTATACACGTATTTATATATGTATTTAACACTTTTAACTGTAGTGCATACTTCAACATTTATATGGCAATTAAATTTGGCAAGTAAATACGGATTGTATGGTACAACATAACGATTGTCGAGGCAACTACCGCGAACTTCAGCATTAATACCATTATCACGCCTTCTGTATAATGGATATCCATTTAATGATTCACATGTAAATTCATTAAATCGTTTTGGATAATCTTTTGTGCATTTTCCATCTCTCATACATACAGAATTTGGATTAAGTACACCGCATGGACCATGCATCATGTGTTTTGCAACATATTCATGTAATGTAGGATGTGTTTGAATGTTAGGAATCTCCGCAGATACAACTTTATCAATATCGGTAGCGTTAACAATTTTATCTTGCTCATTTAAAGAGAGTAAAATGTGAGCATGAGGCAATCCTCTCTTTTGAAACTCAATTGTATAAATGAGTGCTTCAACTTTACCGAAGATTTTTTTTAGTGTAAGGCCCTCAATTAATGCTTTCAGTTTGGACTTGAATACACGCACAACAATATCAGGTCGAAAATTAGCTGACTCACCTACACCAATATTGCTAACTATTTCAGGCCAACTTGGATTGCAAGTCATTGTAATAAACAAAGAAGGCTTTCCGAAATGTTGTACAATTGACATTGCATCTAAATAATTCTGGAGATCCATTGAATGAAGATGGTAAAATTACTCTACGGCCCACATTATTGGCATTGGGGTTCAATTCTAAATAATCTGTTAAATTGTTGTAAACTTCAGACCTAAGACTTGTTTGATTTTGTCGAATGAAATGTAACCTTGTGCCCTCTATTCTCACATACATATCAACTATCCACTGCAGAAATAATTTTTGTGAATGGTGCAACATGCTAAAATCTTCTCTAATTGCAATTCGATAGGCTGCATACTGAAGCATGGTTAATTTATTTCTGGGCGCTCTTGAATTAGATGTATTTGGTACATTATGAGAAATATTGATATGCCACCCAGTATCACCATTTGGAAAAAGTAATGGATACGCTAAAGGGTCCAATGTTGAATCCAAAACAGAGATATTTTTAATGGTACCATTAACTTTTGAAAACGAAACCATATTTTGTTCAAAGGGTGGCTCACCATCAACTGTACTAAATATTACTGCTACATCAGTTTGAACTGCATCATTATAACGGTGTAGATCTAAATCACGATTTACTTTAATGAGCATACAAATTTCTTTATTTTGATTTTCAACTCTCTGACAATGATCTTTCATCGCAATGAATGACCGAACGAAAGGATTAATGCGTTCCAATTCAAGAGAGATTTCGCGCATTATATTGTTATTGCATGTTTGATTATAGTGTTCACGTAATCTATAATTGACAGCAGTGTCACGCATAACATGGTGAGCGACCATATCCAGCAGTCATTGGACCTGATCTGTGATAAAAACATGTATTTTAAAATGATACACTCCACGCGTAACTGTATCCGAAATTTTAGCTTCTGAGCTAACCATAGCAAATGATGAATTGTATTTACGAATGTTTTCAAAATAATTTTTTGACTTTCTTTTTATTGAAGGTTCATTTGAAGTAAGTCCATCATACAATAATTTAAAGTATTCATTTTGACTTAAGGCCGGTAATATTGCTTTACCCTTATGACAACGTGAAGTGAATGCAGTCCTTTCACCTAAAGTGACCTCAGATTCGAAATGTTTTGCATTGCAAAACCTGCATTGTAAATGCATTAATCCACAATCAAAAGTATTAAAATTTCTTGGAATGACATTCAGTGCGCATTTAAATGTATCCCTCAAAATAATTTCATCATTTTGTATACTATTTACACTATTTAAATTTGCATTTGGTCTATTATCATTTTGACTTTCACGCAAATATATATTCCTTCTTCTTTGTCTCTCACTCCGACCTGTCAATGTTCTATGTCGAGACATAATGGAAGTAGGTGCGAATATCTGAATGTAAAAAAAAACATGTAATGAAATTACTGAAACTAAGATTAGACAGAGTTTAATTTAAAAATAATAAAATGTACTCACTTTTTTGAAACCACCAATAATAATTAGGCGAGAGTAAGGCAATTCAAATTGCTGCTACAAAATTTTCCTTTTGCAACAGGTGTATATTAAGCAAGCTGTATTTCACTTTCAACTGCACATTAATATATAAAACACGGATATCTAATACACAAAATATAAAATACACGCTTTTTTGCCTTGACATACACTCCACAGTCTATTGAAAAAGAAACATTTGAAATCACACAAAATTCACAGTTCATTCAGTCAATCTGTCAGTATTAAGCAAGCTGTATTTCACTTTCAACTGCACATTAATATATAAAACACAGATATCTAATATTGTAACGTATAATCTTAATAAGTGGTCGTCCCTGCTACCTTCTATCCTCACCTGGTATTCGTCAATTCTGTAACGAATTATATAAGACGTACCTGCAAAATGTGTACATAAAATAATGTGTTTTGGATGATTAGTGCGTTCGCCTCGCACCGGGTCGTTACAGTAATTTTGGTGGCTAGCGATGTTCGTAGCGTAGTTCTGATCACCTGTATATTTCGGCAGTAACCTTACCTGTTATTCTTAGGGGGTGTGATAATCCCGGGTGGCGCCAAGTCGTTTTACAAAACAACTAAAAACCGTATTTGAACAAGTTATCAGCGTAGCGGGTTGGTGTATTCGAATCGTTCCCACTCGCACAGCCGTCTCAATCGTCGCTTCTGACGACTAACTGGCAACTAGCTTACTGCTACAATTTATTCTTCAATACAAGTAATTATTATATAGCACTCCCTAAGAAATGATAACGCTTGTTACTCCCTGTAATGAATATTTTTTTTAATGGTGATAACTGGAAACATTTACAATTACAACAAAATAATTATCGTTTGATTACATGAGATCTTATTTTCAGGGCGGCGAATTAATTTAGAAACCATTTAACCTAGCGTCTGTTTACGTTAGGCGTATTACAATGTTTTGGTTTCAAAATCCGTGGATTCTTTTGACTATGAGTTAGAGAACTACAATGGTTACAATAAAAATACAAATTACCTTAATCTAAGAGTACAGGAAATATAAAGTGTGTTGTTACAATCTGTTGTGTGGTGTTGTAAAGGTGTTCTGTAAGTTCGTGTTCAATTCTTAGGTTATTTTATGTTAACAATGTTTCATTATGTTTTAATTTGCTTAAATACTCTATGAAAGAGAAATATTATCTTTATAGTGTGGTAATTTTACCTTTCAAAATTATTTAAAGTGATTAGGGTTGGTGGAAAATAAATAATTGGATAGTACTTAACAATTCGACGTGCATAGAGGCCTTTGTAGTTGGTTCGAGATAGGAATTGGCTGCATAAAATCAGTTTTCTTGGATTTTGGGCTTTATTAAAGTGTGGCGTCCTTTCGTCTTGTGTTTGGACGTTCCATTTGTGGATAATTTCCGTTTATTCAGGTCTTGGGTCTTGTAGTATTGGTTGTAGTGGTCATCTGCTTCTTTGATGATCGGTTTTCAGCAACTTTATACTATTATTTTCATGATTTACACTGAAAAAACTTTCTTCCGGACTTCTGCATCTGTATGGCTTGATGACGCTTCGCTTCTTTTTTCTCTCTCTACTAATTTCTAACGGTATTTTTCTGTCAACAACCGCTGTTTCCATAGTAACGGTATTTTTCGAATAGGCTTATTTTGAGTTGATGTATTGTTATCGAAACTTCGAATCCTTCGTATATCTTCTGATTACTGTTATTCCTCCATCTTCCTTCCTGGTTAATAAATATTGTCACTATAGTATTTATTCTCGTTCATAGATTATTTTGATACCCCACAAGCTTGGGTATTTTCAGATTTTAAGTTTTTACAATTATGTTAATGCTTGTTAATTACATTTCTTTTTATATAATAATGCCTATTACAATATTTTGTGTTATAAATGATCTACAATTTATCCTTGGTGATTCCTTCACCTCAGATTTTCTAAATTCTGATTCAATTTGTTATAATCTTTGTATGTTTGGTTCTGACAGTTATGTTTTTTCTAGGTCTAAGTAGCCATTATAATAATTTACTTATTTCGTTCAAATCACATTTTGTTTCAGCCTATTGGGCTTACTTTGTTATTTTTATTAGTTGTGTTGTGTTTTGAGTCTGTAGGTGTTTTGTTTATTATTCAATATTGCTCTCCTTATTTCAATCTTAAACATATAACATTAGGTTTATGGACTGCACATTGCATTCAGCCATATCCTCTTCTAACAATAACATGAACACAATTTTTTATAAGTAATTAGAGTTATTGTTTTGATTAAGAGATATCATCACTCACTCCTAACTTATCCTTATTTGCTAATTTTTTAGTTTATAACACATATTATCTGTGTTGTGATAAACAACATCACTTGTTATTAAATTAATAATAGTCCTTTATAAATTAGGTATCTTTGTTAGTTTTTTGACTTCTCAATCTCTAAACAATTTTTATATTCCCTCCATGGTAACACCTTCAATTTATTCTATTCTGGAATCCTCCCTTTTTACTTACTACTGGCTATAGTTAACTTAACTCTATTGAACATCTTTTTAAATAAAAAGTCATTATCACTTCTAGTGTTTTTCTATCCCTTATACTATAATTCACTCTTAATACTACTTATTTATCAGTTATCTATGCACTGTTTATTTCCAACTTTTACCTTACCTTCACTTGTAAATCACTTATTGTTAATTACAATTTCACTAGTGTCACACTTCACTTTGGGGTTCTTACACCTACACTATTACACTATATCACTGTTTATATCATTTGTTTGATAGTGGGTGACCCCTATACTTATTTCTCTTTCATGACTTAATCCTAATGACAATTAATACTTAATAACTAATACTTACTGACTAATAACAATTCTAATTTGTGGTTTCTGGTTGCCTTTTTAATGGGTAGTAACCGTTATCTCTTCTTCCTCCTGGTAACCCTTGTTTTGGTTTCAATGTTCTTGGTGAGTGCTATTTTACTTATTTTGGTGAACCATTCTTGGTTTTCACCTTTGCTCGTCTCCCTCCTTCTTCATTTTCCTTGTTTGTTTATTATATTGGGTTTTTTCATCCGTTTCTTTGGACATTTTTGGGGTCATTTAAACCCATAAACTTGTTTCCTTGTGGCTTAGGTTTATTATTTCCTCATTCTCGTTGTTTATTTGTGGTTCCCTTCTTTATGTTTGGGTTGTTGTCTCAATCACTTTAAAATATTTACATTTTACTAAGTATGTTCCGTGGTTCCCTTCTTTATGTTTGTGTTTTTGTCTCAATCACTTGGGTTGGGTTAAAGTCGTCGTATTGTCGTGTCATATTCCTTATATTTTTATTTAAAATCAATCATTTCATTTGATAAGAAGTATTTTTTACAATTATAAATAATTTTTTTATCTCTGGTACGGGGTTGGCTATTTGTGTCGTGACATAATGCCTCTCCTTTAAAATTGATCATTTTGATAAAACACTAGTATAGTTTTTTATGAAATTATCAGTTATACATAACCTTTTTCCTTTTCTTTCTTGGTCGTTTCTCCATTCTTTATTTCTCTTCTTACTGAATTCATTCCATTTTATTTGGATCTGTTTTTCTTTTTATTTCCATTGGTGTGTTCTCCCTTATACACAATTTTTTCCCTAACTTTAGTAGCTGGTTTCTCCCATTACTACTCATTTTTCTGAGACCAGAGGCACGTCATCTCTGCTCAGTTTATTTGATTGCTGGACTTTTCAACAGTCAATCATAAATACCTTTTTTGTCAACTTGTGACTTAATAATAATAATATATTTTGGGATTGTCCACCTTGTGGTTTGTTTTTAGATCACTTTGGCCTTTTACTCATTCTTCCTTCCGCTGTACCTTGACTATATACTATCATTTGCTCATACATTGATTGTTTTTTATTTATTTATATGTTAATTTCATCATTAACTTTTCATTTTTCGGTTTTCAATTTTCATTGTGATCATTTTAATTACCTTAGACATTGGTATACCTTTCTCAGTTAATTAGCAATATTTTGCTTTAGCCATAGCTTGTATATTTGATTCATACATAACTTCTCTCTTTCTTTGTACCAGTTTAGATTTTTTTATTTTACAGATAAATATCTTTGATTCATTATTATAATTTCATGTACTTATCTTATCAGGTTTGGTCTGATTTTATTTTTGTATATTTCAGTTTGTATTAATTCTTTGTAAGTTAATTTTCTTACACCATAGGAATTTGTGTAGCGTATTCCTATTTTGGTACATTTTGTTTAATTATTTCATATACTTCACACATCAACTTTTAGTATATTGTAAGTTGATTTCACTTAGTAGGAATTTATGTAACTCATTCCTTTGTTTTGATATTTTTTTATTTTAGACCTCATAAGTCATCGATCTGTTGTTGCAAGTTGTGTACACATAATTTTTAAATTTTGGTATCTGTATTTTATTTACAGTTACTTGTCCTTCGTGATGACATATGGCCGTACATTTTATAATATATAATTTTATTTTGGTATCAATTCAATTCTCATGGTTGTGGATTTATTATATTATCATTTCCATTCCATATTATAGCCTTCTCCTTTTTGTTCGACACTTCGTTATTATGCACCTCTTCTCCTTCAAGTGTATGATAGTCACACTTATTCTGGATGAACGTATTCCAGTTATTTAGTTTTCTTCATAGAACTTCTTTATGGAAGCTTGGTTGTACACTCCTTTTACTTTTTTGGTGGTTATATTACTTATCTCGTAAGTGTTGTTTCCATTGTCCTTTGTGATGACATATGGTCCATTTATTATTATACGTTGGACCTTGTTAATTATATGTTGATCTACTCCTTTTCTCTTTCCTTCATTATTGCCTTCTCTTTCTTATTACACTCTTTGTTGGCTTGCTCCTCTTCTCCTTCAAATGTCTGATGGATGACATTTATTCTGGATAAATCCATGGCATTATTATGCGTTCCATCGATCAGCCGTTTCTTCTTCTTCATCTTCTATGGTGATTGATGGTTGATATGTCTGGCAATAATAGCTCTTTAACCCCTTATGATGATTTAGGGTTGGTTGTGTTGGGTTACTGTTGATTATATTGGCTGTCCACACTCCCTTCTCAGAAGTAAGCACTACTATTCCCTTCTGCATGTCAATAATTGCTGAGTGTTGTCTCAGTGCGTCGCATCCAATTAACATGTTAAATGGTAATCCATTTGCGACAAGAAAAATAATGGGTATGATTGTGTTTTGACTGTTCAGCTCTAAAGAGACCTGTTTCCTGATGGTCTTATTTTGTTTGCCTGTGGCACCAATTATGACGATATTATTTATAGGTAAAGTCGGGATAGGTATATTGGAGTTGGCCTGGATCCGCTCCAATTCAGGTTGGTTTATGAGAGATACATTTGACCCAGTATCGATCATTATGACAGTGTTGATTCCATTAATAATGGCTTTTATATGCACTATTTCACTATTTGTTGTTGACAAGGGGTTATTCTTCTCCTCCAGAAGTTCTTCCCTGATGTCCTTCAAATAATTGTTTGATATAATGGTTATCTTCTTTGTTTCACTTTCCGTCGTGGTTTGTCGATTTAACCCAAGTGATTGGTCATGTGAAGGGTCCTGGTGGTTTCTCACTGACCTTTTTAGTTTACCTGCGCTGTCCGGTGTCCTTCGTCATTACTTGCCATATCACGCAATATTGAAAAACCCGGATTCTCATGGACTGTCACCCAATTCTCGCTATTATTTTGGTTGGTGTTGGGTTCCTGTCGGCGGTTATTTTCATTTCGAGGTGGTTCTATTGTTCTTGTTCCTGTAGCTTGCTGGTCGTCATTTTGGGAATCGTTGTACACTGTGCTGGTTCTAATGGGACAATATCGTCGATGGTTGTTTTGTCTCCTCCCGCTGATAAAATTGACTTGACGCCTCATGTCACCCCTATTTTGGTTACTCCCGTTTCCTCTGTTATATGGGTAATTCGGGTCGTACCGGTTGCCATAGTAATTGTGATTATTTGGGTGGCCATTTGTATTCCTACCTTGTTCTATCCCCTTGTTGTGATTATTCGGTGCACTAGGGTTTTGTGCATTTCTGTTATTTGGTTGGTTCCCCTGGTTGTAACTCGGATGATCTCTGTTGGTTGGTTGGTTACCTTGATTGTAGTTGGGTTGATTCCGATGGAATGGTTGGTCCCCTGGGTAATTATTTGGGTTACGATTCATTATGTTCCGGTAGTTGTTCTGGGTATTACTATAGGGTAAGTTGTGGCTTGGCACGTTGTAACTTTCATTCCCCCGGTTGTACCTTTGGTTAATCACACGATTCTTCTTGTACTGGCTATCGTTTTCATGGTCTTCCAGCAAGTTGGCCATTCCCTGTATGGTCTTTATTTGTCCCTGTCTCCTGGCCCTCTGTATGGCGTCTTCGTAGTGATATCCCAGTTGGATGACTAGGGATTCTTCGGGTATCCTTGGTTCGAGATTTCGGGCTAGGCAGACCTTGCCCAAGAAGTAAGACGTTAATGTATGCCCAGCCTGTGGCTCATATCTTCCGTTGCTTATATCGTTCCTTACCACATTTTGGGTCGATTCCGACCAGTACTTTTCACGAAACAACGTTTTAAATTCTTGTGTACTGCTGATTTCTGGTCGTGTGGCTGTCCACCAATTGTCATTTGTGTCTCGAAACATCTCGTCGATGAGACTTCTCACCGTTGTCCATCTGGTATCTCTGTTCCTCTCGATGAGTTCCTCCACCCTTTTTAGAAATTCTATGGGGTTTCTTCGGTAACTCTTGAAGTTGATCACTTCCCTATTTTCATTCGTAAATATATGAGTGCTACTGCAAGGCTTCTCCCTCAAAGCGTCCAGTTCCTCTTGCATCTGCTTCTCTTTCTGACTGATTTCTCTAATTTTTTCTTTATTTTCTTGCGTTTTCTCGTCAATCTTGTTGATGGTGGTGTATACCCTTTCAACGCGTTCGCTGACATCAGTCTGGATTTCCTTGTGCCTCTCCTTCAGCTCTTGAAGCACCTCCTGTTTATTTTTGTTACACTCATCGGTGGTGGTCTTCTGTATTTCTTGGATCCTGAGAGTTCCTTCCTCTTGGACGTGATTTATTTTTTCTGTCAACTCTTCCTGGACGTGTATTATTGTTTCGTTCGTCTCAGTGATAGTCTGTTTGATTTCATTTTTGCACTCCGCCAACTGTTGCCTCCATTCATCTTTTGATTTCTCACCTTCTTCCTTCAATTGTTTTTGGAGTGTTTCCCAGTTGTTTTCAATCTTGTCATTTAACACTCCAAGATCCTTTGTTATTTGTCTCTTCAACTCCTCACTCTTCTCTTCTAACGCCTCTCGGTTGTTTTCCATTTTGTTATTCAGGATCTCTAAGTCCTCCTTGAATTGCTTCTTCAATTCTTCCTTATTTTGGTCCAGTTTGTTATTCAATTCTTCCTTGTTTGACTCTAATCTTTTATTCAATTCTTCATTGTTTTGGTCCAGTTTTTCGTTCAGGAATTCCCTGTCTTCCCTTCTCAATGACTCTAATTTTTTATTCAATTCTTCTTTGTCTTGTCTTCTCTCTTCCTTGTCTTCTCTCCTTCCTGCTTGCAATGACTCTAATTTTTTATTCAATTCTTCCTTCAATTCTTCCTTGTCTTGGTACATTTGTTCCATCATCCTCCTGAGCATTTCCTGCGTGCTCAGGTCTTCTTTCTGAGTGGGTTTGCTAGGTTGGTCCCCTACCATTACTTCCACTTCCGGTTCTGGTTGAACTGGATTTTCAGGTTGGTTTTCCTGAACGTCTTCGACTAACTCCCCGATTATTTCTTCCATCTCTTCTGGCTGGCCTTCACCTTCAATTTCTTTCTGTTTGTCCGTCCTAGTAAACATTGAGTGTCTCTTCATAGCCGCCGTTGACCTTCTTTTACGGCCTCACCGGTTGGTCGCCAATTTGTAACGTATAATCTTAATAAGTGGTCGTCCCTGCTACCTTCTATCCTCACCTGGTATTCGTCAATTCTGTAACGAATTATATAAGACGTACCTGCAAAATGTGTACATAAAATAATGTGTTTTGGATGATTAGTGCGTTCGCCTCGCACCGGGTCGTTACAGTAATTTTGGTGGCTAGCGATGTTCGTAGCGTAGTTCTGATCACCTGTATATTACGGCAGTAACCTTACCTGTTATTCTTAGGGGGTGTGATAATCCCGGGTGGCGCCAAGTCGTTTTACAAAACAACTAAAAACCGTATTTGAACAAGTTATCAGCGTAGCGGGTTGGTGTATTCGAATCGTTCCCGCTCGCACAGCCGTCTCAATCGTCGCTTCTGACGACTAACTGGCAACTAGCTTACTGCTACAATTTATTCTTCAATACAAGTAATTATTATATAGCACTCCCTAAGAAATGATAACGCTTGTTACTCCCTGTAATGAATATTTTTTTTAATGGTGATAACTGGAAACATTTACAATTACAACAAAATAATTATCGTTTGATTACATGAGATCTTATTTTCAGGGCGGCGAATTAATTTAGAAACCATTTAACCTAGCGTCTGTTTACGTTAGGCGTATTACAATGTTTTGGTTTCAAAATCCGTGGATTCTTTTGACTATGAGTTAGAGAACTACAATGGTTACAATAAAAATACAAATTACCTTAATCTAAGAGTACAGGAAATATAAAGTGTGTTGTTACAATCTGTTGTGTGGTGTTGTAAAGGTGTTCTGTAAGTTCGTGTTCAATTCTTAGGTTATTTTATGTTAACAATGTTTCATTATGTTTTAATTTGCTTAAATACTCTATGAAAGAGAAATATTATCTTTATAGTGTGGTAATTTTACCTTTCAAAATTATTTAAAGTGATTAGGGTTGGTGGAAAATAAATAATTGGATAGTACTTAACAATTCGACGTGCATAGAGGCCTTTGTAGTTGGTTCGAGATAGGAATTGGCTGCATAAAATCAGTTTTCTTGGATTTTGGGCTTTATTAAAGTGTGGCGTCCTTTCGTCTTGTGTTTGGACGTTCCATTTGTGGATAATTTCCGTTTATTCAGGTCTTGGGTCTTGTAGTATTGGTTGTAGTGGTCATCTGCTTCTTTGATGATCGGTTTTCAGCAACTTTATACTATTATTTTCATGATTTACACTGAAAAAACTTTCTTCCGGACTTCTGCATCTGTATGGCTTGATGACGCTTCGCTTCTTTTTTTCTCTCTCTACTAATTTCTAACGGTATTTTTCTGTCAACAACCGCTGTTTCCATAGTAACGGTATTTTTCGAATAGGCTTATTTTGAGTTGATGTATTGTTATCGAAACTTCGAATCCTTCGTATATCTTCTGATTACTGTTATTCCTCCATCTTCCTTCCTGGTTAATAAATATTGTCACTATAGTATTTATTCTCGTTCATAGATTATTTTGATACCCCACAAGCTTGGGTATTTTCAGATTTTAAGTTTTTACAATTATGTTAATGCTTGTTAATTACATTTCTTTTTATATAATAATGCCTATTACAATATTTTGTGTTATAAATGATCTACAATTTATCCTTGGTGATTCCTTCACCTCAGATTTTCTAAATTCTGATTCAATTTGTTATAATCTTTGTATGTTTGGTTCTGACAGTTATGTTTTTTCTAGGTCTAAGTAGCCATTATAATAATTTACTTATTTCGTTCAAATCACATTTTGTTTCAGCCTATTGGGCTTACTTTGTTATTTTTATTAGTTGTGTTGTGTTTTGAGTCTGTAGGTGTTTTGTTTATTATTCAATATTGCTCTCCTTATTTCAATCTTAAACATATAACATTAGGTTTATGGACTGCACATTGCATTCAGCCATATCCTCTTCTAACAATAACATGAACACAATTTTTTATAAGTAATTAGAGTTATTGTTTTGATTAAGAGATATCATCACTCACTCCTAACTTATCCTTATTTGCTAATTTTTTAGTTTATAACACATATTATCTGTGTTGTGATAAACAACATCACTTGTTATTAAATTAATAATAGTCCTTTATAAATTAGGTATCTTTGTTAGTTTTTTGACTTCTCAATCTCTAAACAATTTTTATATTCCCTCCATGGTAACACCTTCAATTTATTCTATTCTGGAATCCTCCCTTTTTACTTACTACTGGCTATAGTTAACTTAACTCTATTGAACATCTTTTTAAATAAAAAGTCATTATCACTTCTAGTGTTTTTCTATCCCTTATACTATAATTCACTCTTAATACTACTTATTTATCAGTTATCTATGCACTGTTTATTTCCAACTTTTACCTTACCTTCACTTGTAAATCACTTATTGTTAATTACAATTTCACTAGTGTCACACTTCACTTTGGGGTTCTTACACCTACACTATTACACTATATCACTGTTTATATCATTTGTTTGATAGTGGGTGACCCCTATACTTATTTCTCTTTCATGACTTAATCCTAATGACAATTAATACTTAATAACTAATACTTACTGACTAATAACAATTCTAATTTGTGGTTTCTGGTTGCCTTTTTAATGGGTAGTAACCGTTATCTCTTCTTCCTCCTGGTAACCCTTGTTTTGGTTTCAATGTTCTTGGTGAGTGCTATTTTACTTATTTTGGTGAACCATTCTTGGTTTTCACCTTTGCTCGTCTCCCTCCTTCTTCATTTTCCTTGTTTGTTTATTATATTGGGTTTTTTCATCCGTTTCTTTGGACATTTTTGGGGTCATTTAAACCCATAAACTTGTTTCCTTGTGGCTTAGGTTTATTATTTCCTCATTCTCGTTGTTTATTTGTGGTTCCCTTCTTTATGTTTGGGTTTTTGTCTCAATCACTTTAAAATATTTACATTTTACTAAGTATGTTCCGTGGTTCCCTTCTTTATGTTTGTGTTTTTGTCTCAATCACTTGGGTTGGGTTAAAGTCGTCGTATTGTCGTGTCATATTCCTTATATTTTTATTTAAAATCAATCATTTCATTTGATAAGAAGTATTTTTTACAATTATAAATAATTTTGTTATCTCTGGTACGGGGTTGGCTATTTGTGTCGTGACAATATACAAAATATAAAATAAATGCTTTTTTGCCTTGACATGCACTCCACAGACTATTGTTGCCTGGCAACAAAATTATTTTATTTTTAACAATTACCATTGTTTGAAAAAGTTTAAATGAATTTTCAAGTGCAAATGAATGTTTTATTTTATTTAATTTAATGTATTTGTAACACATATTATATATAAATTTTAGCTTTCTGCACTCCTCCATATAAACTTTAACTATAAACTTTATCTCACACTCCTCCGTGCGCGCAATATGCTTAAAAAAGGGGTACAAAGTTTTCTCTTCACGTATTAATATATAGATGATTATACAAAATAGAAAATTACTCAATACAAAAAATACATAGACAACAAAATATGTACTCCAATACTCCTTTACAAGCCATGTAACACCTGTTTTACAACTACTCACAAATACATCATATTAAAATAACCATTACATATCTGACATTCACATTAGAACTCCTGCCCTAAATTTCTTTCAGATATTTCAATTGTCAAACTCTAATTATTTACATTACATTATAAAATTCTTAGATTCAATAAGACATTCAACTTTCTAATAATTCCATTTTACTTTTATCTTGCTTAATGGAAACCACCAATAGTATATTTAATTTTTAACACCCCCCTTCAAACCCCTTAACCTAAGTCGTCACAATTTTGTGTAATACGCTCCAGGCCTTTTGACCAGTGGCCTCATCCTAGTTCGAAATTACATAAATTTCAAAATTATGAAACTTATTTATGTAGCTTGTAACGTTGCTACCCCCTATCCACTACTCTATTTCCCCCCATGGCTGGACTGTCTCGCCCAGTTGCTTCCACAAGGACTGTACCTGCTGGGAGTAAACATTTTTTTCTTTTCTTTTACTCCGTCCTTGTTTCGACCTTACATAAAGTTTCGTATTACTGGTATACAGGATACCAGCAACCATAGTAAATTAATTATCCATAGGCCCTTAAGCGGTCTATCACCCCCTTATTGTATAGCCGCGGTTCCAAAGTTATTTAGATTCCCCTAATTTCTCCCCAGTTTAATTTCTAGGTTCACCAATTTCCACAATAACAAACTATGGTCAGTGTACAATAAGTCTGCCCATAGCTTGTTAAAGATAAGCCAAATCCACGGTCAGGGTTCGGTGAGGTTGTGACCGTCCGAAAGTTGAGGAATCGTGCTTTTAAAAACAGTTAAACATATCTATATATTGATACGTGAAGAGAAAACTTTGTACCCCTTTTTAAGCATATTGCGCACACGGAGGAGTGTGAGATTTGGCATAGTTAAAGTTTATATGGAGAAGGAGTGCAGAAAGCTAAAATTTATATACAATATGTGTTACAAATACATTAAATAAAATAAAATAAAACATTCATTTGCACTTGAAAATTCATTTAAACTTTTTCAAACAATGGTAATTGTTAAAAATAAAATAATTTTGTTGCCAGGCAACAATAGTCTGTGGAGTGTATGTCAAGGCGAAAAAGCATTTATTTTATATTTTGTATATTAGATATCTGTGTTTTATATATTAATGTGCAGTTGAAAGTGAAATACAGCTTGCTTAATACTGACAGATTGACTGAATGAGCTGTGAATTTTGTGTGATTTCAAATGTTCCTTTTTCAATAGTCTGTGGAGTGTATGTCAAGGCAAAAAAGCGTGTATTTTATATTTTGTATATTAGATATCTGTGTTTTATATATTAATGTGCAGTTGAAAGTGAAATACAGCTTGCTTAATATACACCTGTTGCAAAAGGAAAATTTTGTAGCAGCAGTTTGAATTGACTTACTCTCGCCTAATTATTATTGGTGGTTTCAAAAAAGTGAGTACCGTACATTTTATTATTTTTAAATTAAACCCTGTCTAATCTTAGTTTCAGTAATTTCATTACATGTTTTTTTTACATTCAGATATTTGCACCTACTTCCATTATGCCTCGACATAGAACACTGACGGGTCGGAGTGAGAGACAAAGAAGAAGGAATATATATTCGCGTGAAAGTCAAAATGATAATAGACCAAATGCAAATTTAAATAGTGTAAATAGTATACAAAATGATGAAATTATTTTGAGGGATACATTTAAATGCGCACTGAATGTCATTCCAAGAAATTTTAATACTTTTGATTGTGGATTAATGCATTTACAATGCAGGTTTTGCAATGCAAAACATTTCGAATCTGAGGTCACTTTAGGTGAAAGGACTGCATTCACTTCACGTTGTCATAAGGGTAAAGCAATATTACCGGCCTTAAGTAAAAATGAATACTTTAAATCATTGTATGATGGACTTACTTCAAATGAACCTTCAATAAAAAGAAAGTCAAAAAATTATTTTGAAAACATTCGTAAATACAATTCATCATTTGCTATGGTTAGCTCAGAAGCTAAAATTTCGGATACAGTTACGCGTGGAGTGTATCATTTTAAAATACATGATGTTTTTTATCACAGATCAGGTCCAATGACTGCTGGATATGGTCGCTCACCATGTTATGCGTGACACTGCTGTCAATTATAGATTACGTGAACACTATAATCAAACATGCAATAACAATGTAATGCGCGAAATCTCTCTTGAATTGGAACGCATTAACCCTTTCGTTCGGTCACTCATTGCAATGAAAGATCATTGTCAGAGAGTTGAAAATCAAAATAAAGAAATTTGTATGCTCATTAAAGTAAATCGTGATTTAGATCTACGCCGTTATAATGATGCAGTTCAAACTGATGTAGCAGTAATATTTAGTACAGTTGATGGTGAGGCACCCTTTGAACAAAATATGGTTTCGTTTTCAAAAGTTAATGGTACCATTAAAAATATCTCTGTTTTGGATTCATCATTGGACCCTTTAGCGTATCCATTACTTTTTCCAAACTACGAAGTGAAGAATCCAAAGATATTTTTATTAGTCGACAATGAGACTACTTTTTATTTAATTTATTCGATGACTGACTGTAGATAATTCCAGCAACATTATGTTTTTGAACAGAGGTGAATTTGCCTCTGGACTCAAATTGTAGAAGTGGTGTATGGCCAGCAGAGTTGTGAAGCCTACAGTGCCCCTCTTAACTGCCCCAGCTCACACGATAGGGAACGTTAGGGAATTAATATCCCAGGGATAAAACACGAAGTTTATAAGAAAAGTAAATATATAATAATAATAATAATATATCTCAGAAGACACCAACTATCCAAGAAGGATGAAAAGTCAGATAAGTGACTATATATAAAATTTATTAAGCTCAAATATAAAAAAAGTCGATATATAAATGGAGAGGAAAATGAAGAATAAAAAATAATAAAATTGTCATAAGCAATTATTTCATCCATAATCAAGTCTGAAATAATTACTTCTGGAGGAGAGCAATCTGTAACATGACAGATAAGCCCATAAAAATGAATGGTGAATTGATCATTAAAATAAAGTAATAACATGTTTAAATCCGAAGAAAGCAATATAATAAAGAATTAATTAAGAACCACCATGTAGTACAATCATTGATTGAAGATATAAGTTCATATAAAATAAATGTTACAAGTGATGAATCATCAAAACCAATTTTAATAACTAATAAGGTGAAAAAATATAATACCCAGGAAGGTTAGGAGTAGGTAAGGAAGAAACCCAGAACATAACTAAACCCACAACAAAGAGAAGAAAATCTGTTGTATGAGACCAGAAGAGTAGGTAAGGAAGAAACCCAGAACATAACTAAACCCACAACAAAGAGAAGAAAATCTGTTGTATGAGACCAGAAGAGTAGATAAGGAAGAAACCCAGAACAAGGCAAGATCCACCATAAAAGGTGATGCATTTGTATGAAACAAGAAGAGTAGGTGAAGAAGAAACCCAAAAACCCGATGACATCCACAAGAAGATGAAGAAAATACAATTATAAGAAACCAGAAGAAAAGAAGACATCAATGAAGAAACAAGAAGAAGACAGCATCCACAAGAAGAAGGAATGCTCTTGTAAAAAAAACCCATACCCCAAAATAAATAAATATAATAATAATAAAAAAGTATAACAAAGTATCAATGCAAAAACCCACATGTACAATAGATATAAGCCAAAAAAGTGTATAGAGTAAGAGTTGAAAGTGGACCAAGGTGAAATAATAATATAATACCAAAGAACAAATCTTCATTATAATCTACAAATAAATTTCTTGATTTTAGTAAGACTATATAACCATTTAGAAATAGAATCAAGGAATGTAAAGAGAACCAGTGCAAGTTTTAGTATTATAAAAAATGAACCTTATGTTTCATTATTGATATTCACAAACTAAGTAAATAATGAAATGATACAACTTTGAAGTGACTTAATTTATGTTCAGAGATAATAAATAAAGTATTATCATGATAATATAATACATGTGTTTTAGTAAAGAACTGCCAATCTGTTTAAATGACATTCATTAGAATGATTTATAAAACAAGAGCAGGCACAGAATAAAAAGTGAAGTGACAGGGTACAATTACCCAAAACCCAATTAAAAACAGATAAAAACTGTTCATAAAACTTAATATAAGGAATATAGAGTATAAGATTATAGTAAATAAGGTTTTGTTTATGTAGAATAAGATATTTAAAAATGTATTAGGAATAAGCAATTTTAAACAGGTCAGAACCACTAACATTCTTTAATTATAAAATATTTATAAAATATAATGAATTCTCATTATACTTCCTTCTGGTCAATTACCTTGTTAGCATAGTTTTTATATATAGTATTTTCTCTTTGGTTTTTATTCATTATTTGAATGGTCTTATTTTATTATAGTTAATTGTTTCAAAAGTTTCTTTGTAATTGATATTCAGGTTGTTATTGTGATCATATTATTTAATTATATTTTCCTTTCTTTTCTCTCAGAAAGTCATTAATCCACCTTCGCATTCATTAAAATTAATTTATTTATATTATATTTCATGTGGTACTTCTTCTCTTTGCGTTTCATATAGGTCTTATTATTATTATTTGTTTAAAATCATCTTCTCCATATGTTTGGTATGAGTTGTTCTTTTTGCTTCTTCAGAACTGAGTAATATCATAGTCATTTTTCTTGATTAACTGTTTCCATTATTGTTTCATAAGTAGTTAGTCATAGGTTGTTCTAATTATATTATTGTTTTTCTTTTTTAGATTCTTTATAATTTTATTATAATTACAGATTCTTCTCTTTGTTTCCAAATTATTGCCTTCTCTTGTATATCACACTCCTTTTTGTTTTTCTTCTCTACTCCTTCAAATGTTAGATATTCACATTAATTCTGGATTATATTTAATTCTTTTTTCTGAATTAATCATATTATTTTCTTCTAAATTTATTTATAAATGGAACATATTTATTTTTAGAACTTTGTTAGTTTTATGCAAAATTCAAATTCTTCTTTTTAATTAATTCCAATACATTTTTCATAAATCATTTGTAATAAGTTGATCTTATCATGTTTTAAAATTTTGATGGTTTTATCAAAATTCAAATTCTTCTCTTTTTAATTATTCCAAATGGTTCTCTTTCAACAATTGTGTGTAGTAAGTTGGTCTTACGATATTTTTGAATTTTTATGTTGTTATTATATTCTAAATTCTTTTCTTTTTATTATATCTCAAATTGTTTCTTTCAAAATTGTTTGTAGTAAGTTGGTCTTACAATTATTTTTGGATTTAGTGGTTTTTCACTAAATTCAAATGCTTTTAATTATCTTCAAATGTTCTTCAAAATTGCTTGTAGTAAGTTGATCTTACTTATATTTTAGGATTTAGTGGTTTTTTTTTAATATAAATTCATTCTTTGTTTCCAAATTTTTGCCTTCAAAAATTAGTGTGTAAGCTGGTCTTACTTCATTTTAGAATTTTTTTATATTTTATTCTAAATTCATTCTTCATAATACTTTTTTATGGAGGCTTGGTTGTACACTCCTTTAACTATTCCAGAAACTATTTCTCTCAGTTCGTACGTATTATTATGATTATTTTTGACAACAACATATGGTCCAGTATACAGTAATAATAACTTTTTTGTTATCCCTTCTAGGGTGCTGGGCAGTTCTCGATTTTTTAATAGAACTTTCTCACCCTCTTTGTAAGTTATTATACGTCCTATTGCCTTTTGACATTTGGCTTGCCGTTTCTCTTGGTCTTTGGCCACCTTGTTATAGAATTTCACCTGGTCAAACTTACGACCATTGTTTGTTGGGAACTCTATTATTTCTTCAATTTGTCGGGGGGTTGGTTTCTCATACATGGCGGAGTAAGGGGTAATTCCTATAGCTGGATGGTGGGCGAAATTTAGGAATTTCTCTGTTGCTGCTAAGTACTCTTGCCACTTTTTCTGTTGGTTGTGACAGTACGTTCGCAAGATTCTACCCACTTCTCTCAGTACCCTCTCAGCCGGATTACTACTTGGGTGGTAGACTGACGTCTTATAGGTTTTAATCCCAAGTGATAATAATGTGTCTCGCCATCTTCTCCCTTTAAATTGAGTACCATGGTCGGTAATGATTGAAGATGGTTTACCTATCTCTGGCACATACAACTCTGTTATTACCGCAAGAACTTTCTCTGTGGTTGCCCGATTAACCGGATGTAGCTTTATGTATTTAGTATAATGGTCCATGATTATTATTAGGTACTTGTACCTGTGTCGACCGCCGCTACGGGGAAATGGCCCGCAGATATCTAAGAACACTTTCTATTTTGCGTTCGATGTTCTTCATATCATTATACCCTCTTTCTTCTCATTGTTAATCTTAACACACTGGCAAAAATTACAAGACTTCAGGTAATTTCTTACCTTTCGGTTAATGTTCTTTATTTTGCAATTTTCATCTAAAGCCTGTATCACTTTTAGCGCTCCCATATGGCCATACCTTATATGATAATCGATTATAACTTCCTTCTCGATTTGGTGCGGAATAATCACCTTCCATGTTTCTTCATCCAAGGCTGTTTTGACGAATAGTATTCCTTTATTGAGATGGTAGTATTTGGAAACGGTGTCATCGTCGGCTTCCAATCGATTGATTATGTTTTTCAGTTTAGGGTCAGACTGTTGGTGGATACGGATGTTTATCAATAGAGCTTGTAGATCGGATCTGGTTTTAAATAAGTTGTAAATTTTAACTAAGCTCTCCTTCTCTCCCTCGAAGGTCTGGTCTTCTAAATTGATCCGTGATAATACATCGGCTACCACATTCTTTTTTCCCGGAATATACTCCCATTTTAAATTGTATTCTTGTAGGGCGAGTACCCATCTAGCCAATCGGCCGTGACTCAATTTGCACCTACGTAGAAATGAGATGGATTTATGATCAGTGCGAACAGTGACTGGATACCCGAGAATGTATGTCCGGAACTTGCTGCATGCGAATACCACGCTAAGCAATTCTTTTTCAGTCACATTATAATTCTTTTCGCATTGATTCAATGTACAACTAGCGAAGCTTATCACCAGATGGAGACCCTCCTCATCTTCCTGGTATAATGTTGTTCCTAAGCTGATGTCGCTAGCATCGCAATTCAAAAAGAATGGTTTCTTAAAATCCGGGTGACGAAGTATAACACTCTCCAAGAACTTTTCTTTTATCAGTTGGAAGGTAATATCTTGTTCTTCACCCCAGGTCCATTTGTTTTTCGCAGACAATTGTGGTTGAAACTTGGCTGTCAACTCGGAATATTTGTGCTGAAACTTTCTGTAATAGTTACAGAGTCCGAGGAAAGATTGTAACTGTTTCCTGTTTTTTGGTTGCGGGAACTTCTAAATTGCCTCCACTTTTTCTGCTGACGGTGTAATACCTCTATCGTCTAGGTTGAAACCTAAGAATTGTACTTCGCGCGCAATGAACTTGGATTTCTCCAATTTCAAAGTTATGTTATTCTGCGCTAACTTTTTGAGTACATGTTCTACTCGATAACAGTGTTCCTCCCAGGTTTCAGACGTAATGAGCAAATCGTCTACATAGACTGTGGTAAATTGGAGTGCTTCTTGTCCAAGTATTTGGTCCATACAAGCCACAAAGATGGCTACTGAGTTTACAAGTCCGAAGGGCAGTCTCTTGAACTGGTAATTGCGCCCTTCGAAAATGAACGCCACGTACTGACGGCTTTGTGGATGCAACTCTACTTGCCAGTAACCACATACAGTGTCCCAGGTACTGATAAACTTGGTGCCGTGAAATCGGTTTAGTATCTCCTCTATTTCACCGGGTGATGTTCGGTCATTCACAATGGATTTATTTAGCTCGCGCGCATCCAAACAGAGCCGGACTTGTCCGTCTTTCTTGGGAACAGCAATAATTGGACTAGTGTAAGGAGATTGACTAATCTCGATTATGTCACTGCTGATCATTTTATTAATTTCTGTTCTCACGGCCTCTTTCAGCGAGTTCGCGATTGGGTATGACCTCCGGTTAAATTCCACGTTTTCTTTAAACTCAAGTTTGCACTGATAGTTTTTAACCTTACCTGGCTCGTCTGAAAACACTGATTTGTATTTCTCGTATACACTGATTAAACGATCTGCTAAGTGTATGGGTATTTTTTCGTTGTTGGTTCCGCACTGGAAGTCTCGTATCTCTTGTATCTTTACTGACCATAAATCCTCTCCTCCACTGTTATATATAATTGGTTTATGAAGGGGGCTGTTCTTTACGAAATTTATTTTACGAAGTTGTTGGTGTATTGGGCTGGGAAGTATATTCGCGCCTCCTACCAAATCTGCGGTCCACGTTATTCCGTCTGGAAATAGTGATACTTTCTCTTGGTTAAGGTCGATAATGGCGGAGTACCTTCTTAGAATATCGCAACCTACCAGTATATTGAATGGTAATCCGGTGGCGATCAAAAATTCCATATCTAAAGCTATATCACGGCTAACGACACTTAAGGAAACTTGCTTCCTAATAGTTTTGTTCTGGCGGCCAGTTGCACCTATCAAAACAATGTTATTCACTGGTAGCATAGGCAAAGTTTTCCCACACTCTTTCTGGATTCTTTCCAGTTCATTCGCATTTATTATAGAAATATTCGCACCGGTATCAATCATGATTTTCGCAGGAATTCCTTCTACCTCCGCTGTTATATACAATATCTCATTGTTATTATTATCGAGGCTCGTTTCGTTTTCCTCTAGAAGTTCTGTTCTTATATTTTTTAAGTAATTGTTACTTATTATGGTGATTTTTTTCAATTTGGTTGCCTCTTGCAACTCATCTTTGTACCCAGGAAGTACGAGCAGCAACAGGTCGTGATAGTTTATTACTGCCTCCTCCCGTTTAAATTATTGTGGTCATCGCTGGGACTCGGATTGACCGAGGCATCGTTCTGGAAACTCTGTGTCGGTTCCTGCTGCTCTGTATCCTGTTCGAAGGTTATTTCCCTGTTTTGTTGTCGGCCAGGATCCTCCTTCTTCCATGTTCATGGCGTGGACCGTCCCGTTCTTCACTTCTTCGTCGTCGAGCTCCACCGTGGAAACTATTCCTCCGTTGTTGGTAGTACCTTCTCGGCCCTCGATCTTCTGCTCTTATAAAATTAACCCTCGGGCGGGAAACTCTATTGTTATTATTATTATAATTACTATGGTAATTTCTATTGGGCTGGTAATATCGTTCATTTTTACCGGGGTAGGGATTTCTCTGACTATATGGGCTGTTAGGGGACTGGTAATAATTGTTACGGTTATTAGGATATGGGTTATTGTTCCTATTACCGTTCGGGTTGCCGTTAAAGTTGTTGTTATTACGCAGCGGGTTATTGTTGCCGTCGTAATTACTTTGTTGGTTTCGGTTTCCGGGATGGTTATTGCCGTTACTAGGGTACTGGTTAGTCCACGCCTCCGGTCTATCATTCCTCCTGCTCTGGCTGTAGTACTCTTCATTCTCGTAACTTTCTAACAACTCCGTCATGGCCTGCACCGTCTTGATCTGGCTACCTCTCCTTGCCCTGATAATATCCTCGTCATAATGATAAGATAGTTTATTCACCAGACACTCTTCGGGTATTTCCGGCTCGAGGTGTTTTGCCAGGCACACCTTCCCTAGGAAATAGGCTGTCATGGTATTGCCTATTTGGGCCCTGTATCGTCCGTTGCAAATATTGTCTCTGATCAGGTTCTGTGTTGTTTCGGACCAGTATTTGGACTTAAACATGTTCCTGAACTGATGGTAGTCTGCAATCTCGCTACGGTTCGCCATCCACCAGTTATCTGTCATCTCCCTGAATGACTCGTCCAGTATCTCCCGGTTATTGCTCCATTGACTCCCTCTATGTTTGGCGAAGTACTCTTCTATCCTCGCCAGGAACTCCATTGGTTTCCTCTTGTATTGCCGGAAGTTCAGCCATTCTCGGTTTTCGTTGATGTGTAATCCGGTGAAATTAGTGGGTCTGTTCCTCAAAGCTTCCATCTCTTCTTGGCTTTGCCGTACCTGACCCGTGATATTGGTCATAGCCTCTTCCATCCCATCACACCGTTCCGTGACTTGGCTCCGTACTCTCCCGAATTCTTCCTGAGTCTCCTCCGTTGTTCTTCCACTTTCCTGCGACTATGCTCTTCGATATTCGTAAACTTGATGTTTACCACTTCCTTGAATTCTTGTACTTCCTTTTCGGTTTGGTTGCATTTTCCGTCAATTTCCCGGATTTGTTGATTCATCATTATGGTTTCTTCTTCCAATTTTTTATTTATAGCTTTCTTGTTAACGTTGATTTCCTTGTTCAGTTCTTCTCTTAACAACTCCATCCTTTCGTCTAGCTTGTCCAGATTCTCCTGATTGACTTCCCTTAATTCTTCTCTTAACATTTGGTTGTCCTCTCTCAATTCTTCCAATTTCTCCCCCATCTTCTCTTCCATCTTCTTGTTATTCTCCTCCAATTTTTCTTCCATCTTTTTGCTGGCTTCCTCCATCTTTTGATTAGTTTCGTCAATTTTCTGACTCAAGGATCGATTGTTCTCTTCCATCTTCTTACTGTTTTCCTCAATTTTATCTTCCATCTTCTTACTGTTTTCTTCAATCCTCTTATTGGTGTTTTCAATTTTATTACACAATTCTTCTTTGGTTATTATGAATTCTTCCTTCAAAGATTGGTTGTCCTCCTTCAAATCTTCTAACTTCTTCCCATTCTCCTCCATTTTGGATTCTATATTTTTATTTGTGGATTCTATGTTCTTATTTATTTCCTTACTCATTTCCATCATCATTCTCATCAAGGTTTCCTGGAACTTAACATCTCCAGTTGTCGCAGTGTTCTCAGTTTGTGAGGGTTTCTCTGGTTGTTCCTCTGGTGGCGCGGGTTGTTTAGACAATACTGGTGGTAATAACCTTTCTACATCTTCCACTGGCGTCGCCTCTTTATTTTCCATATCCATTTCAACTTCCTTTTCGGCCTCCGTCGCCCGTTTCTTTGAGGTTGCACGTCGTTGCATTTTTCCCTTTCTCTGGCTTTATAGCTGCTGCCAAGCTCCAATTGGGGATTGGGCAAATTGTAGTGGCCTGTCAATTGCTAATTAAAGCCCCTCAGTTGTGCGCCACTTTGTAACTAAACGTTTGTATTAGTGTTACAAATTATATAATCTTCGGCTCTGTAAATTATTTATTTATTTATGTCAAAATTTTCTTCCTCAGTATTAATCTTCAGCCCCACGTTGGGCGCCACTTTGTAACTAAACGTTTATATCTGTGTGTGTTACTAATATATAAATATGTGTTTGTGTAGAAATAAAATTGTTTATTAAAAAAAATTTTTTTAATTAAAATTTTTTTTATATAATTAATTAAAAACAATTAATTAATTAAGTTTCGTGGTGTTCCGAAACGTTTATCACTTATTTTACTTCTTGGATTTCGTTGTCCATGACGTGTCCGTCCCAAAATCCATAAAGAAGACATTCCGATCCGCCCCATTATCAACTACCGTAATGCCCCTGCACACAAACTGGCAAAATATCTAGACAAAATTATTAGACAACACACACAAATAGACAACAACATTGCAGTAAAAAACAACACTGACCTAGTAACAAAAATAAAAGACATACACATCCCCCATAACGCCACATTAGCCTCCTTTGACATTAAAAACCTGTACACAAACATCCCCATCTCTGAAACAATCACCATCCTACAAAACAAACTCAAACAGAACAACACACCAGACGAACTTATCAATGAAATAACAGAAACCCTAAACATTATCACAAAACAAAACTACTTTACTTATAACAATAAATACTACACACAGAACGATGGCCTACCCATGGGCTCCCCCATATCCAGCATTCTAGCAGAAGTCTTCCTCCAACACTTAGAAAAAACAAAAATACTCACAAACAATGACAGACACTCACATAAAATACTATATTGGCACAGATACGTTGATGACATTCTAATACTATACATGGGAAACAAAAGACAATGTGAACAGTTACTAACACACATAAACAAAATACATAAAAACATAACCTTCACTGCCGAATACGAACACAACAATACCATAAACTTCTTAGACCTCTCCATCACAAAACTAGAATACAGGCACAAATTCAGTATATACAGAAAACCAACTACAACTGACACACTAATACACAACACCTCCAATCACCCAATACAACACAAACTAGCTGCTTTTAGAACCATGATACATAGACTTAACAACATCCCCTTAAATGAAATAGACTACAAAGACGAACTAAACACGATAAAATATCTAGCAGAATCTAACGGTTATGACAGAACAATAGTCAGTAAACTCCTACACAAAACACAAAACAAACAACAGACAAAGACAGAAAACAACAAATTCATAACACTAACATACATCAACAAACAAACAGAAAAAATTGCCCACAAATTCAAAAAAGCAGGATACAGAATCGCTTACAAAACTACTAACAAAACAGAACACACACTATCAAAACGCACGCCCAAAGCACAAAACAAATTCGATCTACCCGGTGTATATAAACTAAATTGTTCAAATTGCAATAAATTCTACATAGGCCAGACGGACGTAGCTTCAAACAGAGATACATTGAACACACAAAAGCACTCCACACCACTACAGAATCTACCTTCGCAAACCACCTCATTGAAGCAAACCACACATATAAAAACATCGACAATAACATGAACATACTACACGTACACACAAAAGGCCGAAAACTAGACACTCTAGAACAATTAGAAATATACAAACACACAAAAACAAATAAAAACGACATCCTAAACGAACAGACACAATTCAAATCGCACGCATTATTCGAACACATCTCACCACACACACACAGCTTCGATCTTTCGAAACATTATCTCGTCGCCAACAACAAGACGAACAACGCTACTAACGACAGCCTCTGATGAAGCCTTCTATAGGTGAAAGCCGGTTTAGGCTGTAAAGTAAAACTTTACGTTTTTACTTATAAAAAACTTAGTGTTCCGAGTCGTCAATATTATAGTGATATTTATTTTACTTGTTTTATAGACTTTTGTGTATTTGTTAAAACCTTTAGCCACTTATAGAATTGTCTTCAATAACGATCGATACTTATTTATTTTCTGTTTGGAGGTTATCTTCCTTCTGGTGGTGAGATTCTTGTAGTTAGTTCTATTTAAATTGAAGTATTATGTTAGTTATCTATATTAGAAATGAAAAACTGTTTAAATAGGAAATATATTAATAATTTTATTGACAATTAGTTATTTTGACTCTTGTCGATATGTAAATCGATTCTCAGGGTATCGTTTGAATTATTACAAATTTTTTATATAGGTTCTTTGAACAGCTATGTTAGGGAAAGTCAGAGAAATAGGGCAAAGATTGAAAAGTATAACATTACAAGGTGAATTCTTAAAACTAACAGTACATATATCAGATTCAAAGTATATAAATAAATAAATATGTTGCGAACCGTCCTGCAGGCAGAAGGTGGCTGTGTTGATTTGAGTTGTGGGTAATCAGCAATGGCCGCCGAAGAAATTGAAAGTCGTCACCTCGCAGTTTTGGCGTTCAAATAAAGATGTTTTCCTTATGAATTTACGTCCTGGTGGCTGCAATTCTTCCTTCTTGTGTTGGTGGAGTGTCACTGGTTCAGTTTTGGTGTTGTATTCGGAAAAATAGTGTATATTTAAGTCAGGTTCACTTTTGTCGGTTAGTCATATGTTAGGCACTTTTATGGTTAAGTGTTATTACTGTTTTACTGGGTTTAAATGTTATTTCCACTGGTGTTCTGTGCTGTATAATGTTAGTTCAGTGTTTGTATATGTTCATTTCACTGTGTTGAACTTTGAAAATGTTTTTTACCGAAACTCTCGATTTTCACTTTCGGCTCAGACAATTATTCGCCATTACGGTATTCGTAACTAGGTTAAGATGGGTAAATTGCTCGTGTCAAGTGTCCCGTACAATGTTCAATAATTAACTAACTTACTTCCTTCATCTCCGACTAAAGTCTTAGCCAAAGCAATATTATTCCTTCCATTGTTCAAATTTTATTTTGCATCCTGTGCATGTAATAAAGTTACATTATATAACTGATTATACTTTGGTTATTCTTCAAATTTATTAGCTAGTAGTTACTTAATTTTATCCTTCAGTTCATTCTGTGTAATTTGATACCAAATAATGCCGTTTTATTAAGTTTTTGATCTAAAAATGATATTTTTTTCCTTTATTTTGTAATTTCTAAGTCCTAAGGTCTAACTTCCTGTTCTTTTCCAAATTCTGCCATTACCAAGTTATATTAATGATTATTAAATCTCATATTGTAATAAAAGGTTTATATCCCCTTAATTTCTTGCAATTAGATGAATTGGTTAAGTTTTAAAATATTATATTGGAATATATGACTCCCCTCTCCAAATTTTTGAGTTCTGTCATTTCCATTTTTATCAATAATTCTGTCTATAATTTTACAAAGTCTTTCTTAGTTATATTTCTTATTACATGGCTTTGTTTCTGATTTACATTACTGAAATCCCTTCAGTTTAAATGTATTTATGTACTTAGTTTCTCAGTTTTGATGATGTTTAGTTTTTTAACATTTGGCCTAGATTCCTAACAGTTTTTGCATACAAATTTTTATAAATAATACATATTGAGTTATACCCTCTCTGACTTTCATTGATATTGTAACATAAATTAAACATTTTCTTCTTGTAAACAAAATAACAATTAGTATATGTTTCATACTATTAACAGATAACAAATAATTCCAATTAATAGTTGTCTTTAACAAATCAGACATTTTTTTATACTCAAAGATTAATAATGATACATAACAAATATCATATATAAAGAATGTTGTTCCATTCTAACATCTTAATTAGTTATTAACAATAATACCTATAATAAATATTTTATAATTAAAGAATGTTAGTGGTTCTGACCTGTTTAAAATTGCTTATTCCTAATACATTTTTAAATATCTTATTCTACATAAACAAAACCTTATTTACTATAATCTTATACTCTATATTCCTTATATTAAGTTTTATGAACAGTTTTTATCTGTTTTTAATTGGGTTTTGGGTAATTGTACCCTGTCACTTCACTTTTTATTCTGTGCCTGCTCTTGTTTTATAAATCATTCTAATGAATGTCATTTAAACAGATTGGCAGTTCTTTACTAAAACACATGTATTATATTATCATGATAATACTTTATTTATTATCTCTGAACATAAATTAAGTCACTTCAAAGTTGTATCATTTCATTATTTACTTAGTTTGTGAATACCAATAATGAAATATAAGGTTCATTTTTTATAATACTAAAACTTGCACTGGTTCTCTTTACATTCCTTGATTCTATTTCTAATTGGTTATATAGTCTTACTAAAATCAAGAAATTTATTTGTAGATTATAATGAAGATTTGTTCTTTGGTATTATATTATTATTCACCTTGGTCCACTTTCAACTCTTACTCTATACACTTTTTTGGCTTGTATCTATTGTACATGTGGGTTTTTGCATTGATACTTTGTTATACTTTTTTATTATTATTATATTTATTTATTTTGGGGTATGGGTTTTTTTTTTTACAAGAGCATTCCTTCTTCTTGTGGATACTGTCTTCTTCTTGTTTCTTCATTGATGTCTTCTTTTCTTCTGGTTTCTTATAATTGTATTTTCTTCATCTTCTTGTGGATGTCATCGGGTTTTTGGGTTTCTTCTTCACCTACTCTTCTTGTTTCATACAAGTGCATCACCTTTTATGGTGGATCTTGCCTTGTTCTGGGTTTCTTCCTTATCTACTCTTCTGGTCTCATACAACAGATTTTTTTCTCTTTGTTGTGGGTTTAGTTATGTTCTGGGTTTCTTCCTTACCTACTCTTCTGGTCTCATACAACAGATTTTCTTCTCTTTGTTGTCAGTTTAGTTATGTTCTGGGTTTCTTCCTTACCTACTCCTAACCTTCCTGGGTATTATATTTTTTCACCTTATTAGTTATTAAAATTGGTTTTGTTGATTCATCACTTGTAACATTTATTTTATATGAACTTATATCTTAAATCAATGATTGTACTGCACGGTGGTTCTTAATTAATTCTTTATTATATTGCTTTCTTTGGATTTAAACATGTTATTACTTTATTTTAATGATCAATTCACCATTCATTTTTATGGGCTTATCTGTCATGTTACAATATATGCAGGAGCCATGCTTAGGAACATGTTGGCTACCGGGCCAAATCAGTTTTCTTAGAAAAAGTTATAAAGTATTGTCACATCACAGTTGTAAAAGTTCCTTTTAATTTATTATTACCAAATCAGTTTTCTTAGAAAAAGTTATAAAGTATTATGTCACATCACAGTTGTAAAAGTTCCTTTTAATTTATTATTACCAAATCAGTTTTCTTAGAAAAGGTTATAAGGTATTATGTCACATCACTGTTGTAAATTTTTAGTCATTATTGCTAAACTAGATTTCTTACAAACAAAAAAATGTATAAATTATTATCTCACAATATTCACACGTACTGTTCAGGTCACGGAAAGATTGTAGCTTGCCTTCCTTTCGAGTTATTATTGTCAATTATAATTTTTCCAACAACTTGTGATTATAATTTCACGAAGTTTATATGCACAGCTTAAGCGCATTTTAAAGTTGTATCTAGCATTCTGGCCCACACAGATTCTTGGGGGCACTAGATATATGTATATATATATATATATATATATATTTTCGGATGTCTGTATAGGTATTGTGGTTGAAATTTCTATTAATTATTAATTATTTCTATTCTATGGGGCGATATATGTATGGAGAGAAAATGTATATAGGCGGGTGGCAATGCTTTAATGTTATAAGGGTGTTTGTTATTTATGTTGTGATATTGAACATGTGTATGTGATAGAGGTGTATATATTTATATGTGTATTTATGTGAATTATGTATGTGTTATTTCTGGGGGTTATACAAAGGTTTATACAAAAATTGCAATTATAAAAACAAAAAATTCAAGATGTAATAAAAGTATTTATCGGTTGTTAATAGTGAGTTTAATTGCAAGTCCCGTCTCACTGGACCCAGCGCATTTTGGCTTCTCTAGGCTTTTGGCTTAGTTTTAATTAACTAGTGGCCCCTCTTAAAAAAAAAAATAAAAAAAAATTTTTTTTGCATAAAAGTTTTAAAGAGGGGTTACGGTTTTTAAATTTACTTCCTGTCCTCCTCAAAATGTTTGCCATTTTATATGTTATATTTATGATTGTACTAAATCTCAGATTGGAATAAAAGGTTTATCTTCCCTTAATTTCTTGTAATTTGATTAATTGGTTATCTTTTTAAATATTATTCATTAATTTGTGACTCCCCTCTTTGAATTTTTAGTTATTACATTTGCAATTTTTCCAATAATTCTTACTATCTTTTTACAATATCTTTCTTAATTATAATTCCAGTTATATGATTCTATGACTGATTTACCTTATATAAATTTCATCAGTTTAACTATCTTTCTGTACTTAATTCATCAGTTTTAATGTTGTTTAGATTTACCATTTGGCCTAGATTTTATCTGTTTTTACATACAAAGTTTTTTAATAATACAGCTTGTTTATACCCCTTCTGACTTTCTATTCTAATATAACATTAATTAACATTTTCTTACTTTAACAATAGAACATTTAGTATAGGATTCAAACTATTAATCAATAACAAATAATTGACATTAACAATGGTATTTTCTCAGACATTTTAGTTTTGATTATCACTAATAACACATAATAAATATTTTATAATAAAAGTTTTATATTAAAAGAATTGTACTCTCAGACATTTCGTCCTTGAGCTATTTGACCTTATTCTAAATAAACAAAACATATCTGTCCTTCCATCATTCACACTATTTCTTATACCTAGTTTTATTTTCAGTCTTAGCTGTTTTTGTTTGATTTTTGGGGTAATGATTCTTGGTCACTTCACTTTTTTACTGGCCTGCTCTTGTTTTATAACTGTCATTCTAATGAATGTTGTATATTAAAAGAGTGGCAGTTATTTAGAAACACTTGTATTATTTGTCATTATAGTACTTAATTAAATATTATTTATTGACACAATATAAAAACTTTAAAGTTGTATAAATGCACAATTTACTTAGTTTATGAACTCCAACGTTGACACATTAAGTTTATTTAATATAATATAGAAACTTGCACTGGTCCCCTTTTATTCTTTGATTTTGTTTCTAATTAGTTTTATAGTCTTTTTAAAATCAAGAAATTTGTTTATAGAGGATAATGAAGGTTTGTTTTTTCTATTATATTACTAATTCACATTGGTTCACTTTTAATTCTACTTTATACACTTTTGTTAATATTTATTTTACATGGTTTTCTAAATTTGGGTTTTTTGTTATACTTTAATTGGGTATTTTTATTTTCTTTAGGGGTTTCGTTTTTATTTCTTTCAAGAGCACTCCTTCTTATCATGGTTGTTGTCTTGTTCTTGTTTCTTCCTTAATCACTCTTATCCTACTTGTTTCTTATAAAAGTATCCCTTTCATTGTGGATGTTGTCTTGTTCTGGTTTCTTCCTTAATCACTCTTATCCTACTCGTTTCTTATAAAAGTATCCCTTTCGTTGTGGATGTTGTCTTGTTTGGGTTTCTTCCTTACTTACTCCTATCCTACCTGGGTATTACCTTACTTTATTTTTAGTTTTGTGGTTTATTTTGATTACTCATCACTCATTGTATAATTGGTTTTAATGAAACTCTTACTTCAATCTATGATTGTGCTTTACGGTGGTTCTTAATTAATTTTTAATGTTGCTTTCTTGGATTTAAATTTGTTTTTATTTTATTTTATGATCTTTCTTTCCATTCAGACCTATGGGCATTATCTGTCATGCTACAACACACACACACACAATAAATAAAATCGAGACATATAGGCCTATAGCATCCCGTCTTCCTCCAAGTTGATTGTTTTTCCTTACATTGCACAAAGACACTCGCTGTTCTACTTAAAATGTAATGTACAAAAACGTGACATTCTTAAACAATTTAGTTAGAAGTGATAAATTAGAATCTTTATTACTTGGTGCAAAAAATATATTGAGGCACTTTTCCTACTCCCATTGAAGGTGAAGTGATGGAGGCAGGGTGTTGATTTACATAGTTTTTCTAAAGATAAGTATAGTTTTATAATCATGATTGTTTTGGCTCAATACTCTGTAAGTAAACGTAACCGATTTTGAATTATTTATGGAATTTTAAATAATAAAATAACCGTACCCCACATACCCGTTTTTCTTAAATTGCATCGGATTGTATATGGTAAGATAGAAATATATACAGAAAACCCCCGAAACTCGTCAAATAAAGTGCCTTATTTTTCGTTCGATATGTAAAAAGACGTCTGTAGTTTGTACGCCCCCTGCAGCTCGTTAAGTCCCCAGGCACGTACGCCGCTACCCCTCCCTAGTTCCAGCATGTAATATTACAGTTGACTATACCGGACCCTAACATTTGGTTCAATATACGCGAAGTCCACTACAAGTATATATATTGTAACGTCAAGATGATGGTCGTCTCTGTAATTATGTACATGTTGTGTGTTCGCCTCACACTGGTGTCGTTACATCTATGTGTTGCGCTAGTGACTTCCGTAGCGATCCTTCAATTACCAGTACAACGCGAGTGGAAACCTTACCTGTTGTTTCATAGGGGTTTAATAATCCCGGGTGGCGCGAAATTGTTTACTCAAAACAATTAAAATTAATAAATATTGTGGTTTAGCGATCTTCGTTACGACGGCCTGGAGCATTCAAATTTGTTCCCGCCTTCGTTCGACCTACTTAATCTAGCAGGTAGTTCGTAGATTTGGCGGTGTGAGCGCTTGCCGTCATTCTCGCTGGTCTCTGCACATACAATACACAATTTATACAATACACTTCCCCATGAAATAAAAACAATGGTTACACTCTGTACTAGTTTCTTTAATTATTGAATGGTAATTATTCTGTTTGACAATCAAATTATTCTTGGTCATTAACAATTTTGCACGGACAATTAATATGAGTCTGATATCTCTAGGGTTCGGCGAAAATCGATTTTGAACGTGCGATTTTGTTAAGTATGGCGACAGTGTTGTCTGTTTACATTTATTATCGTTCAAAATCTGGGTTCTTGTGATTACAAGAAAAATATTAGTAATGATTACAATAAAAAGTACACTACCTTACATTATTTGTACTTAAATAATATAATGTGTAGCTACAATTTGTTCCTGCAGTGTAGTAAAGTGTGTTTCAAAAGTTCGCAATCTAACACTAGGTTATTTTCTTAGTTAATCAATTTTCAGTGTTTGTTTATTTTTACTTAATCTTTGAAAGAAATTATATTCAGTTTATAGTGAGAGTTCAGATAACTGTGAGAAATATTTAAAGTGAGTTTATTTCTGGAATTTGGGTAATTTAATGATACTTATCAAATCAGTAGGCTTGAGTTAAACCGCTGTTCAGGTGAAATGGAATTTGTCATCAATTTTGAATGATTTGGGCTTCTGGCATCTTTTTAATGTTAGTTGTGGTAATTTCTTCATTTAATTATTTTTGTTTAAATTGGTCCTTGGCATTAGTTAAGTGTTATTGTACCTCGTCTGCTGCTTACTGGTTCTTCTTTTTGAATTTCGGTTACTTTTTGTACATTTTACTTCCATGTTCCTTAAGGAAATGGAAGTATGGTGACGGCAAAAAAAATCGTGTTCGAGATTATTGCAGATTCTGATTGTACTACACTCAAAACATGAAAAAAGTCGTTTTTCGAAAAGTGTCTGTGTGTGTGTCTGTCTGTCTGTAGATTTTTTTCTATGGCAAACGATAACAGCCGCAAATTCAAACAGAATCAAATAATGTTTTGCATACATTCCTGATTTGTAGAGTACTCACGACCTATTGTTTTTGGTGAAGATCGGTTGAGGGAAAGGGGTAGTTTACCTGCAACGGTTTTTTTATCAAGGGTAATTTTTTTACTTCCATATTCCTTAAGGAATGGAAGTATGGTGATGGCAAAAAAAATCGTGTTCGAGATTATTGCAGATTCTGATTGTACTACACTCAAAACATGAAAAAAAGTCGTTTTGCGAAAAGTGTCTGTCTGTCTGTAGATTTTTTTTCTATGGCAAACGATAACTGCCGCAAATTCAAACAAAATCAAATAATTTTTTGCATACAGCCCTGATTTGTAGAGGACTCGCGACCTATTGTTTTTGGTGAAGATCGGTTGAGGGAAAGGGGTAGTTTACCTGCAACGGTTTTTTTTTATCAAGGGAAATTTTTTTTTTTGGCAAACGATAACAGCCGCAAATTTAAACAGAATCAAATAATGTTTCGCACACAGCCCTGAATTGTAGAGTTCTCAAGACCTATTGTTTTTGGTGAAGATCGGTTAAGGGAAAGGGGTAGTTTACCTACAAGGTTTTTTTAACAAGGGTATTTTCTATGGCAAACGATAACAGCCGCAAATTCAAACAGAATCAAATAATTTTCTGCATACAGCTCTGATTTGTAGAGTACTCAAGATCTGTTGTTGTTGGTGAAGATCGGTTGAGGGAAAGGGGTAGTTTACCTGCAACGTTTTTTATCAAGCGTATTTTCTATGGCAAACGATAACTGCCGCAAATTCAAACAGAATCAAATAATTTTTTGCATACTGCCCTGATTTGTAGAGTACTCGCGACCTGTTGTTTTTGGTGAAGATCGGTTTAGGGAAAGGGGTATTTTACCTGCAACGTTTTTTATCAAGCGTATTTTCTATGGCAAACGATAACTGCCACAAATTCAAACAGAATCAAATAATTGTTTGCATACTTCAGTGAATTGTAGAGGACTCAAGGCCTTTAGATTTTGGTGAAGATCAGTTAAGGGGAAGGGGTAGTTTACCTGCAACCTTTTACGTTTTAACAAGAGTAAAGTACTTGAAAATTCATTTAAACTTTTTCAAACAATGGTAATTGTTGAAAATAAAATAATTTTGTTGCCAGGCAATCTGAAAATTTCAGATTTTGTACCACAAAATCTGAAAAGATTATACGATAGTTTATGAAATGGTTAATAATACGTCAGTGGAAGGTGTAATGAGAAATTAGCAGAAATGGAAACCTGGGGAATGTTAACTGTTCTGTAGATACAATTTTGTCAGAATGTTTGGAAATGATCATCAACATTGAAGATGAAGTAAGCAAATTAAGAAACATATGTAAATACTTATTATAAAAAAATAATGTTTGTTTTTTGATAAAGTCATTTTGATTATAAAATATAAATATTTACAACAAGAAAAGAATTTTCAGTTTTCAAAATTTAAATATATTTTTATAAAACAATGGGTTCTTCATTGAGGTGGGGACCATGTCACTCACTCCATCTCAAGCCTCCTCTCCCATTTTGCAGAAAAAGAGGACCCTGTCAAGGCTGATACTTTGACGACAGTGACAGGGCTTTCCACCAAATTCAGCAGAGTGACAGGTAGGCCCAACTCTGATTGGCTCCT